>CM033476.1:309984015-310233732 GCA_019447015.1 Hymenochirus boettgeri
CAATATCTGAGAGGTGTAAGACTTAACCCTTGGGAGAGATATTGCATATATCCAGGGTGCAAGATTACCGCATTCACCAATATCTTATAACTATAAGACACATCCTTAGGGGAACATGAGGCATCAATCCAGGGTGCTAGATTGCTGCATTTACCATTATCTGAGAACTATAAGACACATCCTTTGGGGAAGATGAGGCATCAATCCAGGGTGCTAGATTACCACATTCACCAATATCTGAGAACTATAACCCAATGGGAAATTTGAACTAGTGCTTTCATGGCCTTTAAATGGGTTCTGTAATACGGGTTATAAGCTGGGTACACCCCCGCCAACCATCCAATATTTTGCTGAGAATACATTTTAAAGTGCATCTATACCGAAAAATAGGTATTTTAAAGCGACCCATAATTGGAAACTATGTATTCTGTCCAACTACCTCTGTATAATTGTGTTTGATATGCGCCCCTTATTTCTTAGATATCCAATTAAACCTCTTATATTATCTGTCAATCAAGTTCCTTGCTCTCAAAACTATTTTTCTGGAGTAGTTTTACTGTAGCTGGAATGGTGTTACAGATTTTTGACAGTTGGAATGCTGTGTGCGTGTTGCAGTGCTTGACAGTTGGTCTTTGTTTTGGGGGGGACAGAAAAGTCAGTTCATATGGAAGGTGGAGGTGTTATTAAATAGAGGAGGGGGGCGGGGATGCTGCTCCAAACAAAAGGTGTGTGCTGGAGGATTGAAGAACCAGCAACACACACCTATCAGAGTAAGTGATATTACATGTATTCATTGAGATAGAGTATGAGGCAAGTAATTTTTTTCAGTATAGTGTTCCCTTTAATGTTTCAGTCGATATATGGATTGTTCATTCGTTGCCCGCAACTGGCTCGACCGAAGGCGAGGGCGATGACGGGCTGAAAAACCGATAGCTGATCATGCAAGAGATCGGCTTGCCAACGCAGCTGTTGGCCACCAACATACTTTTCAACTGCAAACGCCAGTCCCTCCAGTCGTGGCCAACTGCTTGCAGTGTTGTTGAAGCCTAGAGTATATATGAGAATTATTTATATATATTGCTTTGGGTGAACTCGTTCTCCTGTAAGTAAAAGTTCGCTGTTGTTCAGAAACCATTTGATGGTAACTCTGAGTGTCAT
The DNA here is from genome assembly GCA_019447015.1 of Hymenochirus boettgeri. NCBI lineage: Eukaryota > Metazoa > Chordata > Amphibia > Anura > Pipidae > Hymenochirus > Hymenochirus boettgeri. Next base: position 309,985,174 of record CM033476.1, read on the forward strand.
TTTACCATATATTATACCCCGTGGTTCAGTTACATAACTGAACAACCAAAGAAAATCCTTAGGAAACAGATACATCAATATGTTACTACTGAAAGTGTCTTTTGAGTAACTGCCCCACACAACCATATGTAAATCCACTGTAACAGACAACTGTGTGTTGTTAGTTACACTGTTTCATATAGAAAGCTATTGGTGTTCTGGTTACCTGTATTTCCATTTGGGTTTTGTTTCTACAGTGTCTAGTTTAGCATGAAACAGTGTAAACTTAAACAAAACAATGTATCCACCAGGGGGTGATGAACAGACACCCAATAGCTAGCATTGTAACAGTGTAACTTAACAACCATATGTATCCCACAGGTAAAACAGACCACCGATTGTTAGCATGTAACAGTGTGTAAACTTAACAACCATATGTATCCCCACAGGTAAACAGGACCACCAATATACACGTAACATGTAACACTGAACAACACAATGTCATCCCAAGGTAAAGAGACAGCACGATTGTTAGCGCTTGTAACAGTGTTGTAAACTGAACAACACAATGTAATCCACAGGTAAAGACAAAAACCGATTGTTAGCATGTAACAGTGTAACTGAAACAACAACAAGTAATCCCAGTAAAGAGGTCAAAGAACCGATTGTTTAGAATGTCAGGTTGTAACTGAACAACACAATGTAATCACAGTGACAACAGTGTTAAGGCCATTTATATGTAAATTGTGTTAACATGGAACAACACAATGTAATCCACAGGTAAAGAGACCACGATGTTAGCATTGTAACAGTGTAACTGAACAACCATATGTAACCCACAGGTAAAGAAGACCACCAATAGTTAGTCATGTAACAGTGTAACTGAACAAATCGGCATGGAAACCCACACAGGTGAACAGACACCAAAAGCTAGCATATAACAGTGTTCTTTACTGCCTTGGTTTTGTCCATTTCCCTGGTAGTTACATTGTTGGGTTTTGTACACTGCACTGCATCTCAGTGTGTCAGTTTTTCTTGTATTTAAAAGGGGTACGTATCGGTTCCCTGTAGATTACACGGTCTTTGGGTTAGGTTACGCTGTGTAATTGCAAGCTGCGTGTTGCCAGTTGTATAGTAAAAAACTGACTCAGTTTCTCTGTAAATGCAATGTTATGTATGTCAGTCCTCTGTGCTCAGCAGGTTTTTTGTGTGTCAGGTTCTAGTATATTGCATAGATATTGCACTTTTTTTTAACCACATCACTGTCTTGGTGGCCTGGGGAACGTGTAGTCTCTGTGTTATTATGTATGTATGTATATGTTTATTATACAAGCGCCACTGGGGACGCAGAGTGTACAGTAACAAAATACAATAAAGTCATACATGGGGATAATACATAGATAGGTTCTGTACATTAACATTATAACTTATATTAAATAAGTGCTAGAGCTTTGCCAAAAGAGGGAAGGAGGTCCTGTCCCTGGTAGGAGTCTTACCAATCTAGTTAGGGTGATAACATACAGATACAAGGAATGGGTTATAAGGGATGGAGTGAGACGTATGTCAGTGCAAATAAAACAAATCAAATACTGTGCTGGTTACCAGATAGAGTAGGATGTAGGGTTAGATTTATCATATAGATATATATATCCTATATGTGCTGGTACCAGGATAGGTAGGATGTAGGGGTAGATTTATCATTATAGATATATAGAATACCATATACGGTGTGGGTTACCGGATAGGTAGGATTGTAGGGTTAGATTTTCATATATAGATATATAGATACCATATAACTGCTGGTTACAGAGATAGGTAGGAGTAGGTAGATTTATCATATATAGATACCAATACTGTGCTGGTTACCACATAGGTAGGAGGTAAGGGTACGATTTATCATATATAGTATATAGACCATAACGGTGCTGGTTACCAGATAGGTAGGATTGTAAGGTAGATTTATCATATATAGATACCATATAACTGTGCTGGTTACCGGATAGGTTGGATGTGTAAGGCTAGATTTATCATATATAGAATATAGATACCATATTACGTTGTGGTTACCAGTAGGGTAGGATGTAAGGGTAGATACCTCATATATAGAGATATAGATACCTATATACTGTGCTGGTTACCAGATAGGTAGGATGGAGGGTAGATTATCATATATTAGATATATAGATACCATATACTTGTGCTGGTTACGGATAGGTAGGATTAAGGGTAGATTTATCATATATAGATATAAGATACCATATACTGTGCTGGGTTTACCGGATAGGTAGGATGTAAGGGTTAGTAGATTTATCTATATAGATATAAAGATACCATATAGTGTGGTTACCGGATAGGTTAGGACCGTAAGGTGAATTTATATATATATGAGATATAGATACCATTACTGTGCTGGTTACCTGATAGGTTAGGATGTAGGGTTAGATTTATCATATATAGATATTAGATACCATATACTGTGGTGGTTACCCAGAAGGTAGGATGTAAGTGGTAGAGTTATCATATATAGATAAAAGATACAATATACTGTGATGGTTTACCGGATAGGTAGGATGTAAGGGTGTAGATTATTTATCATATAAGATAATAGATACCAATATATGCTGGTTACCAGATAGGTAGGATGTAGGGTAGATTTATCAATATAGATACCATATCCTGTGCATGGTTACCACATAGGTAGGATTGTAAGGGTAGATTTATCATATATAGATATTTAGATCCTATACTGTGCTGGTTACCAGAGAGGTAGGATGTAAGCGTCTAGATTTATCCTATATAGATATATTAGATTACCATATACTGTGCTGGGTACCGGATAGGTAGGATGTAAGGGTAGATTTATCATATATAGATATTATAGAATCGTATACTGTGGTGCTGGTTACGGAGTAGGTTGGATGTAAGGCTTAGATTTATCATATATAGATTATAGATACCATATACGTGGTGGTTACCAGATAGGTAGGATGTAAGGGTAGATTTTCATAATAGATATAGAGATACCATATACTGTGCTGGTTACCACATAGTAGGATGTAAGGGTAGATTTATCATATATAGATATATTAGATACCATATACGTGCTGGTTACGGATAGGTAGGTGTAAGGGTAGATTTATCATATATAGAATAAAGATACCATATACTGTGCTGGTTACCGGATAGGTAGGATGTAAGGGTAGATTTATCATATATAGATATATAGATACCATATACTGTGCTGGTTACCGGAAGGTAGGACGTAAGGGTAGATTTATCATATATAGATTATATAGATACAATTACTGTGCTGGTTACTGATAGGTAGGTGTAAGGGTAGATTATAATATATAGATATATTGAACCATTTAATCGTGGTGGTTACCAGATAGGTAGGATGTAAGGGTAGAGTTATCATATATAGATATATAGAAACCATTACTGTGCTGGTTACCGGATAGGTAGGATGTAGGGTAGAGGTGATAAATAGATATATAGATACCATATACGTGTGCTGGTACCAGATAGGTAGGATGTAAGGGTAGATTTATATCATAATAAGATATATATATACCATATACTGTGCGGGTTACCAGATAGGTAGGATGTAAGGGTTACGATTTATCATATATAGAATATAGATACCATATACGTGGCTGGTTACACGGATAGGTAGGATGTAAGGGTAGATTTATCATATATAGGTATATAGATACCATATAATATGCTGGTTACCAGATAGGTAGGATGTAAGGGTAGATTATCATATATAGATGTTTAACCCATATACTGTGCTGGTTACCACATAGGTAGGATGTAAGGGTAGATTTTATTCATTATATAGATATATAGATACAATTACTGTGCTGGTTACCAGATAGTAGGATGTAAGGTTAGATTTATTCATTATATAGATACAATATACTGTGGTGTTACCGGATAGGTTGGATGTAAGGCTAGATTTATCATATATAGATCTATTAGATACCATATACTGTGGTGGTTACCAGATAGGTAGGATGTAAGGGTAGATTTATCATATAATATATAGATACCATATACGTGCTGGTTACCCAATAGGTAGGATGTAAGGGTAGATTTATCATATATGATATATAGATACCTATTACGTGGCTGGTTACCGGATAGGTAGGATGTAAGGGGAGATTTATATAATAGATATATAGATACCATATACTGTGCTGGTTACCGGATAGGTAGGATGTGTAGGTAGATTATTACATAACGATATATAGATACCATATAATGCTGCTGTTGCCGGATAGTAGGAGTAAGGTAGATTTATCATATATAGATATAGAGATACCATTGACTGTGCGTGGTACCTGATAGGGTAGGATGTTAAGGGTAGATTTATCAATATATATAGATATATAGATACCATATAGTGTGGTGTTTACCAGATAGGTAGGATGTAGTAAGTGGTAGAGTTACATATATAGATAATAGAGAACCATATACTGTGCTGGTTACCGGATAGGTAGGATGTAAGGGTAGATTTATCATATATAGATATATTAGATACCATATAATATGCTGGTTACCAGATAGGTAGGATGTAAGGTAGATTTATCATATATAGATACCATATACTGTGCTGGTTACCACATGGTAGGATGTAAGGGTAGATTTATCATATATGAGAATATAGATACCATATACTGTGCTGGTTAACAGATAGGTAGGATGTAAGCGTAGATTTATCATATATAGATATATGATACCGTATACTGTGCTGGTTACCGGATAGGTAGGATGTAAGGGTAGATTTATCATATTAGATATATAGATATCGTATACTGTGCTGGTACCGGATAGGTTGGATGTAAGGCTAGATTATCATATATAGATATATAGATACCATATACTGTGGTGGTTACCAGATAGGTAGGATGTAAGGGTAGATTTATCATTATAGATATATAGATCATATACTGTGCTGGTACCACATAGGTAGGATGTAAGGGTAGATTTATCATATAAGATATAAGATACCATTACGTGCTGGTTACGGATAGGTAGGATGTAAGGGTAGATTTATCATATATAGATATATAGATACCCATTACTGTGCTGGGTTACGGATAGGTAGGATGTAAGGGTAGATTTATCATATATAGATATATAGATACCATATAATGTGCTGGTACCGGATAGTAGGAACGTAAGGTGTAGATTTATCATATATAGATATAGATACCATATACTGTGCTGGTTACCTGATAGGTAGGATGTGAAGGTAGATTATCATATATAGATAATATAGATACCATATAGTTGTGGTGGTTACCAGATAGGGGATGTAAGGGTAGAGTTATCATAATAGATATATAGAAACCATATATGTGGCTGGTTACGGATAGGAGGATGTAAAGGGTAGATGTATATAAATAGATATATAGATACCATATACTGTGTGGTTACCAGATAGGTAGGATTGTAAGGGTTAGATTTATCATATAGATATATAGATACCACTATACTGTGGCTGGTTACCAGATAGGTAGGATGTAAGGGTAGATTTATCATATATAGATATATAGATACCATATACGTGCTGGTTACAGATAGGTAGGATGTAAGGGTAGATTTATCATATATAGATATAAGATACCAATACTGTGTGGGTACCAGATAGGTAGGAGGTAGAGGGTTAGATTTATCATATATAGATATATAGATGCCCATAACTGTGCTGGTTACCGGATAGGTAGGATGTAAGGGTAGATTTATCATAAGATATAAGATATCATATACTGTGCTGGTTACGGATAGGTAGGATTGTAAGGAGTAGATTATCATATATAGAATATAGATACATTACTGTGCTGGTTACCGGATAGGTAGGATGTAGGGTAGATTAATCATATATAGATATATTACATACCATATACTGTGTGGGTTACCAGTAGGTAGGATGTAATGGTAGATTTATCATATATAGATATTATAGATACCATATACTGTGCTGGTTACCAGATAGTTAGGATGTACAAGGGTTAGATTTATCATATATAGATATAGATACCATATACTGTGTGGTTACCACATAGAATGTAAAGCTATAGTTAAACCTGTGATTGAGGTTTCTTGACGTAGAGACGAGGGGAATAGAATTCCAGAGGGTGGGAGCCACAAGAGAGAAAGGTTTAAGGCAAGAGGAAGCAGTGGAGTGGGGGGTCGTACAGAGCTGGTTCTTGCTTATGAGCGGAGGGTACGGGACAGGAACAATGGGGAGACTAGAGAGGAAATATAAGGAGGTGCAGCAGAGTGAAGAGATTTAAATGTTAGGAGAAGGATTTGTGTACAATGTGCTGTTAACAGGGAGACTGATTGTTGTCCGGTACAGAGGAGATTTGGGATCCGGTTTATTAGAGAGTGAAACAATACGTGTGGCAGAGTTAAGTATGACTGAAGAGGAGAGAGGTGGAAGCAGGAAGACCAGTAAGTAGTAGTACAATATTCCAGGCCGTGATAGGTGAGAGCATAGCAGTGGTCGCAGACAGAGAAAGGAAACCGGCGGAGTTTTGACTATGATTGGCTATATTGCAAAGGAAAAAAGGGAAGGTTTTCTGCAAACATAGTTAATGGGGTTAGAAAAGAAGAGAGAGGAATCCAGGATTGGAGAAAGAAATTCCATGGAACCCAAGGGTTCCTCTTAACAAGAGAGACTTCTAATGAACAATGTAAATCCTATTGGAAATGTTTTTAAAGAAAAAAGTGCAACGACCCAATTTCAAGTCTTGTGACAACGAGACATAGATAAACTACAATATTAACAGATGACCTAGCTAAGCACCGTTTCTAAGGATATCATTTGCAAGAGCACTTCCTTGTTGTTGTTGCCCCCTTTCCCGTCCCTCACGGTGCGTCCCCCACTCCCAGAGCATCCATAAACACACACACACCCTGGTGCATTCCCCCCCTTGACAAATGCATTTTCTTCAATACAACAAAAAGTAACCAAAAATCATCTGAACTTTCTATAAGCCCACCACTTAAGACAAAGTTATTCCTGGCTATGGGTCTCTGTAATAATAATTTAGGGGGAGTTTTGGCTTCAATTCCTTTTCCCATTGTGCAAATAAGGTCTTATTTCTTCTCACGTTTTTTTTACATGTGTTGTGTTGCCACCTCCTTCCCCTGCTCAATGAGCTTTTAGGAACTGAGCATGTGCAAAGAATGCAGGAGAGGAAAGAGCAGTCAATCATTGATGATGTCACATCTTTGATTGACTGCATGGAGAGAGAAGCCAGCTTCCTCTGTCATTAGTTATCCTTAAATATCAGGTTAGTAATACATCTAATAATGTGCTAACTATATTGGATGGAATTGGAGCAGTTTAATGACAAGTGACCAGTTTTCCGTATAAGGTTAACCATCCCTTTAAGGAGGCGAAGGAAATAAGATTCTTATGCGATGGCTGGAAACCCTCAACCACTAATGATTCCATGTCATCTCTCTTTCCCTGCACATCTATCAGAAATGCAATAATATTAAGCAGAACGAAAGGAACCATGTGTCTCCGTGATTTGTATCCCTTCCTTCCACCTGCCTGCACCCTCCCGAGGTCAGATTTTTTGGTAGTACAGTTTGGCCTGTCTTACTGAGGAATGCATGTCTAATGCTGCTCAGCTGTTCTATCCGCCTCTTACAAACATGCAAGAGCTAAGGCACTCAGCACTACTCAAAATGGTACAGTGCGGAGGGAATGTGGCACATGCAGGGCCAGTTTAAGGTCTGAGGGGTGGGCAGAAGATCATGTACTGTCCCTGCCGGTATGTCCCTGTTAGGAGCATTAATCTTTATTAATAACTGTACAATGTTCTGCTTGAAAGCCAAACAAGAGACAGAAGACAGGAGAGATGCTTTGCATAAAACCATGGCAGGTGCAGAAGACTATTTTAATTAGACACGTTCGATCACTGGTAATGGTAATAGCAACATGTGTTTTGACTACAATGGATTTCTCATATTGCCAAGGAAGGAAGGAGATTTATTTGTCTGCTGTGCAGTTCACGGGACCGAGATTCACCTTTGATTGGGTTTCGTTCAAGTTTTGTTGCGGTTTAAATTAGAGTTTATAAAATGTCTTTGCCTTTTAACATGATTTTTGACTGGGATGAGGCTTGGGAGGCAGTGGGGGACTGATGCAACAACAGGTGCCCTTGCCATTAATTTGCAGTAACGATGAGACGTTATCTAACATCTGATTGGTTGCTACAAATTAATAGCACAGGAAAACTTTTTTTTACCTCTTCCCGCATCAGACCTGCAGTTTCTTCCTCACTCCCTTTCTTGTATAGGAAGTAGTTTAAATGAAGAGGATTTTAGAAATCTGTTTCTGGGTGAAGCACACTGAGCATGTCTGTAACCACTGGTACAATTTCTGGGATAGATACGCTGAAAGATTTTTTTTTTTTTAAATGTAAAAAAAAAGTGTTTGGTATACAAAGCTTTTGTATAAGCTGCTGCTTTTACTAGCTTTACCCAGTTAATTTATAAAAAACAAAAAAAGAAAAGTTAAAATATAGGGCTATATTTTTCCTTTAAACACTAGAAAATAATATTATGTCTCTATTATTCACAGACTGTAAACTCAGCTGCGTCCATCTGTTGGTACCCCAGCTGACAAAACCTTGGAATGACATCACAATCTCACAGGTTTTTTTTTGTCTAATAATCGGACGGTTCCCACACAAACCCTTTTGTGCCAGCAAGACCGTTTCCTACTATTCTGTGTGTGATTCTTCTGAAACTGTTTTAAGTATTTCTTGCTGAGCCAACCATAAATCCTTTGAATTTTTCCACTACCACGGCCACTCTGTCTTGCAGAGGCTCGGGAAAGCCTTGAGATTATGTAGAGTTGCAGATGTTTCAGCACAAGTAGAGATAGACGCCAAATTGCACAGCAGGCTTCTTCCCCAAGAAAAAAAAACATCTGTTTTTTCAAAGTGCTTCCCTCTTACCATAACCCCCCTCCAAACAAACATAGACTTTTTTTCACCTGCATTGGGGATAAGCATGTTATACTAGGGTCAGGGTTGACCATTTTTCTACATCATTTTCTGTGCATCAAAGAAACAATGGCAAATACACACTTGGGATTTTAACTGTCTGTATACATATTGCGTGAATGAAGAGGGGGGTCTATCTTTCCACCTGCTGTACGCTTGGAAACTGTGCAGCTGTAGTTGGGAGCGCCTTGGATCTTCAACCCTTTAGCAACCCTTTAGCAGTCAAGCTAATTGCTTCCAAAGAGATGGGAAGAATTTCTCCCAGATCAACATGTGTCCAGATGTTTTGGGGGGTTCTACAGATGTTATAAATGGTGAAAACACAACGTTCCTCTTTATTCCTCTCTCTACAATACAAACTCATTGTTTACTTAGTTATTAATAACCTAATCATCTCATCCCACCTTTGACACACAATGTCAGATGGCTCAGGGGAAGGGGATTAAACCAAACCAATGACTAAGAATAGAATTAAACTCATTTATATCTCTGGGTACAGTGTTAGATGAGAAGTTATGTTTTAGATCACACAATCCCCTTGCTATGGGGGGCAAATGCAGATATCCCACTCTTTCCCGGTAGTTACTGGAATCACATTCTGGGGTGGTCTCCTGCACACCGGTGAGACCACCCCAAACTCCCGTGAGGGTGTTCCAGTGAAATTCTGGGTTACTGACAGGTAAAGTAGGTTAAAAAGCAGAAATATGGCCAGAAATAACATCATATTCAGGGGGTGGGGTGGGGGTGTATGGTTGCCAGCACTCGAGCTTGCATTGGGAACCAAAGTCCCCGAGGTGTGTATCGAAAGGCACATTTGCCAGGGTTGGCTGTCTGCAAATACGTAGGTGAGATCACAATGAACATTTTACTCTACGATACGATCTTCATTCAAATTACTGGACGAGCACAGCTCACCGTATGATTGGCTGTGTGTGTGGCTTTCAATCGCAAAAGATTACAGCCAACGGTTGCAGGCTGGGCAGTGAATCGAAGTCAATCATCATGTTGTAATGACTGCATGGAGGGAGGATCCACTTACTCTGCCAGAATGGAGATAAAATAATTATCCTAAATATCTGGTTAGTAATGCAGATAAAGTTCTGAATATATCAGTTGGGGTTGGGGACAGGAGACTGAGAAATGACCTTTAAAGGACAAATACTCAGTTCCCCGATCTCTCCTCTTGCACTACCTGATATACCCAGTGGGGGGACCAAAACTGCTAAACCCAGCAATGACCTAGCAAAAGATTCCTTCATCAGTCTGGTCTATTTCCATGTTTGCAGGCAGCGATCGGCTTTTGCATATCAAGTCTTCTCGCGGTTCGTGTCTCTGACAGTCTGGAACGCTATAGTGGGAATTTCACTAGACACTTATGGATAGATTTTTTTCAAGAACTTTATTCTTTAAAGGCCATGTCCACCTCAAAAATTTAGCATTCAAGAGAACACCCACCAAAACCCAGGTTTCATTTTACTTCAGTTAGCAAAGATGTCCACAGACTGTGTAATTCCCCTGATCCATCCTTAAAACCCCGATCCATGGCCGCAGCTCCGTTACTTCTGGTAACGTCCGTCAGTCACTAGACTTTTTGGCACCTGACAACAAAATTCAAATGCTGCCCCCCTCACCGTCCGAAGGGGTGTGGTTTTATATTCAAAAGTGGGTGGTGCTTTGTCCGGAAGTAGAGGGAAGCCCGCAGAGGATAATGGATAATGGCAATCGGGCACCAGGCTATGCCGCAGGTTGAAGTGCAATGTAATTTTTTTTCAATGGCATCAAACAGCCCTACAGGGAGCCGCTTCACTCTGCCTCATTAGGGAGGCGGCCCTGTCACAGCCAATGGCTGGCAACAGTTACCGAACGAGCCTCTGCTACTGCTGCACGCGCCCGTAAAGGGTACGTGCAGCAGCAGAGGCGGGACTAAGCATGATGGATCGTGGGAATTAAGGCTTGGGGAAGCTTTACTAACTGTAAGTAAAACGGAACCTGGGTTTTGGGGGGTGTTCTCTTGAATGTTACATTTTTGTACATTCTATGGGATTTTGCTTATACAAATCCCATAGACATTACGGACTTGCTTCTCTCAATGATATTTAGGTTATTTCACTGCATTTTGACTTACTAGTGATTTGGTTGAGGTTAGTTTAAGTAGATAACGCACCATGTACTGGATTATGGAGAGCAGCATTTATATAGATGACGCATTAAAGGGCATCTTGTTTTTCAATTGCCTATTGCGCTTTCACTGTAACCTTCTTTTTTCTTATCCCAATTGGAAGCATCCTATATTTCAGCTGCCAATCAAGTGCCTCATTATCATAAACTCTTCTGTTCTGTGCGATGTTGCTATGACAGGAATAGTGACAGTTTGTAAATGTGAATTGCAGGATGCATGAAATCCACTCTTCTAGTGCTGGCTCATATTGATTACTGAGCATGCTTGACTTCAATGAAAGACTAGCCAGATAAATGCGTCATTTAATAGTGGAAAAGGGGGATACTGAGCAAAACATTTCATTTTTTCAGATATAAGGTTCCAGATTTAAGCATACCAGATATAAGGATTCCAGTAATAAGGATACCAGATATAAGGATACCAGTTATAAGGACACCAGTTATAAGGATACCAGTTATAAGGATACCAGATATAAGGATACCAGATATAAGGATACCAGTTATAAGGATACCAGATATAAGGATACCAGATATAAGGATACCAGATATAAGGATACCAGTTATAAGGATACCAGATATAAGGATACCAGATATAACGATACCAGTTATAAGGATACCAGATATAAGGATACCAGTTATAAGGATACCAGATATAAGGATACCAGATATAAGGATACCAGATATAAGGATACCAGTTATAAGGATACCAGTTATAAGGATACCAGATATAAGTATACCAGTTATAAGGATTCCAGTTATAAGGATACCAGTTATAAGGATTCAGTAAAAGGATACCAGTAATAAGGATACCAGATATAAGGATACACAGATATAAGATACCAGTTATAAGGACACCAGTTATAAGGATACCAGATATAAGGATACCAGATATAAGGATACCATATATAAGGATACCAGATATAAGGATTAGAGATGTCCGAACTTCGCCAAATCCGGTCCGCTCGAGGATCCGCGAATTTTCGGAAAAATCCGAAAATTCGAAAATCCGCGAGCGGACCCGTTAAAATTAATACCCTTGAAATAACGAGATTTTTCGTATTTTCGAAAATTTTCGAAATTACGAGTTTTCACGTATTTTCGGGAATTTTCGAAATTACGAGTTTCATGTATTTTGGAAAATATGTATTTTCGAAAATACAAGTAATCCTGAATTTCGAATATTTTCGAAAATACGTATGTTAGGAATTAAGAAAACCCTTGTATTTTCGAAAATTTTTTACAGTTTTCCCGTATTTTCCGGAAATTTTCGAAAATACGTGAAAACTCGTAATTTCGAAAATTTTCGAAAATACGAAAAATCCGCGAATCGGAAGTTCGGAAGGCGGAAAATCCGGAAAAATCCGCCGTTCGCGAACGGGATAAATCCGCGGCGGATCCGGGTTCGGATCCGCGAACCGGCCATCCCTAATAAGGATACCAGTATAAGGATACCAGTTAAAGGATACCAGTTATAAGGATTCCAGTAATAAGGATACCAGATATAAGGATACCAGATATAAGGATACCAGTTATAAGGATTCCAGTTATAAGGATACCAGTTATAAGGATTCCAGATAATAAGGATACCAGATATAAGAAGATACCAGATATAAGGATACCAGTTATAAGGATTCCAGTTATAAGGATTCCAGTTATAAGGATTCCAGTAATAAGGATACAGATATAAGGATACCAGATATAAGGATACCAGATATAAGGATACCAGAATAAGGATACCATATATTAAGGATACCAGATATAAGGATACCAGTTATAAGGATACCAGTTATAAGGATTCCAGTTATAAGGAACCAGTTAAAGGATTCCAGTAATAAGGATACCAGATATAAGGATACCAGATATAAGGATAGCATTATAAGGATACCAGATATAAGGATACCAGTTATAAGGATACCAGTTATAAGGATACCAGATATAAGGATACCAGTTAAAGGATACCAGTTATAAGGATCCAGTAATAAGGATACCAGATATAAGGTACCAGTTATAAGGATACCAGTTATAAGGATACCAGTTATAAGGATTCCAGTTATAAGGATACCAGATATAAGGATTCCAGTAATAAGGATACCAGATATAAGGATACCAGTTATAAGGATTCCAGTTATAAGGATTCCAGTTATAAGGATACCAGATATAAGGATTCCAGTAATAAGGATACCAGATATAAGGATTCCAGTTATAAGGATACCAGATATAAGGATTCCAGTAATAAGGATACCAGCTATAAGGATTCCAGCTATAAGGATTCCAGTTATAAGGATTCCAGTTGTAAGGATACCAGTTATAAGGATTCCAGTTATAAGGATTCCAGTTATAAGGATTCCAGTTGTAAGGATACCAGTTGTAAGGATTCCAGTTATAAGGATTCCAGTTATAAGGATACCAGTTATAAGGATTCCAGTATAAGGATTCCAGTTTTAAGGATACCAGTTATAAGGATACCAGTTATAAGGATACCAGATATAAGGATTCCAGTTATAAGATACCAGATATAAGGATTCCAGTTATAGGATTCCAGGTATAAGGATACCAGCTATAAGGATTCCAGCTATAAGGATTCCAGTTATAAGGATAACAGTTATAAGATACCAGCTATAAGGATTCCAGCTATAAGGATTCCAGTTATAAGGATTCCTGATATAAGGATACCAGATTAGGATTCCAGTTATAAGGATACCAGCTATAGGATTCCAGTTATAAGGATACCAGATATAAGGATTCCAGTTATAAGGATACCAGATATAAGGATTCCTGATATAAGGATACCAGATATAAGGATTCCAGTTATAAGGTACCAGATAAAGAATTCCAGTTATAAGGATACCAGCTATAAGGATACCAGCTATAAGGATTCCAGTTATAAGGATTCCAGATATAAGGATACCAGCTATAAGGATACCAGTTATAAGGATACCAGATATAAGGATTCCAGTTATAAGGATTCCAGACATAAGGATTCCAGCTATAAGGATTCCAGTTATAAGGATACCAGATATAAGGATACCAGATATATAAGGATCCAGTTATAAGGATTCCAGTTATAAGGATTCCAGTTATAAGGATTCCAGTTATAAGGATACCAGATATAAGGATACCAGATAAAGGATTCCAGTTATAAGGATTCCAGATATAAGGATACCAGCTATAAGGATACCAGTTAAAGGATTCCAGTTATAAGGGTACCAGCTATAAGGGTTCCAGTTATAAGGATACCATATATAAGGGTTCCAGTATAAGGATTCCAGTTATAAGGATACCAGCTATAAGGATACCAGCTATAAGGGTTCCAGTTTAAGGATACCGCTATAAGGATACCAGTTATAAGGATTCCAGTTATAAGGATACCAGCTATAAGATACCAGTCATAAGGATTCCAGTTATGAGGATACCAGCTATAAGGATACCAGCTACAAGGATACCAGTTATAAGGGTTCCAGTTATAAGGATACCAGCTATAAGGATACCAGTTATAAGGATTCCAGTTATAAGGATACCAGCTATAAGGATACCAGTCATAAGGATTCCAGTTATAAGGATTCAGCTATAAGGATACCAGCTATAAGGATACCAGTTATAAGGATTCCAGCTATAAGGATACCAGTTATAAGGATACCAGTTATAAGGATTCCAGTTATAAGGATTCCAGATAAAGGATACCAGATATAAGGATCCAGTTATAAGGATACCAGTATAAGGATTCCAGTTATAAGGATACCAGATATAAGGATTCCAGTTATAAGGATTCCAGATATAAGGATACCAGCTATAACGATTCCAGTATAGGATTCCAGATATACGGGTACCAGCTATAAGGATACCAGTTATAAGGATACCAGATATAAGGATTCCAGTTATAAGGATTCCAGATATAAGGATACCAGCTATAAGGATTCCAGTTATAAGGATACCAGCTAAGGATTCCAGTTATAAGGATTCCAGTATAAGGATACCAGCTATAAGGATACCAGCTATAAGGATACCAGCTATAAGGGTTCCAGTTTTAAGGATACCAGCTATAAGGATACCAGTTATAAGGATTCCAGTTATAAGGATACCAGCTATAAGGATACCAGTTATAGGATACCAGCTATAAGGATACCAGTATAGGATTCCAGTTATAAGGATTCCAGCTATAAGGATACCAGTTATAAGGATACCAGGTATAAGGATTCCAGTTATAAGGATACCAGCTATAAGGATACCAGTTATAAGGATACCAGGTATAAGGATTCCAGTTATAAGGATACTAGTTATAAGAATTCCAGTTATAAGGATACTAAGGATACCAGTTATAAGAATACCAGATATAAGGATACTAGTTATAAGAATTCCAGTTATAAGGATACTAAGGATACCAGTTATAAGGATACCAGATATAAGCATACCAGCTATAGGATACTAGTTATAAGAATTCCAGTTATAAGGATACTAAGGATACCAGTTATAAGTATACCAGTTATAAGGATACCAGATATAAGGATACCAGATATAAGCATACCAGCTTAAGGATACTAGTTATAAGAATTCCAGTTATAAGGATACTAAGGATACCAGTTATAAGGATACCAGATATAAGGATACCAGTTATAAGGATACCAGTTAAAGTATATCAGTTATAAGGATAACAGATATAAGGATACCAGTTATAAGGATACCAGTTATAAGTATACCAGTTATAAGGTTACCATATATAAGGATACCAGTTACAAGCATACCAGTTACATGGATTCCAGTTATAAGCATTCCAGTTAAAAGGATACCAGTTACTGTATAAGGATACCAGATATAAGCATACCAGTTATAAGGATACCAGTTATAGGGATACTAGTTCTAAGAATTCCAGTTATAAGGATACTAGTTATAAGAATTCCAGTTATAAGGATACTAAGGATACCAGTTATAAGGATACCAGATATAAGGATACTAGTTATAAGAATTCCAGTTATAAGGATACTAAGGATACCAGTTATAAGTATACCAGTTATAAGGATACCAGATATAAGGATACCAGTTATAAGTATACCAGTTATAAGGATACTAGTTATAAGAATTCCAGTTATAAGGATACCAGCTATAAGGATACCAGATATAAGGATACCAGTTATAAGGACACCAGTATAAGGATACCCGATATAGATACCAAGATATAAGGATACCAATTATAAGTATACCAGTTAGTTATAGGATACTAGTTATAAGAATTCCAGTTATAAGGATACCAGCTATAAGGATACCAGATATAAGATACCAGCAGATATAAGGATACAGTATAGTATACCAGTTATAAGGATACTAGTTATAAGAATTCCAGTTATAAGGATACCAGCTATAAGGATACCAGATATAAGGATACCAGTTATAAGGACACCAGTTATAAGGATACCAGATATAAGGATACCAGATATAAGGATACCAGTTATAAGGATACCAGCTATAAGGATACCAGATATAAGGATACCAGTTATAAGGACACCAGTTATAAGGATACCAGATATAAGGATACCAGATATAAGGATAACAGATATAAGGATACCAATTATAAGTATACCAGTTATAAGGATACTAGTTATAAGAATTCCAGTTATAAGGATACCAGCTATAAGGACACCAGTTATAAGGATACCAGATTAAGGATACCAGTTATAAGGACACCAGTTATAAGGATACCAGATATAAGGATACCAGATATAAGGATACCAGTTATAAGTATACCAGTTATAAGGATACTAGTTATAAGAATTCCAGTTATAAGGATACCAGCTATAAGGATACCAGATATAAGGACACCAGTTAATTAGGATACCAGATATAAGGATACCAGTATATGGATTCCAGTTGTAAGGATCCCAGTTCTTCCAGTTGCTGTCAGTTTACAAATCCTCTGCAAGGTGATCTGACCTTCTAGAAGGCTTAAGGACAGGAACTGGTTTGGATTTACTCTTCTCCGCAGGGTTGGATTCCCATAAGTATTTTGACAAAGTCGAACTGTGTTAAAGGCTTCATGTTATTTCCGAAATACTTGATGAGAATTTACTTACAATGTTCTGTGTTGAACTTAACATCTGATTAAGCAATAAACACAAAAAAAATCGATTTGTTGACATTTATTCCAACAGCACTAAGCTAATGATTTACTTATTACATTTAGAAAGCAAAATATGGTGTGGATTTAAAGGACAACTAATAAAAGATAAGAAATAACCTGGATTTTCTTATTTCTAACTAACAGATGGCTGTAACTCTCACCCCTCTAATACCGATCACTGATCAGTCTGTCGGGTTTAAACATAGTCTTATGTGTTCCCAGCTTAATGCATCTATCCAGGGTGCTAGATTGCTGCATTCACCAATATCTGAGAACTATAAGACACATCCTTTGGGGAAGATGAGGCATCTATCCAGGGTGCAAGATTACCGCATTCACCAATATCTTATAACTATAAGACACATCCTTAGGGGAACATGAGGCATCAATCCAGGGTGCTAGATTGCTGCATTCACCAATATCTGAGAACTATAAGACACATCCTTTGGGGAAGATGAGGCATCTATCCAGGGTGCTAGATTACCACATTCACCAATATCTGAGAACTATAAGACACATCCTTTGGGGAAGATGAGGCATCTATCCAGGGTGCTAGATTGCTGCATTCACCAATATCTGAGAGCTGTAAGACTTAATTCTTGGAAAGGATCATTTATCGATCCAGGGTACTAGATTGCCGATACACCAATATCTGAGAGGTAAGACTTAACCCTTGGGAAGATATTGCATATATCCAGGGTGCAAGATTACCGCATTCACCAATATCTTATAACTATAAGACACATCCTTAGGGGAACATGAGGCATCAATCCAGGGTGCTAGATTGCTGCATTTACCATTATCTGAGAACTATAAGACACATCCTTTGGGGAAGATGAGGCATCAATCCAGGGTGCTAGATTACACATTCACCAATATCTGAGAACTATAAGACACATCCTTTGGGGAAGATGAGGCATCATCCAGGGTGCTAGATTGCGCATTCACCAATATCTGAGAGCTGTAAGACTAATTCTTGGAAAGGATCATTTATCGATCCAGGGTACTAGATTGCCGATACACCAATATCTGAGAGGTGTAAGACTTAACCCTTGGGAGAGATATTGCATCTATCCAGGGTGCTAGATTGCTGCATTCACCAATATCTGAGAGGTGTAAGACTTAACCCTTGGGGAGATATTGAATCATACCAGGGTACTAGATTGCTGCATTCACCAATATCTGATAGGTGTAAGACTAACCCTTGGGAGAGATATTGCATCTATCCAGGGTGCTAGATTGCTGCATTCACCAATATCTGAGAGGTGTAAGACTTAACCCTTGGGAGAGATATTGCATCTATCCAGGGTGCTAGATTGCTGCATTCACCAATATCTGATAGGTGTAAGACTTAACCCTTGGGAGAGATATTGCATCTATCCAGGGGGCTAGATTGCTGCATTCACCAATATCTGAGAGTGTAAGACTTAACCCTTGGAGAGAGATTGCATCTATCCAGGGTGCTAGATTGCTGCATTCATCAATCCTGACTGTGATCCCGATTGCTGTAAGTCACGCAAAGGAAATTAAAGCATTGCGGGATTGCGGTCAGGTAAGACGGTGTTTATGGCTTAAGCCTTGGGAAAGATAAGGGATCTATCCAGCATGCTGGATTGCCACAATACCAATATCGAGAGTGTTAAGCTTTTTTTATGGTAGATAAATGTTGCACGATATAAACACACAAACAACACTTTGAACAATTATTGTGCAAAAAAACAAGTACAATGACCATCAAAGACCTACGATCCATGACTTTTCTTTGTGATTTTGAACAATGACTAGCTTGTAGCTAATCGTTAGACGTGTAACATATGATCAGAACTAAAATGCGCATACAAAGCATTACAAGAAATGATATTATATATATATTACGAGCTAATTCTTTTTTGAATACACACACAAAATGTCTACCGCCTATATCTGAGAACAATAAATTAGCATAACCCCTGCAGGCCACGGTTACAGCACACACAACTGAAAAAAAATCTGTCATGATACAGTGTATGCTGACTATGTAATATGCAGGTCAAACAACAGTCCAGCAGTGGCCTAGGAGGTGTGTCTGGGTGGGTGTGGCTTACGGTTATCACTCCACCCACATAAAATTCAATTATACACATTTTGGGTGGGACTTGGTGGTTGACAAACAAAAGTTATGGTAGAGCACACCGAAGAACACACTCCACCGGTTTCCCATCATACGTGGATTAAAAACTTTTTATTATTTCACAGGATGGAGAGTAACGTGGAAAACATCAGTTGCTCACGCGTTTCGGGCTATTGTAGGCACTTAAAGGACAATATCAGTAAAAATGTACTTTTTAAAAATGGAAAGTACCTGGGTCAAGGAGGTAGTTTAATTATTCCAATTTCCCAATATTGTTTCGTTGAGGAGCTACAGCATGTACAGTTTACACTTGATTTGCTACTACTATCCAATGCTGATATAGCCCTCACTCAAAGGCACTCCCCTTGGGGCAGAGGACTTTGCCCTGGGTCTACACCCGCTACAGAATATAAAATATAATAAAATAGAGTAAAAACGAAAAATTATCAATCTCTATTTTATTGTATTTATATGATCCGTAAAAAAGTCATACATGGGGAACAAATACATAAATAGTTCAGTACATAAATATAGAAATTCTATAAATAAATATAAGTACTGGAGCCTTGCCACAAGAGGAAAGGAGTGCTTGGGAGTGAAGGTGACCTAAAGGGTACATAATTGCCACAGATTTGTACAAGTCATTCTGAATTGAGAAAGCCAGTCGGATGACTAGCGAAACGTCTTCAAGAACTAAACTTCAAGTCCAGTTGATCTAATGAATACAACAGAGATACTGGGGGGGGGGGTTAAGGTGCCCATAGACGCAATGATCGCAGTCATACAATCCAGGTATGTTCAATCATTGGCCGCCTGGATCACGTGGCCACAATCATTGCATCTATGAGAAAACTTAAATGAGCACTAAACTGTAGTTTTAAGCACATGAGTCTGTGGTGAGAACGCTGATTCCCACTACTTAAACTTAACTTAAAAGGACACGAAACGGAGGTGAGAACGCTTATTCCCAATAGAATGCCCGGGAAACACTGCAACACTTACCTACTGGCGCTCCACTCAGCCAGAGGCTCTATAAAAGTAGCTTTCGTGGGCCTCTAGATGTTTGAATTCGCAACTCATTCCCAGCTTTCCCATACAAGCACTCTACAACAGCAGGAGGCAGAAGGAATTGCAGGGAGTTGTAGTTTACAAGCATCTGAAAGCTTGCAGGTTAGTGATTCCTGTTAATCTTCCATTGCAATGTTTCTTCCCTATAATGGAGGAGTGCTTGCAATTCTTGCAAAATATGTACTTTAAGCATTATTTGTAATTAAGGGTAAGTCCAGTTATCAATAAAAAAATGGTATAAGGTAAATAACCTGCCAACCACCTAACTCTGAAATATATAGTCTAAACTAAAATCCTGAACAAATATAGCTGTTAAAACATGCTCTACAAAGGCAAAAAGGTAATAGGGAAAAACTAAATAGCAATGCAATTGGAATGAACCAATTATTTTCTACTAGGGAGGAGCCTTGACAAACATACTATTAAAACAATATTTACCCCAAGGAGCAGACCATAGGACATTCACACAAAAGTTCAATCCTGTCATTCAGCCCTTTTGGGCACATTGGTCACAAATCAAATATAAGTCTCTGCTCATTTTTAGGAGTTTATTATTCATATCCCCCCTCCTACAATGTTTAGGGCCTCAATATAAGAACTTTGCTTTCTTTAAAGGATGCCTTATGGACCAATCTATAATGATTATACATAGTGGGTTATACAATACATTTATCAAAACTTTTAATACTTTTTTCTATCCCTCTCGTGTTCACTTATCCTCACATATAATTCTCGAAATGTTTTTCCAATATATTTAAGCCCACATGGGCATAAATCATATATACTTGGAGGGACCCTCCCCCATGTACCCGGAGCCCTAGTGGAATGTCGGCGGTCATGTGACGGAAGACGCGGAAGTTGGAGCATCCATTTTGGAGCCGGGCAGTGGATGTCCATATTGTAGGTGGTACCAGGAGGGAAGGTTTTTAATCATTGTAGCGGTCTTTGCTGTTTGTTTGGTCCGTGTGGGATATTGGGAGACGAGCGCTGGGGAAGTGGTATAGGAGGGTCTGGTACACTGTGGTTGGCTCTGTGGAACTGTCCAAAGATGGCCAAACTTTCTAAAGTTTGGTTCGTTTCGAACTGCCAAACTTCAGTTAAGTTCGATAGTTTGGAAACTAAACCATTAAATTCAATGGAAGTCAAATAGTTTGAAAAGTTGGATAAATACAGATAAAATAGCAATGGTAACTGTACCAAGGAAGTGGTCTGGGGAAACATATCTATATTACCAAAACATGTTTAAAACACTACATTTTATCACAATTGGGCAATTGTTTCCACATGCTACATTCGAGCGCTATGGCCAATCGAGGGTTACTGAACAATACATTCTAGGGTTACCAGAATCAAAGATGTAATCGAGGGTACCGAACGTACATTGGAGGGTTATTGTATCGAACAATACACTCGAGGGTTACCGAACGATACATTGGAGGGTTATTGTAATCGAACAATACACTCGAGGGTTACCGAACGAACATTGGAGGGTTATTGTAATCGAACAATACACTCGAGGGTTACCGAACGATACATTGGAGGGTTATTGTAATCGAACAATACACTCGAGGGTTACCGAACGATACTGGAGGGTTATGTGTATCGAACAATACACTTGAGGGTTACCGAACGATACATTGGAGGGTATTGTTTATCGAACAATACACTCGAGGGTTACCGAACGATACATTGGAGGGTATTGTAATCGAACAATACACTCGAGGGTTACCGAACGATACCATTGGAGGGTTTATTGTAATCGAACAATACACTCGAGGGTTACCGAACGATACATTGGAGGGTTATTGTAATCGAACAATACACTCGAGGTTACCGAACGATACATTGGAGGGTATTGTAATCGAACAATACACTCGAGGGTTACCGAACGATACATTGGAGGGTTATTGTTATCGAACAATACACTTGAGGGTTACCGAACGATACATTGGAGGGTTACCGAAATCAGAGGTTATATTTAGGGTTACCGAAATCGAAGGATACATTCGAGGGCTACCAAAAAGAAGGTTATCGGCAACTACATTCGATGTTTACCGAATGATACATTCGAGGGTACCAAAATCGAAGGCTATATTCAAGGGTTACCAAAATTGAATGCTACATTTGAGGGTTACCGAAATCAAACACTACATTTGAGGGTTACTGAAATCGAAGGATATATTCAAGGGTTACTGAATTTGAACATTACATTTAAGGATTAGCAAATCGCGAATTTGATAATTATTAAATTTTTGATAGTTATCGGAAATAAGTCAGTTTGTTAGTACAGATAGTTTGGATAGTTTTATTTCATACAAACTCATAAAGTTCACACTGAACTCAAGTTCCAGTTTGGGTCCATCACTATTCAAGAGGATGAAGTAAGATATGTCAACTATTTTAAAGGGGCCATTCTTATGAAAGATTTATTATGAGGGTGGAGTTGTCCTTTAAGTACTAATGGTTGTTGCCCCAATAGTCCGTAAATACATTCAGTATGGGTTGGGACATTCAACAGATTGAAGTCGGTGAGTTTGAAGATCGGAATCCTAACTCCTCGGATGGTTACAAACCTAATCAGATACGTCTTCTTCTCTACCACATTTGGGAAAACCCTGCACTTTATATTCTGTATAATTACAGTCACGGGATTATTGATTTCTTTCTTACATTCCAAGTAAATATATCCTGACAGGGAAGAGTTTAAAATACCTTCAAAATGTCCGTTATTTTAAAACTGTATTTAAGAACAATTATACTCAAACAACACTCACCAACACCCTACTTGCCTGACAGTACCCTAGGTCCTCAGCTCTGGGTTATCTCTAGGGTTGTAATGAACTGACAAGTCGGTGGATTTGGCTAATTCACAGCAATCTATTGTGTGTTTGTGATGTCACCTTCCTAGAAATGTTTAGCTACCGCTGGAAATTTACTGCCGCTGATACACACTTATTCCACGCCTACTACTTCCAAGACTCACTTATATTAATCCAAAAACAAAACATCCATAAACGTACACCTATACTTTATTGTGATGTAACAACACATATTTTGTTCAATCGCTGTGTTGGTGCACTAATCCATAGCATTTCCATGGAAGTTCTTTTGGATTTCTCTTGAATTTGGGTCTGTGATAATTAGTACCGGTAATTAGAATAATTAGATGGAATAGACTGCAAGCTTTTGGGCAGAGTCTAATGTTAATATAGAATTATATATAAAATACACTACATTAGAATGAATGAATTATTATCCCAAAATATAAACAGTCCAGATGACACATACCCCACGGGTGCAGGCTCCCAAAAATCTCCCTACTTCCCAAGGAGTATATTAAATATCAATAAAGAATGGTCAGGAGTCCACTCCACGTACTTCCCAATTAGTTATTAAATATCAATAAAGAATGGTCAGGAGTCCACTCCTCCCTACTTCCCAATGAGTATATTAAATATCAATAAAGAATGGTCAGGAGTCCACTCCTCCCTTCTTCCCAATGAGTAATTAAATATCAATAAAGAATGGCAGGAGTCCACTCCTCCCTACTTCCCAATGAGTATATTAATATCAAAAAGAATGGTCAGGAGTCCACTCCTCCCTACTTCCCAATGAGTATATTAAATATCAATAAAGAATGGTCAGGAGTCCACTCCTCCGTACTTCCAATGAGTATATTAAATATCAATAAAGAATGGTCAGGAGTCACTCGTCCGTACTTCCCAATGAGTATATAAATATCAATAAAGAAATGGTCAGGAGTCCACTCCTCCCTACTTCCCAATGAGTATATTAAATATCAAAAAAGAGTGGTCAGGAGTCCACTCTCCGTACTCCAAGAGTATATTAAATATCAATAAAGAATGGTCAGGAGTCCACTCCTCCGTACTTCCCAATGAGTATATTAAATATCAATAAAGAATGGTCAGGAGTCCACTCCTCCCTACTTCCAATGAGTATATTAAATATCAATAAAGAATGGTCAGGAGTCCACTCCTCCTACTTCCCAATGAGTATATTAAATATCAATAAAGAATGGTCAGGAGTCCACTCCTCCCTACTTCCCAATTAGTATATTAACTATCAATAAAGAATGGTCAGGAGTCCACTCCTCCCTACTTCCCAATGAGTATATTAAATATCAATAAAGAATGGTCGGAGTCCACTCCTCCCTACTTCCAATGAGTATATTAAATATCAATAAGGAATGGTCAGGAGTCCACTCCTCCCTACTTCCCAATGAGTATATTAAATATCAATAAAGAATGGTCAGAGTCCACTCCTCCCTACTTCCCAATGAGTATATAAATATCAATAAAGAAGGGTCAAGAGTCCACTCCTCCCTACTTCCCAATGAGTATATTAAATATCAATAAAGAATGGTCAGGGAGTCCACTCCTCCCTACTCCCAATGAGTTATATTAAATATTAATAAGAATGGTCAGGAGTCCATCCTCCCTACTTCCCAATGAGTATATTAAATATCAATAAAGAATGGTCAGGAGTCCACTCTCCCTAACTTCCCAATGAGTATATTAAAAATCAATAAAGAATGGTCAGGAGTCCACTCCTCCCTACTTCCCAATGAGTATATTAAATATCAATAAAGAATGGTCAGGAGTCACTCCTCCCTTCTTCCATGAGTATATTAAATATCAATAAAGAATGGTCAGGAGTCCACTCCTCCCTACTTCCCAATGAGTATATTAAATATCAATAAAGAATGGTCAGGAGTCCACTCCTCCTTTCACAATGAGTATATTAAATATCAATAAAGAATGGTCAGGAGTCCACCTCCCTACTTCACAATGAGTATATTAATATCAATAAAGAATGGTCAGGAGTCCACTCCTCCCTACTCCCAATGAGTATATTAAATATCAAATAAAGAATGGTCAGGAGTCCACTCCTCCCTACTTCCCAATGAGTATATTAAATATCAATAAAGAATGGTCAGGAGTCCACTCCTCCCTACTTCCCAATGAGTATATTAAATATCAATAAAGAATGGTCAGGAGTCCACTCTCCCTTCTTCCAATGAGTATATTAAATATCAATAAAGAATGGTCAGGAGTCCACTCCTCCCTCTTCCCAATGAGTAATTAAATATCAATAAAGAATGGTCAGGAGTCCACTTTCCCTACTTCCCAATGAGTATATTAAATATCAATAAAGAATGGTCAGGAGTCCACTCCTCCCTACTTCCCAATGAGTATATTAAATATCAATAAAGAATGGTCAGGAGTCCATCCTCCCTACTTCCCAATGAGTATATTAAATATCAATAAAGAATGGTCAGGAGTCCACTCCTCCCTACTTCCCAATGAGTATATTAAATATCAATAAAGAATGGTCAGGAGTCCACTCCTCCCTTCTTCCCAATGAGTATATTAATATCAATAAAAGAATGTCAGGAGTCCACTCCTCCCTACTTCCCAATGAGTATATTAAATATCAATAAAGAATGGTCAGGAGTCCACTCCTCCTACTTCCCAATGAGTATATTAAATATCAATAAAGAATGGTCAGGAGTCCACTCCTCCCTTCTCCCAATGAGTATATTAAAATCAATAAAGAATGGTCAGGAGTCCACTCCTCCCTACTTCCCAATGAGATATTAAATATCAATAAAGAATGGTCAGGAGTCCACTCTCCCTACTTCCCAATGAGTATATTAAATATCAATAAAGAATGGTCAGGAGTCCACTCCTCCCTATTCCAATGAGTATATTAAATATCAATAAAGAATGGTCAGGAGTCCACTCTCCCTATCCCAATGAGTATATTAAATATCAATAAAGAATGGTCAGGAGTCCACTCCTCCCTACTTCCCAATGAGTTATTAAATATCAATAAAGAATGGTCAGGGGTCACTCCTCCCTACTTCCCAATGAGTATATTAAATATCCATAAAGAATGGTCAGGAGGCCACTCTCCCTACTTCCCAATGAGTATATTAAATATCAATAAAGAATGGTCAGGAGTCCCTTCTCCCTACTTCCCAATGAGTATATTAAATATCAATAAAGAATGGTCAGGAGTCCACTCCTCCCTACTCCAATGAGTATATTAAATATCAATAAAGAATGGTCAGGAGTCCACTCCTCCCTACTTCCCAATGAGTATATTAAATATCAATAAAGAATGGTCAGGAGTCCACTCCTCCCTACTTCCCATGAGTATATAAATATCAAATAAAGAATGGTCAGGAGTCCACTCCTCCTTCTTCCCAATGAGTATATTAAATATCAATAAAGAATGGTCAGGAGCCACTCCTCCTACTTCCCAATGAGTATATTAAAATATCAATAAAGAATGGTCAGGAGTCCACTCCTCCCTACTTCCCAATGAGTATATTAAATAACAATAAGAATGGTCAGGAGTCCACTCCTCCTTCTTCCCAATGAGATTATTAAATATCAATAAAGAATGGTCAGGAGTCCACTCCTCCCTACTCCCAATGAGTATATTAAATATCAATAAAGAATGGTCAGGGAGTCCACTCCTCCTACTTCCCAATGAGTATATTAAATATCAATAAAGAATGGTCAGGAGTCCACTCCTCCCTACTTCCCAAATGAGTATATTAAATATCAATAAGAATGGTCAGGAGGCCACTCCTCCTCTTCCCAATGAGTATATTAAATATCAATAAAGAATGGTCAGGAGTCCACTCCTCCCTACTTCCCAATGAGTATATTAAATATCATAAAGAATGGGTCAGGAGTCCACTCCTCCGTACTTCCCAATGAGTATATTAAATATCAATAAAAAGAATGGTCAAGAGTCCACTCCTCCCTACTTCCCAATGAGTATATTAAATATCAATAAAGAATGGTCAGGAGTACACTCCTCCCTACTTCCCAATGAGTATATTAAATATCAATAAAGAATGGTCAGGAGTCCACTCCTCCCTACTTTCCAATGAGTATATTAAATATCAATAAAGAATGGTCAGGAGTCCACTCCTCCGTACTTCCCAATGAGTATATTAAATATCAATAAAGAATGGTCAGGAGTCCACTCCAAAGTGAATGGTATATTTATTCAAAACCAAACATCAAACGTTTTGGGGGTGAACATCAGGTATCACCTGGTTTTGAATAAATATACCATTCACTATGGAGTGGACTTCTGACCATTCCTTATTAATGAAATTAATGTCTATATCTGTGTAATAAAACAAAATATTGTAATAAGTCTAATGGGGTCGTTTTTTGTAACAATACAGTGATTGTGATTTGATTTAAAATTACCAACTAATGAGTTTACCCCCTGCAAGGTCAAGGTCATATTAAATCAGTTACATCCTCCGAGCTGGTGACTTTTTAAACCTGTCCAGATCCTGCAATTCCTTCTACAAGTAATCTAAAACCTTTGTAAATGGGGAAATTGGTGACTGGCTCTCTCTCTCTCTCTACAAACGTTTCTGTGGACCAAGAATAAATATAAGGATAGTAGGTTGAGTTAATTTATCCTTTTTTGTTTATTATGTTTTAATCCTTGGAGAAAACATAGAGAACATAGAGAATTCTCTTTTAGTCTGTAAGTAGATAGCATCCACCGTAACCTCCAATTAAACTGTTTTGTCATCCAACACGGTTTTCATTAGAACAGACAATGGTCAATGCTAAAGTAGGAACTGCAGTGACATCTGATATTTCTGTAGGTTACTCTATTTATACTTGCAGCAAGCTTCCATTAAGATCCCTGTCTAATCTATTACATCCCAGTGTCCATGAATTATATTTGTACGGACACTCACAGAGGTAAATTTAGTCCTCGACTGAAGCAGGGCAATTAAAACATGCACCTGCTATGGGAGTATAGAATAGAATGTCTGTCCTGGGCAAGGACTAAACAGGCAGATTCTGCAGGCACTGCAATGTCCTCTTGTACCCTCTTTACCTCGTCAAACCTGCCCTTATACCCTACATAGAGTGTAAAGCATTCTGTAAGGGATACTCCTATAAATGTCTCTTTTCCATGGGCAAGATTACCAGCTTCCTGTATTTCATCATAAATACATTACTCATCTGGTACTATGGCGTATAGGCACTTGAGTCTATTTGTTACTGTGCACATTTATGTTTATTTAAAGGACAGGATCTTCAAACATTTTATAATGGCTGATACAATTAAAACTAATGAGTAAATGGTGGGTGTTTAAGACATTTACAACCCAAGAAGATGCACCAGAGTAAAGTAAAACCATAGCTTGCAGTTTAACCCGCCTTTACTGTTACTACTGGTACGGACATGATCTGTGTGTTTCAGCAAGGGAGGAGTAGAGAGCAATAAGCTTTCCAATAAGCTACGCTAAGGGATGGGGGAGTTACTTTGGGGCTTTTTGTTGTGAAGTATTGAAATATTGCATAAATTAATCTGATTCGCATTGCACACAGGATTTTTGATAAAATGTGTTTAGTGTTTTATTTTTGGGTTCATGTTTGTTTTTTACCTGCTGTGAATCTATAGGGTATCTATAATAATTTTTTTTTTAATTGCCCATTACTACAAACTATAATTCTTCCCAACTATTCTGTATCATGTATTTGGTGATCTGCCCCATTTCTTTGAAACCAGTCTACATGATCTTCTGATGTGTGCAGTTTTGCTACTGTATAGCCAGAATGGTGACAGTTGGTATGTATGAATTGCATGATGGGAAATCCCTTCTTCTAATGCTGCCTCACAGTGATACTAAGCATGTAAGTGTAAAATGTTAGTATAGTATAATAGTACTTGAGGTTGAAAAGACATATGTCCAACAGTCCAACCCTTTTAGCAATATCCTCATTTCCTGCCCTAACTGTTTATCCAGAGGAAGGCAAAAAAAAAAACCCCACCACAATTTATGAAGAGGAAAATAATTCTTCCTGACTCCAAGTGGCAATCAGACATTTCCCTGGATCAACTCTACTTTAGTATCAATACCAGTAACTTTCACATCCTTTGTTGCAGAAACTCATCAGCATTTTGTTGGGGGATATGTGGGTATGAAGTTTATCCAATATGCCTTGGGCTACGTAGAAGTACACAGTTGTTTTGTGATAGCACCTGGGTAATGGTGCAGCTCAGCCTAACTTTCCTATTTTACTTCTAGGACATTAACTACGTTACTGTAGTAACACATATGGTCTGGTGTTGATCAAGGCATCAAGGGAGGAAATTCTACCCCTATTTATATATGAATTGGCTGCCCCATGTGTCCTTTTATTTTTATTTTTATCTAGAAGCTAAACACCCAGTCTACAAAGGGTCAAGCGTGTGTCTTATTGCAACTCGCCCTTCCTTATAGTAAACTATCTTCTTTTACTAACGTAAAGTGAAGGACTAGACAATGGATATAATCCCATCAACCTGTTATTAACCCTGATCGGATGCTTTGATGTTCTTTTTAACCAGGTGACCCCCTCTGACGTTAGAAATGGAGGATCCCTTATATTGTTTCGTTTGGAAAGAAATGTTCTATTAATGCTAAACTTGCTCTCATGAGACGTGAAAGTGTAGCCGCGTCCTATATAAAGTTTTATGCTTGCATCTGATTGGGCAGAAGGGAAAACCTAATGAATATTTGATTTACCCCTGATGTGCTGGCTTTATGAGGAAGAATACAGTATGTCATCGTAGATAGAAGTGTGTGTGGCCCCCCCCCCCCCCCAGGGAGGATACACGGCAGACATGATTAAAAATGCTGATGATAAGACATGTGCAAAAGCAGCAAAGGAGGGCCAAAACTCTCGTGCAGTGATGTTAACCAGGTGCGTGCACAGCAAGGCGTTAGGCCTCGAAGTGCATGTCAATGGAAGCTCTAGGGAGTATAGTTAAGAAAAAGCAGAACTAATTTGTACATATCGTGGCTGCGCGCAGCTGTAGAGCAGGTTGGGAAATGAGCACTGGAAAGGACCCAAATCCAGATCTAGTGTTTTACAGTCTCAGTTAAGGGTAAGGAATTTTAAAGGGACGGTGTTCCTTAAAACTCAAACATTTCTGTTGACAATGAATGGGGATATTTTCCACTCACACCCAACAAGCTGGTTGCAAGTGGACTTCCTATTGCACAAGTTGGGCCAAAAGCAATTGCATTTTCCAATCAAAATCTTCTTGGATAAGAATTTAAATCAGATCTGCAGGGCTCAGGACACGCGGGACAATATTCGCCCCATCTATGTGATAGTTTGGTCATATTGGGTTTTGGTTTTGCTCAAATTTTGTCAAATCCGGTGAAAATCACCAATCACATTAAAATCGTTCTATTTAATCTATTAATGATTTGAAGGTGGGTGATTGTCAGCAAGGTTTCTGTGTTTGCTGACGACACAAAACTTTGTCGACCATTAAAAACTTCAGAGGATGTACAATCGTTACAGGGGGATCTAGAGAGATTGTCACATTGGGCTGCTAAGTGGCAGATGAGATGGTGGATAACAAACTTAAAGGTGGCAAGCAGTGCCCGAGTGTATGAATCAAGGGAGGAAAATGTTATTCTCCCTCTTTACAAAGCATTGGTAAGGTCTCATTTGGAAATATGCAGTGCAATTTTGGAATCCTGTGTACAAAAAAGGACAGCTGACAGGAGATGGTAGGGAGAGAATAGGGCGCCTGGATCAACATAGGCGCGTATTAGCTTAGTTTCTTGCCTAGGGGCCTATGCCTAAAAAACACCCTGCCACAATACATAAAACATTCATTTCCTCCACAATGTGACATGTTTCTTGTTTGGTATCATAGTGTTACATCATACCATACCCCTGGCCAGAGCTAATAGTCTCTGGTAAAATGTGCAACATGTACACATAAACTTTTTAGACTAGGGAAAGTGTTGAATACAGTGCTCTCTAAGAATAAAGTGTCAATATATTTAAAGGGCAGTGTCCTACAAAAATATGCTGACTCCATCAAGCAGAAAAATATCTACATTCATGTTACTATACATTCTGTGCAAATCTAAATAGCAATAGAAGAGATCTATTGAACAAATGATCACATTCATATTAGAAGGATAACTATCTAGAAGGATAACTATTTGACATCTAAGGTGCTTTGTACAATACCCCAATAATAAATTAAAACAAACAACACATGTGGTACATATAATCTTGTAGAGGTCCTACATACTGGTCAGTGTCTACACTGGCAGTCTCCGTCAACCAATATAGAGACCCCATTAATGTTGGACTGTACTTTAACCTGCAAACCATTAAAACCGTTTAATGGAGCCTTTTACTTTACACAATCGTTAAAATACAGTATAAGTTTACACAAAAACACCTCACAATATTATTTCCATACATTACATAATAAATAGCTGGTGAACATATTTGATATATATAGATATATAAATACACTCAAATAATCACAAGTGTGGATCTGTACATTTCACTATCACAACCCCACCAACCTGCTAGGATTAGGGTCCACAGAATGATGTTCTTGGCCATTTGTTCTTTAGTTCTTTACAGGCGCGAAGAAAAATAATATACAAATATCACTAACAAGTACTCTGTAAGTTGGTTATTTCGTCATCGGATGATTGTGTTATTATTTATTTTATATATAATAATATATAATATAAATATTAAAGATTTACAAAGATTTCCCTCAAATTTTACCTGCTAGGAAAAAAATATAAATGAAACATTCCACATAAATCAAATATCCATTTATTAAATTAATGTAGGAAGGAGGGACGGGAGGCGAGGCCCTACAACACCACATGCCAAAGGACAAAACAAGCAATATGGTCACAAAGCGAGTGTATTATTTAACAATTGTAAAATAGATCATGTGTTTAATACTGTGGTTCAGCTTGACTACCTGTTTTATTTTTGTGTTTTTTATGTGGATGGGTTGTGTCTTTTCTGTCTTATTATGTTTTTAGTTCTGTCAATTTATATTTATCCAGTCTATTCGTGGGATTTTATCAATTACATTTCAATCAACTGTTCAATAAATCAACTACTGATCAAAAATGGCATTGATGTTCAGTGTTTCTTTCTGTCTTTTGTCTTTTGTTATTTTTGTGGTTTGGTTTAGAATAAAGATTATTAGTTCTTATAATCTGTTTCTGTGTATAATCATGTTCTTGTTTTTTAATTGGTAGGTTTGTATGGGTTATTCGGTATACCATATATAAGGATACCAGATATAAGGATACCAGTTATAAGGATTCCAGTTATAAGGATTCCAGTTATAAGGATTCCAGTAATAAGGATACCAGATATAAGGATACCAGATATAAGGATACCAGATATAAGGATACCAGATATAAGGATACCATATATTATAAGTGATACCAGATATAAGCGATACCTGAGATAGTACTAATTATAAAAGTGATCACCAGTTATGATATAGTGATACAGCATATAAGGAATACCAGCATTTATAAGGATACCAGATAATTATAAGGATACCAATTATAAGTATAACCAGTTATAAGCGATAACTAGTCTTATACAGAATGATACCAGTTATAATGTGATAAGCACAGAACTATAAGGACAACAGTTAACCCCTTATAAGGATTAAGCATACACCAGATATAAAGGAGAATACATTATAAGACGAACCAGTTCTTATAAGGAATACCAGGATAAGGACCATACCAGATATAAGTACCCCGATAAGGGATACCAGTTATAAAGCTATCCAGTTATAAGGATACCAGATATAGACAATTCCAGCTTATAAGGATACCAGCTATAAGCGAGTTCTCTATTTATGAATAAGGACACAGATTAATTAAGGGATTACCAGAAATAATAAAGGATACCAGTTATATGGATTCCAGTTGTAAGGATCCCAGTTCTTCCAGTTGCTGTCAGTTTACAAATCCTCGGCAAGGATGATCTGACCTTCTAGAAGGTAGGACAGGAACTGGTTGGGATTACTCTCTTCTCCGCAGTGTTGGATTCCCATAAGTATTTTGACAAAGTCGAACTGTGGTTAAAGGATATCATGTTATTTCGAAAAACTTGATGAGAATTTTACTTACAATGTTCTGTGTTGAACTTAACATCTGTTAAGCAATAAACACAAAAAAATCGATTTGTTGACATTTATTCCAACAGCACTAAGCTAATGATTTACTTATTACATTTAGAAAGCAAAATATGTGGGATTTAAAGGACAACTAATAAAAGATAAGAAATAACCTGGATTTCTTATTTCTAACTAACAGATGGCTGTAACTCTCACCCCTCTAATACCGATCACTGATCAGTCTGTCGGTTTAAACATAGTCTTATGTGTTCCCAGCTAATGATCTATCCAGTGGTGCTAGATTGCTGCATTCACCAATATCTGAGAACTATAAGACACATCCTTTGGGGAAGATGAGGCATCTATCCAGGGTGCAAGATTACCGCATTCACCATATCTTATAACTATAAGACAATGACCATCTTAGGGATCAGAGGCATCAATCCAGGGTGCTAGATTGCTGCATTCACCAATATCTGAGAACTATAAGACACATCCTTGGGGAAGATGAGGCATCTATCCAGGGTGCTAAGATTACCACATTCACCAATATCTGAGAACTATAAGACAATCCTTTGGGGAAGATGAGGCATCTATCCAGGTGCTAGATTGCTGCATTCACCAATATCTGGAGCTGTAAGACTTAATTCTTGGAAAGAGACATTATCGATCCAGGGTACTAGATGCCGATACACCAATATCTGAGAGGTGTAAGACTTAACCCTTGGGAGAGAATTGCATATATCCAGGGTGCAAGATTACCGCATTCACCAATATATTATAACATAAGACACATCCTTAGGGGAACATGAGGCATCAATCCAGGGTGCTAGATTGCTGCATTTACCATTATCTGAGAACTATAAGACACATCCTTTGGGGAAGATGAGGCATCAATCCAGGGTGCTAGATTACCACATTCACCAATATCTGAGAACTATAAGACACTCCTTTGGGAAGATAGGCAGCATCCAGTGCAGGGTGCTAGATTGCTGCATTCACCAATATCTGAGAGCTGTAAGACTTATTCTTGGAAAGGATCATTTATCGATCCAGGGTACTAGATTGCCGATACACAATATCTGAGAGGTGTGAAGACTTAACCCTTGGGGAGAGATATGACATATCCAGGGTGCTAGATTGCTGCATTCACAATATCTGAGAGGTGTAAGACTTAACCCTTGGGAGAGATATTGAATCTATCCAGGGTAAGATTGCTGCATTCACCATATACTGATAGGTGTAAGACTTAACCCTTGGGAGAGATATTGCATCTATCCAGGGTGCTAGATTGCTGCATTCACCAATATCTGAGAGTGTAAGACTTAACCCTTGGGAGAATATTGCATCTATCCAGGGTGCTAGATTGCTGCATTCACCAATATCTGATAGGTGTAAGACTAACCCTTGGGAGAGATATTGCATCTATCCAGGGTGCTAGATGCTGCATTCACAATATCGATAGGTGTAAGACTTTAACCTTTTGGGAGAGATATTGCATCTATCCAGGGTGCTAGATTGCTGCATTCATCAATCCTGACTGTGATCCCGCATTGCTGTAAGTCACGCAAAGGAAATTAAAGCATTGCGGGATTGCGGTCAGGTAAGACGCCTGTTTATGGCTTAAGCCTTGGGAAAGATAAGGGATCTATCCAGCATGCTGGATTGCCACAATCACCAATATCTGAGAGCTGTTAAGCTTTTTTTATGGTTAGATAAATGTTGCACGATATAACAGACAAACAACACTTTGAACAATTATTGTGCAAAAAAACAAGTACAATGACCATCAAAGACCTACGATCCATGACTTTTCTTTGTGATTTTGAACAATGACTTAGCTTGTTAGCTAATCGTTAGACTGTAACATATGATCAGAACTAAAATGCGCATACAAAGCATTACAAGAAATGATATTATATATATATTACGAGCTAATTCTTTTTTGAATACACACACAAACTGTCTACCGCCTATATCTGAGAACAATAAATTAGCATAACCCCTGCAGGCCACGGTTACAGCACACACAACTGAAAAAAAATCTGTCATTGATACAGTGTAATGCTGACTATGTAATATGCAGGTCAAACAACAGTCCAGCAGTGGCCCTAGGAGGTGTGTCATGGGTGGGTGTGGCTTACGGTTATCACTCCACCCACATAAAAATTCAATTATACACATTTTGGGTGGGACTTGGTGGTTGACAAACAAAAGTTATGGTAGAGCACACCGAAGAACACACTCCACCCGGTTTCCAATCATACGTGGATTAAAAACTTCTTTATTATTTCACAGGATGGAAGTAACGTGGAAAACATCAGTTGCCTCACGCGTTTCGGGCTATTGTAGGCACTTAAAGGACAACTATTCAGTAAAAATGTACTTTTTAAAAATGGAAAGTACCTGGGTCAAGGAGGTAGGTTTAATTATTCCAATTTCCCAATATTGTTTCGTTGAGGAGCTACAGCATGTACAGTTTACACTTGATTTGCTACTTACTATCCAATGCTGATATAGCCCTCCACTCAAAGACACTCCCCTTGGGGCAGAGGACTTTGCCCTGGGTCTACACCCGCTACAGATCATATAAAATATAATAAAATAGAGTAAAAACGAACTAAATTATCAATCTCTATTTTATTGTATTTTATATGATCCGTAAAAAAGTCATACATGGGGAACAAATACATAAATAGTTCAGTACATAAATATAGAAATTCTATAAATAAATATAAGTACTGGAGCCTTGCCACAAGAGGAAAGGAGTGCTTGGGAGTGAAGGTGACCTAAAGGGTACATAATTGCCACAGATTCTTGTACAAGTCATTCTGAATTGAGAAAGCCAGTCGGATGACTAGCGAAACGTCTTCAAGAACTAAACTTCAAGTCCAGTTGATCTAATTGAATACAACAGAGATACTGGGGGGGGGGCTTAAGGTGCCCATAGACGCAATGATCGCAGTCATACAATCCAGGTATTGTTCAATCATTGGCCGCCTGGATCACGTGGCCACAATCATTGCATCTATGAGAAACTTAAATGAGCACTAAACTGTAGTTTTTAAGCACATTGAGTCTGTGGTGAGAACGCTGATTCCCACTACTTAAACTTAACTTAAAAGGACACGAAACGGAGGTGAGAACGCTTATTCCCAATAGAATGCCCGGGAACACTGCAACACTTACCTACTGGCGCTCCACTCCAGCCAGAGGCTCTATAAAGTAGCTTTTCCGTGGGCCTCTAGATGTTTGAATTCGCAACTCATTCCCAGCTTTCCCATACAAGCACTCTACAACAGCAGGAGGCAGCAAGGAATTGCAGGGAGTTGTAGTTTACAAGCATCTGAAAGCTTGCAGGTTAGTGATTCCTGTTAATCTTCCATTTGCAATGTTCTTCTCCTATAATGGAGGAGTGCTTGCAATTCTTGCAAAATATGTTACTTTTAAGCATTATTTGTAATTAAAGGGTAAGTCCAGTTATCAATAAAAAATGGTATATAGGTAAATAACCTGCCAACCCCTAACTCTGAAATATATAAGTCTAACCTAAAATCCTGAACAAATATAGCTGTTAAAACATGCTCTACAAAGGCAAAAAGGTAATAAGGGAAAAACTAAATAGCAATAGCAATTGGAATGAACCAATTATTTTCTTACTAGGGAGGAGCCTTGACAAACATACTATTAAAACAATATTTACCCCAAGGAGCAGACCATAGGACATTCACACAAAAGTTCAATCCTGTCATTCAGCCCTTTTGGGCACATTGTGTCAAAATCAAATATAAGTCTCTGCTCCATTTTTAGGAGTTTATTATTCATATCCCCCCCCCTCCTACAATGTTTAGGGCCTCAATATAAGAACTTTGCTTTCTTTAAAGGATGCCTTATGGACCAATCTATAATGATTATACATAGTGGGTTATACAATACATTTATCAAAACTTTTAATACTTTTTTCTATCCCTCTCTTGTGTTCACTTATCCTCACATATAATTCTCGAAATGTTTTTCCAATATATTTAAGCCCACATGGGCATATAATCATATATACTTGGAGGGACCCTCCCCCATGTACCCAGGAGCCCTAGTGGAATGTCGGCGGTCATGTGACGGAAGACGCGGAAGTTGGAGCATCCATTTTGGAGCCGGGCAGTGGATGTCCATATTGTAGTGTGTACCAGGAGGGAAGGTTTTTAAATCATGTAGCGGTCTTTGCTGTTTGTTTGGTCCGTGTGGGATATTGGGAGACGAGCGCTGGGGAAGTGGTATAGGAGGGTCTGGTACACTGTGGTTGGCTCTGTGGAACTGTCCAAAGATGGCCAAACTTTCTAAAGTTTGGTTCGTTTTCGAACTGCCAAACTTCAGTTAAGTTCGATAGTTTGAAAACTAACCCATTAAATTCAATGGAAGTCAAATAGTTTGAAAAGTTTGGATTAAATACAGATAAAATAGCAATGGTAACTGTACCAAGGAAGTGGTCTGGGGAACATATCTATATTACCAAAACATGTTTAAACACTACATTTTATCACAATTGGGCAATTGTTTCCACATGCTACATTCGAGCGCTATGGCCAATTCGAGGGTTACTGAACAATACATTCTAGGGTTACCAGAATCAAAGATGTAATCGAGGGTTACCGAACGATACATTGGAGGGTTATTGTAATCGAACAATACACTCGAGGGTTACCGAACGATACATTGGAGGGTTATTGTAATCGAACAATACACTCGAGGGTTACCGAACGATACATTGGAGGTTATTGTTAATCGAACAATACACTCGAGGGTTACCGAACGATACATGGAGGGTTATTGTAATCGAACAATACACTCGAGGTTTACCGAACGATACATTGGAGGGTTTATTGTAATCGAACATACACCGAGGGTTACCGAACGATACATTGGAGGGTTATTGTATCGAACAATACACTCGAGGGTTACCGAACGATACATTGGAGGTTATTGTAATCGAACAATACACTCAGGGTTACCAACGATACATTGGAGGTTTTGTAATCGAACAACACTCGAGGTTACCGAACGATACATTGGAGGGTTATTGTAATCGAACAATACACTCGAGGGTTACCGAACGATACATTGGAGGGTTATTGTTATCGAACAATACACTTGAGGGTTACCGAACGATACATTGGAGGGTTACCGAAATCAGAGGTTATATTTGAGGGTTACCGAAATCGAAGGATACATTCGAGGGCTACCAAAATTGAAGGTTATCGGCAACTACATTCGATGTTTACCGAATGATACATTCGAGGGTACCAAAATCGAAGGCTATATTCAAGGGTTACCAAAATTGAATGCTACATTTGAGGGTTACCGAAATCAAACACTACATTTGAGGGTTACTGAAATCGAAGGATATATTCAAGGGTTACTGAATTTGAACATTACATTTAAGGATTAGCAAATCGCGAATTTGATAATTATTAAATTTTTTGATAGTTATCGGAAATAAGTCAGTTTGTAGTACAGATAGTTTGGATAGTTTTATTTCATACAAACTCATAAAGTTCCACCTGAACTCAAGTTCCAGTTTGGGTCCATCACTATTCAAGAGGATGAAGTAAGATATGTCAACATATTTTAAAGGGGCCATTCTTTATGAAAGATTTTATTATGAGGGTGGAGTTGTCCTTTAAGTACTAATGGTTGTTGCCCCAATAGTCCGTAAATACATTCAGTATGGGGTGTGACATTTCACAGATTGAAGTCGGTGAGTTTGAAGATCGGAATCCTAACTCCTCGGATGGTTACAACCTAATCAGATACGTCTTCTTCTCTACCACATTTGGGAAAACCCTGCACTTTATATTCTGTATTAATTACAGTCACGGGATTTATTGATTTCTTTTCTTACATTCCAAGTAACTATATCCTGACAGGGAAGAGTTTAAAATACCTTCAAAATGTCCGTTATTTTAAAACTGTATTTAAAGAACAATTATACTCAAACTAACACTCACCAACACCCTACTTGCCTGACAGTACCCTAGGTCCTCAGCTCTGGGTTATCTCTAGGGTTTGTAATGAACTGACAAAGTCGTTGGATTTGGCTAATTCACAGCAATCTATTGTGTGTTTGTGATGTCACCTTCCTAGAAATGTTTAGCTACAGCTGGAAATTTACTGCCGCTGATACACACTTATTCTCCACGCCTACTACTTCCAAGACTCACTTATATTAATCCAAAACAAAACATCCATAAACGTACACCTATACTTTATTGTGATGTAACAACACAATATTTTGTTCAATCGCTGTGTTGGTGCACTAATCCATAGCATTTCCATGGAAGTTCTTTTGGATGTTTCTCTTGGAATTTGGGTCTGTGATAATTAGTACCGGTAATTAGAATAATTAGATGGAATAAGACTGCAAGCTCTTTGGGCAGAGTCTAATGTTAATATAGAATTATATATAAAATACACTACATTAGAATGAATGAATTATTATCCCAAAATATAAACAGTCCAGATGCACACTACCCCACGGGTGCAGGCTCCCAAAAATCTCCCTACTTCCCAAGGAGTATATTAAATATCAATAAAGAATGGTCAGGAGTCCACTCCACCGTACTTCCCAATTAGTATATTAAATATCAATAAAGAATGGTCAGGAGTCCACTCCTCCCTACTTCCCAATGAGTATATTAAATATCAATAAAGAATGGTCAGGAGTCCACTCCTCCCTTCTTCCCAATGAGTATATTAAATATCAATAAAGAATGGTCAGGAGTCCACTCCTCCCTACTTCCCAATGAGTATATTAAATATCAATAAAGAATGGTCAGGAGTCCACTCCTCCCTACTTCCCAATGAGTATATTAAATATCAATAAAGAATGGTCAGGAGTCCACTCCTCCGTACTTCCCAATGAGTATATTAAATATCAATAAAGAATGGTCAGGAGTCCACTCGTCCGTACTTCCCAATGAGTATATTAAATATCAATAAAGAATGGTCAGGAGTCCACTCCTCCCTACTTCCCAATGAGTATATTAAATATCAAAAAAGAGTGGTCAGGAGTCCACTCCTCCGTACTTCCCAATGAGTATATTAAATATCAATAAAGAATGGTCAGGAGTCCACTCCTCCGTACTTCCCAATGAGTATATTAAATATCAATAAAGAATGGTCAGGAGTCCACTCCTCCCTACTTCCCAATGAGTATTAAATATCAATAAAGAATGGTCAGGAGTCCACTCCTCCCTACTTCCCATGAGTATATTAAATATCAATAAAGAATGTCGGAGTCCACTCCCCCTACTTCCCCATTAGTAATTAATATCAATAAAGAATGGTCAGGAGTCCACTCCTCCCTACTTCCCAATGAGTATATAAATATCAATAAAGAATGGTCAGGAGTCCACTCCTCCCTACTTCCCAATGAGTTATTAAATCAATAAGGAATGGTCAGGAGTCCACTCCTCCCTACTTCCCAATGAGTATATTAAATATCAATAAAGAATGGTCAAGAGTCCACTCCTCCCTACTTCCCAATGAGTATATTAAATATCAATAAGAATGGTCAGGAGTCCACTCCTCCCTACTCCAATGAGTATATTAAATATCAATAAAGAATGGTCAGGAGTCCACTCCTCCCTACTTCCAATGAGTATATTAAATATTAATAAAGAATGGTAGGAGTCCCTCCTCCCTCTTCCCAATGAGTATATTAAATATCAATAAAGAATGGTCAGGAGTCCACTCCTCCTACTCCCAATGAGTATATTTAAATATCAATAAAGAATGGTCAGGGTCCACCCTCCCTACTTCCCAATGAGTATATTAAATATCAATAAAGAATGGTCAGGAGTCCACTCCTCCCTTCTTCCCAATGAGTATATTAAATATCAATAAAGAATGTCAGGAGTCCATCCTCCCTACTTCCCAATGAGTATATTAAATATCAATAAAGAATGGTCAGGAGTCACTCCTCCCTACTTCCCAATGGTATATAAATATCAAAAGAATGGTCAAGAGTCCACTCCTCCCTACTTCACAATGAGTATATTAAATATCAATAAAGAATGGTCAGGAGTCCACTCCTCCCTACTTCCCAATGAGTATATTAAATATCAATAAAGAATGGTCAGGAGTCCACTCCTCCCTACTTCCCAATGAGTATATTAAATATCAATAAAGAATGGTCAGGAGTCCACTCCTCCCTACTTCCCATGAGTATATTAAATATCAATAAAGAATGGTCAGGAGTCCACTCCTCCCTTCTTCCCAATGAGTATATTAAATATCAATAATGAATGGTCAGGAGTCCACTCCTCCCTCTTCCCAATGATATATTAAATATCAATAAAGAATGGTCAGGAGTCCATCTCCTACTTCCCAATGAGTATATTAAATATCAATAAAGAATGGTCAGGAGTCCACTCCCCTACTTCCCAATGAGTATATTAAATATCAATAAAGAATGGTCAGGAGTCCACTCCTCCTACTTCCCAATGAGTATATTAAATATCAATAAAGAATGGTCGGAGTCCACTCCTCCCTACTTCCCAATGAGTATATAAATATCATAAAGATGGTCAGGAGCCACTCCCCTTCTTCCCAATGAGTATATTAAAATCAATAAAGAATGGTCAGGAGTCCACTCCTCCCTACTTCCCAAGAGTATATTAAATATCAATAAAGAATGGTCAGGAGTCCCATCCTCCCTACTTCCCAATGAGTATATTAAATATCAATAAAGAATGGTAGGAGTCCACTCCTCCTTCTTCCCAATGAGTATATTAAATATCAATAAAGAATGGTCAGGAGTCA
Organism: Hymenochirus boettgeri; assembly: GCA_019447015.1. NCBI lineage: Eukaryota > Metazoa > Chordata > Amphibia > Anura > Pipidae > Hymenochirus > Hymenochirus boettgeri. Next base: position 310,027,460 of record CM033476.1, read on the forward strand.
CTCCTCCTACTTCCCAATGAGTATATTAATATCAATAAAGAATGGTCAGGAGTCCACTCCTCCCTACTTCCCAATGAGTATATTAAATATCAATAAAGAATGGTCAGGAGTCCACTCCTCCTTCTTCCCAATGAGTATATTAAAATCAATAAAGAATGGTCAGGAGTCCACTCCTCCCTCTTCCAATGAGGATATTAAATATCAATAAAGAATGGTAGGAGTCCACTCCTCCCTACTTCCAATGAGTATATTAAAAATCAATAAAGAATGGTCAGGAGTCCACTCCTCCCTACTTCCCAATGAGTATATTAAATATCAATAAAGAATGGTCAGGAGGCCACTCTCCCTACTTCCAATGAGTATATTAATATCAATAAGAATGGTCAGGAGTCCACTCTCTCCCTACTTCCCAATGAGTATATTAAATATCAATAAAGAATGGTCAGGAGTCCACTCCTCCTACTTCCCAATGAGTATATTAAATATCAATAAAGAATGGTCAGGAGTCCACTCCTCCCTACTTCCCAATGAGTATATTAAATTCAATAAAGAATGGTCAGGAGTCCACTCCCCTACTTCCCATGAGTATATTAAATATCAATAAAGAATGGTCAGGAGTCCACTCTCCCTTATTCCCAATGAGTATATTAAATATCAATAAAGAATGGTCAGGAGTCCACTCCTCCCTACTTCCCAATGAGTATATTAAATATCAATAAAGATGGTCAGGAGTCCACTCCTCCTACTTCCCAATGAGTATATTAATATCAATAAAGAATGGTAGGACGCACTCCTCCCTTCTTCCCAATGAGTATATTAAATATCCATAAAGAATGGTCAGGAGTCCACTCCTCCCTACTTCCCAATGAGTATATTAAAATCAATAAAGAATGGTCAGGAGTCCACCCCCTACTTCCAATGAGTATATTAATATCAATAAAGAATGGTCAGGAGTCCACTCCTCCCTACTTCCAATGAGTATATTAAATATCAATAAAGAATGGTCAGGAGTCCACTCTCCCTACTCCCAATGAGTATATTAAATATCAATAAAGAATGGTCAGGAGTCCACTCCTCCCTACTTCCCAATGAGTATTATAAATATCAATAAAGAATGGTCAGGAGTCCACTCCTCCGTACTTCCCAATGAGTATATTAAATATCAATAAAGAATGGTCAAGAGTCCACTCCTCCCACTTCCCAATGAGTATATTAAATATCAATAAGAATGGTCAGGAGTACACTCCTCCCTACTTCCAATGAGTATATTAAATATCAATAAAGAATGGTCAGGAGTCCACTCCTCCCTACTTTCCAATGAGTATATTAAATATCAATAAAGAATGGTCAGGAGTCCACTCCTCCGTACTTCCCAATGAGTATATTAAATATCAATAAAGAATGGTCAGGAGTCCACTCCAAAGTGAATGGTATATTTATTCAAAACCAAACATCACAACGTTTTGGGGGTGAACATCAGGTATCACCTGGTTTTGAATAAATATACCATTCACTATGGAGTGGACTTCTGACCATTCTTTATTAATGAATTAATGTCTATATCTGTGTAATAAAACAAAATATTGTAATAAGTCTAATGGGGTCGTTTTTGTAAAATACAGTGATTGTGATTATGATTTAAAATTACAACTAATGAGTTTTACCCCCTGCAAGGTCAAGGTCAATATTAAATCAGTTACATCCTCCGAGCTGGTGACTTTTTAAACCTGTCCAGATCCTGCAATTCCCTTCTACAAGTTAATCTAAACCTTTGTAAATGGGGAAATTGGTGACTTGGCTCTCTCTCTCTCTCTACAAACGTTTCTGTGGACCAAGAATAAAATATAAGGATAGTAGGTTGAGTTAATTTATCCTTTTTTGTTTATTATGTTTTAATCCTTGGAAAACATAGAGAACATAGAGAATATCTTCTTTTATGTCTGTAAGTAGATAGCATCCACCGTAACCTCCAATTAAACTGTTTTGTCATCCAACACGGTTTTCAATTAGGAACAGACAATGGCTCTAATGCTAAAGTAGGAACTGCAGTGACATCTGATATTTCTGTAGGTTACTCTATTTATTTATCTTGCAGCAAGCTTCCCATTAAGATCCCTGTCTAATCTATACATCCCAGTGTCCATGAATATATTTGTACGGACACTCACAGAGGCTAAATTTAGTCCTCGACTCGAAGCAGGGCCAATTAAAACATGCACCTGCTATGGGAGTAATAGAAATGTCTGTCCTGGGCAAGGACTAAACAGGCAGATTTCTGCAGGCACTGCAATGTCCTCTTGTACCCTCTTTACCTCTGTCAAACCTGCCCTTATACCCTACATAGAGTGGTAAAGCATTCTGTAAGGGATCTCCTATAAATGTCTTCTTTTCCATGGGCAAGATTACCAGCTTCCTGTATTTCATCATAAATACATTTACTCATCTGGTACTATGGCGTATAGGCACTTGAGTCTATTTGTGTACATGTGCACATTTATGTTTATTTAAAGGACAGATCCTTCAACACTTTTATAATGGCTGATACAATTAAAACTAATGAGTTAAATGGTGGGTTTAAGACATTACAAACCAAAGATGCACCAGAGTAAAGTAAAACCATAGCTTGCAGTTTACCCCGCCCTTTACTGTTACTACTGGTACGGACATGCTCTGTGTGTTTCAGCAAGGGAGGAGTAGAGAGCAATAAGCTTTCCAATAAGCTACGCTAAGGGATGGGGGAGTTACTTTGGGGCTTTTTGTTGTGAAGTATTGAAATATTGCATAAATTAATCTGATTCGCATTGCACACAGGATTTTTGATAATAATAGTGTTTAGTGTTTTATTTTTAGGGTTCATGTTTGTTTTTTTTTACCTGCTGTGACATCTATAGGGTATCTATAATAATTTTTTTTTTAAATTGCCCATTACTACAAACTATAATTCTTCCCAACTATTTCTGTATCATGTATTTGTTGATCTGCCCCATTTCTTTTGAAACCCAGTCTACATGATCTTCTGATGTGTGCAGTTTTGCTACTGTATAGCCAGAATGGTGACAGTTGGTATGTATGAATTGCATGATGGGAAATCCCTTCTTCTAATGCTGCCTCACAGTGATTACTAAGCATGTAAGTGTAAAATGTTTTAGTATAGTATAATATAGTACTTGAGGTTGAATAAAGACATATGTCCAACCAGTCCAACCCTTTTAGCAATATCCTCATTTCCTGCCTAACTGTTTATCCAGAGGAAGGCAAAAAAACCCCACCAAATTTATGAAGAGGAAAATAATTCCTTCCTGACTCCAAGTGGCAATCAGACATTTCCCTGGATCAACTCTACTTTATGTATCAATACCAGTAACTTTCAACATTCCTTGTTTGCAGAAACTCATCCAGCATTTTTTGTGGGATATGTGGTTATGAAGTTTATCCATATATGCCTTGGGCTACGTAGAAGTACACAGTTGTTTGTGATAGCACCTTGGGGTAATGGTGCAGCTCTAGCCTTAACTTTCCCTATTTTACTTCTAGGACATTAACTACTGTTACTGGTAGTAACACATACTGGTCTGTGTTGATCAAGGCATCAAGGGAGGAAATTCTACCCCTTATTTATATATGAATTGGCTGCCCCATGTGTCCTTTTTATTTTTATTTATTATCTAGAAGCTAAACACCCAGTCTACAAAGGGTCAAGCGTGTGTCTTATTGCAACTCGCCCTTCCTTACTAGTAAACTATCTACTTTTACTAACTGTAAAGTGAAGACTAGACAATGGATATAATCCCATCAACCTGTTATTAACCTGATCGGATGCTTTGATGTTCTTTTTAACCAGGTGACCCCCTCTGACGTAGAAATGGAGGATTCCCTTATATTGTTTCGTTTGGAAGAAATGTTTCTATTAATGCTAAACTTGCTCTCATGAGAACGTGAAAGTGTAGCCGCGTCCTATAAAGTTTTATGCTGCATCTGATTGGGTCAGAAGGGAAACCTAATGAATATTTGATTTTACCCTGATGTGCTGGCTTATGAGGAAGAATACATATGTCATCGTAGAAGTGAGGTGTCGGGGGAGGATACACGGCAGACATGATTAAACTGCTGCTTATAAGAACATGTGCACAAAGCATGCAAAGGAGGGCCAAACCTCTCCCGTGCAGTGATGTTAACCAGGTGCTGTGCACAGCAGGAGTTAGGCCTCGAAGTGCATGTCAATGGAAGCTCTAGGGAGTATAGTTAAGAAAAAAGCAGAACTAATTTGTACATATCGTGGCTGCGCGCAGCTGTAGAGCAGGTTGGGAAATGAGCACTGGAAAGGACCAAATCCAGATCTAGTGTTTTACAGTCTCAGTTAAGGGTAGACATTTTAAAGGGACGGTGTTCCTTAAAACTCAAACATTTCTGTGCAATGAATGGGATATTTTTCCACTCACACCCAACAAGCTGGTTGCAAGTGGACTTCTATTGCCAGTTGGCCAAAGCAATTGCATTTTCCAATCAAAATCCTTCTGGATAAGATTTAAATCAGATCTGCAGGGCTCAGGACACGCGGGACAATATTCGCCCCATCTATGTGATAGTTTGGTCATATTGGGTTTTGGTTTTGCTCAAATTTTGTCCAAATCCGGTGAAAATCCAATCACATTAAATCGCTTCTATTTAATCTATTAATGATTTGGAAGTGGGTATTGTCAGCAAGGTTTCTGTGTTTGCTGACGACACAAAACTTTGTCGACCATTAAAAACTTCAGAGGATGTACAATCGTTACAGGGGGATCTAGAGAGATTGTCACATTGGGCTGCTAAGTGGCAGATGAGATGGTGGATAACAAACTTAAAGGTAGCAAGCAGTGCCCGAGGTATGAATTCAAGGGAGGAAAATGTTATTCTCCCTCTTTACAAAGCATTGGTAAGGTCTCATTTGGAATATGCAGTGCAATTTTGGAATCCTGTGTACAAAAAGGACAGCTGACAGGGAGATGGTAGGGAGAAGAATAGGCGCCCTGGATCAACATAGGCGCCTTAGTTCTTTGCCTAGGTGGCCTATGCCTAAAAACAGCCCTGCCCACAATACATACAACATTTCATTTCCTCCACAATGTGACATGTTTCTTGTTTGGTATCAATAGTGTTACATCATACATACCCCCTGGCCAGAGCTCATAGTCTCTGGTAAACTGTGCAACATGTACACATAAACTTTTTAGACTAGGGAAAGTGTTGAATACAGTGCTCCTCTAATAATAAAGTGCTCAATATCATTTTAAAGGGCAGTGTGCCTACAAAAATTATGCTGACTCCATCAAGCAGAAAAATATCTACATTCATGTTACTATACATTCTGTGCAAATCTAAATAGCAATAAGAAGATATCTAATTGAACAAATGATCACATTCTATCTAGAAGGATAACTATCTAGAAGGATAACTATTTGACATCTAAGGTGCTTTGTACAATACCCCAATAATAAATTAAACAAACAACACATGTGGTACATATACATCTTGTAGAGGTCCTACATACTGGGTCAGTGTCTACACTGGCAGTCTCCGTCAACCAATTATAGAGACCCATTAATGTTGGACTGTACTTTAACCTGCAAACCATTAAACCGTTTACTGGAGCCTTTTACTTTACACAATCGTTAAAATACAGTATAACGTTTACACAAAAACACCTCACAGATATATTCTACATACATTACATAATAAATACTGTGACATTATTTGATATATATAGATATATAAATACACTCAAATAACTCACAAGTGTGGATCTGTACATTTCACTATCACAACCCCACCAACCTGCTAGGATTAGGGTTCCACAGAATGATTGTTCTTGGCCATTTTGTCTTTAGTTCTTTACAGGCGTCGAAGACAAAATATACAAATATCACTAACAAGTACTCTGTAAGTTTGTTTATTTCGTCATCGGATGATTGTGTTATTATTTATTTTATATATAATAATATATAATATTAAATATTAAAGATTTACAAAGATTTCCCTCAATATTTTACCTGCTAGGAATAAAAATATAAATGAAACATTCCACATAAATCAAATATCCATTTATAAATTAATGTAGGAAGGAGGACTGGGAGGCCCTACATACACCACATGCCAAAGGACAAAACAAGCAATATGGTCACAAAGCTAGTGTATTTATTTAACAATTGTAAAATAGATCATGTGTTTAATACTGTGGTTCAGCTTGACTCTGTTTATTTTTGTGTGTTTTTATGTGGATTTTGTGTTCTTTTTTTCTGTCTATTATGTTTTTAGTTCTGTCAATTATATTTCATCCAGTCTATTCTGTGATTTTATCAATTTACATTTCAATCAACTTGTTCAATAAATCAACTACTGATCAAAAATGCATTGATTTCAGTGTTTCTTTCTGTCTTTTTCTTTTATTTTGTGTTTTGGTTAGAATATTCTGTTCTAATCTGTTTCTGTGTATAATCAGTTTTGTTTTTTCCTTGTGTTTGTCTGGGTATTCTGTGTTTCTCTCTAATTATTCTGTGTTTCTGTCATTCTCTCTGTCTATTCCATGCTTCTCTGTTTTATGCTTTCTCTCTCTTCTGTTTTTGTTCCTCCTTCTGTATCTTTTCTCGCTATTCTGCATTTCTATGCTGTGTATCTTTTTTTTGTTTATTTTGTGTTTCTTTCTGTCTGTTCTGCACACCTGCCTAGCTTATCAGTGATTCTGTCTTTCTTGTTTTATCTCTGTCTGTTTTGTATTTTTGTCTCTATTCTGTGTTTCTGTGTTTGTTACTGCTTCTGATTTTTCACTACTACTTACCTGCATGCTGAATTTTGTAGCTGTTACCCTGATTATGAACTGCGAACCTGTAACCATATTCCTTGTGTTCCTCTCTGTCTATTTCATGTCTCTCTCTTTATCTAATTTGTTATCCTTTCATCTTATTTCTATTTTCCTCAGTCTTTTCTGTAACACGGTAACACTGGCATTATTTATTTGGTGTTATAGGACCTACAACAACACAATCAAGCTTTTTGTACACATAATTGTAAGCCTTTTTTTGTGTGTAAAATGCAATAATAACAAAACTTACCGTACAACACAAAAATGTTTCAAACTTCATATATATTATGGATGGAACATAAACTATAACTTCCTTCACAGGCGGTTAGACTACACATATGTAAAGAGATGTAAGATTACAAATTCATTGGAACCCAGTAAGGTATAGTTTGTCGTTCAAATCCAACTGACAGGACAGGTTTGGAGGGGTTGCTTGTGTGTGGTCCATTTGGTTTTTGTGCTGAACAGTAAACTCTACTCCAGCAGCTATGCCCGGAATACTGATCAGGCAAACAGAATTTACAACCTGTTGGAGCAGCTGACTGGCCACACTCTGGGTATTGGGACACATTTAGTATTCCTGGTCACACAGGCTGAGCTAAATCTGAAATGCACAGGGGTCCTTAGATTGAACAGAAACACAGAGTTTGGACTGTCTAGTAATCTGTCTATTGTGTAAACGGTGACATTATTACAGCTGCTTGGGGAGCTGCCTTCTGACATCCTGTGATCTCCCATAACAAACAGCACCAGTAAAGGTGTGCAAAGTGCAATTAAAGGAGCAGCAACTGTGACCACATAACCCCAGAAGGTATAGATAAGGTTAGATGGAAACTACCCAGAAAACTCTCGGTCCCTTGTAAACCAAAACCCTGGAGCCTCCAAATTGGTTTTTATTCCTAGAAATAAAATAATAACAGAAGCAACGTTGGTTACATATCCCAAGCGCTGCTCTTGGTAAATACAATTTTAAATGGTCTAAATGTCACGCTAACGGTTGGTAAATTGGCGCAAACGGGTAAACGTGATTTTTTGGACGACATTTAAAAACTAGTTCTGTACCGAACTGACAGGGAGATTCAATAAATGTTCTTATTGTTTAAAATGGTGCTAATTTTGCCCCAACCAATCAGATCTTATGTAACATTTGAAAGCTAACATCTGATTGGTTGGGGCAAAATTAGCACCATTTTTAACAATAAGAACTTTTATTGAATAACCTTGTGTGTTTGTAGTTCCAAGATTCGTACATTAAGGAAATGAATTAAACCCTTCTAACCTTATATTTATTAAACAAATGTGGCATTATGTATATGTAACATGTATCACTGTAGCCTTGTACTGGGAAACATGTATCACTGTACTATGGTGAATGTGTCATTGTACTGCGTAATGTGTATTACTGTCCTATTTAAAGTGTATCATTGTACTGTGTAATGTGTATCACTGTACTATAGAAAGTTATAATTGTACTGGGTAACGTGCATCTTTGTACTGCGTAACGTGCATCATTGTACTGCGTAACGTGCATCTTTGTATTGTGTAACGTGCATCTTTGAACTGCATAACATGATCATTGTACTGTGTAACGTGCATCTTTGTACTGCGTAACGTGTATGTATGTACTGCGTAACGTGTATGTATGTACTGCATAACGTGCATCTTTGTACTGTGTAACGTGCATCTTTGTACTGCGTAACGTGCATCTTTGTACTGCGTAATGTGTATCTTTGTACTGCGTAACGTGCATCTTTGTACTGCGTAACTGCGTAACGTGTATCTTAGTACTGCGTAACGTGCATCTTTGAACTGCGTAACATGATCATTGTACTGCGTAACGTGCATCTTTGTATTGTGTAACGTGCATCTTTGTACTGCGTAACGTGTATCTTTGTACTGTGTAACGTGCATCTTTGTACTGCGTAACGTGCATCTTTGTACTGCGTAACGTGCATCTTTGTACTGCGTAACGTGCATCTTTGTAATGCGTAACGTGCATCTTTGTACTGTGTAATGTGCATCTTTGTTCTGCGTAACGTGTATCTTTGTACTGTGTAACGTGCATCTTTGTACTGCGTAACGTGTATCTTTGTACTGTGTAACGTGCATCTTTGTACTGCGTAACGTGCATCTTTGTAATGCGTAACGTGTATCTTTGTACTGTGTATCGTGCATCTTTGTAATGCGTAACGTGCATCTTTGTACTGCGTAACGTGTATCTTTGTACTGCATAACGTGTAACTTTGTACTGCGTAACGTGTATCTTTTCACTGCATTTTGTGAATCTCTGTACTATGTAACATGTATCATTGTCCTGCATAATGTGTATCTTTATCCTGAGTAATGTGCATATTTGTACTCCGTAACGTGTATCACCATACTATGTAACAAGTTTCATTGTTATGGGTAGCGTGTATATTTGTACTGCGTAATGTGTATCACTATACAATGCAAAGTGAAACATTGTACTGTGAAACATGTATCATTGCACTGTGTAACATGTATCATTGTACCGTGTAATATGTATCATTGTACTGAGTAACATGTATGTCTGTTTGTGCAGCGATGTTCAGAGCAATCCTACATGTTCCTTGTTGCTCACGGTTGTCGCCTTCTTCTCCGTATCAAGTTGTTTTCTTAAATTAGCTCTGCCTTTCAGCTAGGATGAAAAACCCCAACTAGAGACTTACACGGCATCAGATACAATGTTTATCCCCGCACAGTGCGACTTTACATCGCCATACATGGAATCTCCTGTGCACATTAAACCTGAAGGAGACTTTCGAATTACAGAAGATCTGAGATTTTGGATTTGACATTTTGTGTTTCACTCTGAATGGTCAGTCTGTGTTCTAATGAATTCCAAATACTGTATGAAAATTAATATTCCAAAGGGAGAGCGGGGGGAAGTTCACAGAGACACACGTGTGCATTCAGCAATTTTAAATAATGGGATTATACACACGTGTTACATGTTGCTACGTCAAAGGACATTAGGGAATGGGGATACACATTCATTTTACGTTCATAAATTTCCCACTTTTACATTTAAGGTCCTAGAAGCCCCAAATGAACATAAGTTTCCCTTTAACTGACCCTATTTTTATTGCCTTCACGTCCTTCCTTTATACATCATGAAACTTTTCTTGGAAATTCATTATTAATATTAAAGCCTGACACCAACTGGAAACTTTAATTTCTTTAATACATTGATATTTTCTTACGACACACATGTAAGGCACGGACGGTATGTTCTAACTAACACACTGATACATTCTCACATCACACGTTTAAGGCCCAGTATGTTCTAACTAACACACTGATACATTCTCACATTGTACACGTGTAAGGCCAAGTAGTTCAACTAACACATGATACATTCTCACATCACACGTGTAAGGCCAGTATGTTCTAACTAACACACTGATACATTCTCACATCACGGTGTAGGCAACAGTAGTGTTCATAACTAATCACACATGGATTACAATTCTTCTACATCATTGTCTATCTCCCGCTTTGCTTGTCCTCCTAAGGCCCCCCCCTTCTAAGTATGTTCTATCCCCCTTTTTAAACACACTCTACGACCGTACGTCTACCTCGCGTCAGTAGTACTAGCGACCCCCACGTGGAAGGCCAAGTATGTTCTAACTAACACACTGATACATTCTCCCATCACACGTGTAAGGCCCAGTATGTTCTAACAAACACACTGATACATTCTCCCATCACACATGTATGGCCCAGTATGTTCTAACTAAAACACTGATATCTTCTCACGTCATACGTGTAAGGCCAAGTATGTTCTAACACACTGATACATTCTCACATCACACGTGTTTGGCTCAGTATGTTCTAACTAAAACACTGATACATTCTCACATCATACGTGTAAGAATCAGTATGTTCTAACTAAAACACTGATACATTCTCACATCACATGTTTAAGGCCCGGTATGTTCTAACTAGTTACACTGATATCTTCTCATGTCACATGTGTAAGGCCCAGTATGTTCTAACTTACTTATCTAATGACCAATTCGTCATTACACCTGAGCTGAGGCCTGTCAACCATCCAGTGGGTTTCAAATTTAAATGGAAGTTTCTAGGATATTCATAGCAGATACGTATTCAAATACAGAGCGTATCAATGAACTTTCAGCAATAATTGAGTCTTGTGCAAATACAATAGAGTCTTGTTTAAATACAGAGCGTATCAGTCAACTTTCATCAACAATAGTCTTACCTTGGCTTCTGTGCAGTTTAACCTTTCTCCAATGTCGCTTACTTGTCCGTATTGCCCTTTGTACAGCAATCATTTCACAGAGACACTAGGTGCTGTGCTAGTTCATGATGCCCCATAAACAGGTCCCAGCCTTGGCCAGTGTTTTTGGGCAGAAACCTATAATATTCAGCCTGTCCGTCCGCCCTTGTGAAGTGCCCTACAGTTCTGATCTTGGCACCACCTTTTCTAAGTGCCTGGGTGCAGTTTTCCTTCAGAAGTAGGTCTGCAGATACCATAGGGGAGATAAATCAATAGCCATTGGCACCTGCTTCCTTCTCAACAACTGCGTATGGCAGATCTGTCCTGGCCTCACTGCAGAGCTCTGTACATATGTTACTCGCTGGATGGGAGAAGTGCGGAGAGAGGGAGAGGGAAGGGGAGAAAAGAAATGAGGGGAGGGAGAAAGAGGGGTCTAAAAAAAGATTGAAACAGATGTAGGGAAAGCCAACATGCTCGATATGTCAAATCTTCCTACGGCAGGAACGGCCTCGACACACATGACATTTGCGATCAACGGCATAACGGGCGCTTGGCCATATTCTCACAGACCCAGAAAATGGCTATTTTTAACAAATATGCAGTGGGTCTTTTTTCCTTTAAACCCCTCTAAATGGCTGATATTAACACTACCAATTTAAATCACTGGTGGTCTTTGTAAGTTTGGTGTATATGGCGTGTTATGATTAATGATGATACATCCAAAACCAGATTTCCAACAATTTCCACTGTCAAAACCATAAAATTCTGCAAAAACCCGCCACCAGAACGAACCTTGTTGATTTATATTGTTACTATATCATATCGGATTAAAGGAGAGCAAAATTCAGCTAATCGGCAATAGAGATGTACAGGGAGATTCAATAAAAGTTCTTATCATTTAAAATGGGGCTAGTTTTGCCCCAACCAATCAGATCTTCTTTAACATTTGAAAGCTAATATCTGATTGGTTGGGGCAAAAGTAGCACCGTTCTTAACGATAAGAACGCTTATTGAATCTTCCTGTTAGTGTTGGTTCCAATAGAACCTGGTTTCAAATCGGATCTGAAGGTTTCGAAATTCCAACTAAACTTTCAGAACTTTTAAACCTTTTGAAAAACGAATATTTTTCTGACTTTAAAAAAAATTAAGATGATCAGTTTTAGTAAATGTCGAATTCAGAATATTTGATTTTGGTAACCATCTTGAACCAGCTTGAAAGCAGTGCGTGTTCCAACTTTTTCACCCCCCAAAGTATCATCGTTGTCATCATTGCACAATCGGTTACAAGCGTGCTCTGCTCCTGAGCGCACTCGGAATCAACGCAACAGGAGCAGAGTAGGAGAGACTTCCGGTGAGGGATTGTGGTTCTTGTAAGTTCTTGTAAGTCAGTGTGGAAAGTAAGGTTACAACGCAAATGGGGTTTTGGGGGTGATACTTGACAATATGTAAAGTTATTTGGGGGCTCTGTGGATGTGCATCTCCTACAATGCCAACACATCCACCCATGTTGTGATGTTGCACTAGGGGGGTAGTCCACATTCTGCCCATGTCCCCCTTTTTAATGACTAGGAAGAATCAGAATGTCACATGACCACAAAGGAAGGCATCTTCTAAAATGTAAACTTCTGGAACATTTAGGGGGGCAATGAAGTGAAAAATTGTTGTACATATGGGTTTGTTTCCTTTCATTTTATCCAAGGTTGGTGCCCAATTTAGTGAATATATAAATCTTGAGATGAATTTTTTTCAAATGAATTGAAATTCCGGTAATCCAATGCGAACCCAATCAAAACGACATTGTTTGAATTTTTTACATAAATTTTCGTCTTTCATTTGTGATTTTCCAAATTTTTATCTGCGTTTTTCGTGGTTTCCCAACGCAAATTTCGACCGCAGATTTTCCACGAATGAGAGTTACAAATCAAAACCTGGTTTGTTTCAAATTGGGTTACATCTCTAATCTTGTGAAAATGACTCCTCCTCTAGACAATGGTCTAAAAGCCAAGCTAATCAAATGTCAACTAGATCTCACAGCTGTGTATCCTGGCAGGGAGAAGCACAATTCACTTTCTTGGAAATTAGAAGAAGCTTAGTCAAGGCAGTGCTATTGACCTGTATCGATATTATTTTACATACAATCATTTTCATTAAATAAATATAACGTCTAGATGCCTACTCCATAAATTAAAAATGGGAATGGGAAAACCCTATAATAAGGGGGTGCTAGGGGCTAAATAACTATAAATATAAACATATAGGGATAGACCTGAGGCAGAACCCCTAAATATAGCACTCTATCCCTTGGAACCCCAATTATATTTAACCATCAGTCACATAGTCCCCGTGTGAGAAAGTGGTAGGAAAGAGCGGATCATGTATATCTATATAAAAAACACATCTTTATTAACATATAAATATTATACCAAATACACCATAACTAAAAAATCGGGCGTCCCTGATCTCTGACTGGACTTATACCCAACCACAAATGCTGAGTGTTGGAACCAACCGCTAATGTCACATATATATATAGAACCAAGTCTTAGTTACTGTGTCAATTATTGTATTTCAACTATATATGGAAGAGCAATATATAGGTGAACCAATTCCTATATCCTTGACGCAAGTGTTGAGTAACCAGACCAACGGACGCTGGAGGAGATCGTAGTGGGAAAGTTTCAACCAAGGGAACTACAAATTGGCATAGTGAACGTCGGCGAAGAGAAACAATTCGGGTGAAGCGGCAACACAAGTCAGCAACAAAAATCGGCTGAGTGGCAAGTATACCAGCTGTATTCGGTATCCGCACATTAATGATTGTGATATCAATTGTCCAAGTGTGTGCCAGTAAGTCCCGATATGCATCACTCTGTGAGCCAGAAAAATATATTCACTATTGCTACATGTGATCTATCACGATATCCAGAACTTTATATGACCGTAAGAATCGCTATGAATGCCATCTAGAAAGATCTTGGTCAGAAGGATATAGGAATTGGTTCACCTTGGTTGTATATATTGCTCTTCCATATATAGTTGAAATACAATAATTGACACAGTAACTAAGACTTGGTTCTATATATATATGGGACATTAGCGGTTGGTTCCAACACATTTGTGGTTGGGTATATGTCCAGTCAGAGATCGGGGACGCCCGATTTTTTAGTTATGGTGTATTTGGTATAATATTTATATGTTAATAAAGATGTGTTTTTTATATAGATATACATGATCCGCTCTTTCCTACCACTCTCTCACATGGGGACTATGTGACTGATGGTTAAATATAATTGGGGTTCCAAGGGATAGAGTGCTATATTTAGGGGTTCTGCCTCAGGTCTATCCCTATATGTTTATATTTACAATAATTTTCAGTCTTAATAAATAAATTCCCAGCACGCCCCATTAATGGAAAAATTCTGCTTGATATTGCTATGTGTTATTATGTATGTGTTAGATCATTATATACTGCATATGGGCACCCCTACCCTTGTAGCATGTAAACTACATTGTATCATATCATGACTTAGGTGATATTTGGAGGGAAGTCTCTATCACGTCCAATTGTTCTTCCATTGGAAGATCAGGAGTATTTGGTTCTAATTGTGTTGGGTTATTTCGATATTCCGAATGGACCCTGGTGTATTTAGCTGACCATTAAAGATGGACCGGATCCCAGTTCCGAGGCGGATTTGCCGAGATCCGCGGATCGTGGACTTTTCGTATTTTCCAGAATTCCGCTTTTTAGGGTTTTCCGAGACGCGTTGGAAATTTCGAAAATTACAGAACGTTCGTCATTGATACATGTTCCTCGGTCCCTGAGCCACTATCAGTAAGTTACTATTGCTATTTATACCATAAACACAGGTGGAATTTTCGGATTTTTTTAAATCCCAGGATATTCGTCCTTTTTAATACAAATATTGATGAACAAGTTTTTGCCACTTTTAAATATGGCGGAACTGAAACATTGTACAGAGGTGCTTGAGATACCTGGGGCCATATTTATAAAGGCGCGGTATAGATTATTAGCGTAACCCCACCTTTAACGATCGATAATTTACAAATGTTTTAACGATCCCCATAGAATACCATTGCGTTAAATGCATAAATATACGATCACAGCCATACATTTATGTCGTAATTTACCAATAACGCTCGCTATTGCTAATGTGCGATTCTCCTTCTCCCTGTTCATGTTATCTAGTCAGAGTTTCCTTGTATATAACCAAGGCCAAACGACATGTGGTTTGCTAGAGGTGTTCGGGGATTGGAACAGGTCATATAATAAGATTTTAGCGCATATCAGTATTTTTATGAACCGTGTACGTCCTGCTGGGGTAACAGAAAGTTCTGCCAAATGTTTGGAATTTCACATAACAAAGGGTTAATGTTCCCTTCCAGGTATTTCGCCTGATAATCAGTATAAACTGGGTTTCCTTTGCTACGTTCTTTTACATGTTTTTCACCTGTGCCTAGCTAGTGTGGTTAGTGTCATGTCAGGAGCATCCATGTTACCTTGGCCCGGATGATGTTTTTACAGCTGAATTAAGGCTTTAATGGCATAGAGGCTTGTAAATCTGCACCTGGTAATTGGGTTGACTGTAGCGTTTGCAGAGATGAACATTCTTTTCCTCTTGGCCCCCCCTTACTTATAACCAAAATTCTTCCTTGTTTAGTACCGCCGAATTCCAGGTCCAGACGTCAAGCTATGACATATGGGTACTCAATTCCCTAGGCTGACGTTATAACCTGAGCAAGTTCAGAACACCCTCACGTACCAGCCTTATTAGTAATGTTCTCGTATTGCATTTGCCTTTTGAAAATATTAAAGAGTATGTATACTGAAAAAAAGGACGTTGCTCGTCTTAATTTATATTTAAATACATTTAACAGCACTTACTCTGAGGTGTGTCTGTTGTCTTTAATGCAGTACTTGTTTTGCTTAGGCTCAGTATTCCCCCCTCCCTCTCCTAACATACTCCTCCCTCCATCTAACCTGACTTTCTTTGTAATGAGCATGCTCAGTAATCACTATTATGGTAATCAATCACTAGTTTGGGACAATTATGGTTTCCAGTAATGTAAAAGTTTGTAAATACTTTAAACATGAAAGTTATAGCTAATAAAGTACATTTAAAGGGTATGTACGCTGTAAACCCATCTTAACATTACTAGATAGCTTAGGCTTTAGATGTGAAAAGTGATTTTTTTTCTTTTAGCCCTCCCATACCCTACCTTTCCTCCTCCACTCGTTTTGGATCTGCCCCCACGAGATGTGGAAATCCCTTTGCCAAGCCAATACTTTTTCTGGACGCAGGGCGCGGACCTGACGTCAGTGCACATGCGTGTTGTAGCAACGTCACCATGATCGTATGTGCTTCAGGGCAAGGCCACACTGCAATGTACCGGAATCGCACACGCAACCGTGCCTATGCGATTCTGGTGCGATTGTGCATGTTGTCGATTTACCCATTTTCCATTATGGTAACGCATGTGATTGCGCAACACAATGATGATCGCGTGCATTACCAAAATGGAAACAGATGCGCAAATCGCAATGCAGCCGAAAATCGCAATTTGTTTTGCATTTCCGCGATTCACATTCAATGTAAAACCGCGTGTGCAAAAGCATGAAAACCGCGCTAGTGTGGCCCAGCCCTTAAAGAGACAAATTTCTGTTCTTGCTTCTTCTTCTATTTCTTCTTCTCTTGTATTCTTCTGCTTTTTTGGACTGTATCTCCTCCCACAATTTTGAGGCACGAAATTCAGCCTCAGAGACACACAGGAGAGTGAGCTATTACCTAGCTAGGGAATCCGCGGATGCTTTACCACGTTATTGCCAATTTTTGGGAAATATTTCCCATTTCTGTTCCTTCCTTCTTCTTCCAATCCTCAAACATGAACATTCCGAGGCTTTAGGATCATGTGATCAAATCAAATTCTGTCACTTTCTGTTTCAAATGCACCTGGGTCCGAGGCAAACACAACTACACAGACACATACAGCTACCCAAACACACACAATTACACAAACACATACAGCTACACAAACACACACAATTGCACAAACACATACAACTACACAAACACACAAAAGTACACAAACACACGCAACTACACAAACACATACAACTACACAAACACATACAACCACACACACACAACTACACAAACATCCACAACTAAACAAGCACATACAACTACACAAACACAAAACTGCACAAACACACGCAACTACACAAACACATACAACCACACACACACAACTACACAAACACACACAACTACACAAACATCCACAACTATACACATACAACTACACAAACACACACAACTAGACAAGCACATACAACTACACAAACACATTCAACTACACATACAACTAAACAAGCACATAAAACTACGCAAACACACGCAACTACACAAACACATACAACCACACACACACAACTACACAAACACACACAATTATACAAACACATGCAACTACACAAATACACACAACTACACAAACCCACACAACAATACAAACAACACACACACACAATTTCAAAATAAAAGTCATAAAATGTATACAATAAAAGCACAATTATAAATATATGTAAATCACTTTTATGTGTATAGAACATTTAGTTCTATAGCAGAGACGTCCATCCTGTGATCCTTCAGGTGTTTTCAAGCCAAATTCAAAGTTTATACTTTCTAATTCTTCTTTTTCTCTTTTATTATTATAATTTTTTGGATTGTATCTCCCCTACAATTTTTGAGATAGAGACACAAAATTCAGAACCAATATGTGAGACCTATCGGAGATGTGTGCTTTTATCTAGCTAAGAAATCCATATAATTGTATCCGCAACAAATTTCCTATTCACTTTAATGAACATTTAAGGAGAATAATACTTGTGCAGTAACTGACTTCCTTCTGGCTCCTCCCACAGTCATTGTCACTGACAATTCTTCCATCTATGACATTGGAGAATATATGTGAATTAAGTAGGAGCTTAAAAACTTTCAGTTGCTGAATTAGTATAATTCTCCTTGAAAGCCCACGATGGACAATATAAAGTAAGAAATATAGATTGCACTATTATCTCTATAAAGCCAATAATATCCAAAATAGCATTAATGTGTCATAATAAATGGATAGAAGATTGCATTTATTAATGTCAATATAAGTGTTATAAATAGTGCTTGTGAAGGTTCTCATTCATCCAGGTCATGGTATCTCTGTTGTATTCAATTAGATCAACTGGACTTGAAGTTTAGTTCTTGAAGACGTTTCGCTAGTCATCCGACTGGCTTTCTCAATTCAGAATGACTTGTACAAGAATCTGTGGCAATTATGTACCCTGGAAAATCCCAATTAGCATATCACAGCCAGCTGTTAAGGGCGTGGATAGTGGCTAAGAGGTAAAAATTGCCACAGATTCTTGTACAAGTCATTCTGAATTGAGAGATCCAGTCGGATGACTAGTGAAACGTCTTCAAGAACTAAACTTCAAGTCCAGTTGATCTAATTGAATACAACAGATATGTTATAAATAGTCTTGTCACTAGATGGCAGTGTTCTGGGTAGATCATAGTGTATGCTGGGTTTTGTGCAACCTCAAGTAATTGTGTTTTCTCAAAAGTTGAAAAGTTATTAACTTACAGTTGATTAAACAGTTATGAATCAACAGAAATTCAACCGTGAAGCCGGCCATACCTCCCGATAATTTGGTCCGGTACTAGTATTTTAAACAGCTAAACACGTGCACCTTTTTCTTTTACATACAATTAACTGTTTAGAAACATTGGATCCCAGTATTAGGGGTGTCAGGGGCCTGTGCCTCTGCAGTTTCACTCATGTCACAGGAATGTTTTGCGATATTATGTAGAATGCACAGTGTTGGATCTATCTAATAGTGTGTGGCCAGCATTTGCTTAAAGGACAACTATACTTAAAAATTTACTTTTTAAAAATAAAAAGAACCTGGGACAGGGAGGTAGGATTGGTTATTCCTACCTCCCAATGTTGGTTTGTTGAGGAGCTACAGCTCATACAGTTTTTATTTGCCAGGTTAGTGCCCTAGGTCGTCCTGTAGTAAAGATAGAGCTGAAGCAGTCAGGAAGCCTGGCAGAAACAGTTTTCTGTGTGCTGCCGCTCCTCATAGAAATTATATTCGGAGGTTGAAAGTACCAATCTGCGCCAGGTATTTTTTATTTGTTTTTGAAAAAACTTTATACTCACTATAGTTTTCCTTTAAAGCTGAAATGGGTACACACCATGGGATTACTTTGTTCGAGAACTGTTAGTCGTGGAAAAAGTAGCAAACAGTTCACCGTGACAGAACGTATGCTCCATAGAGGACCGCGCGATAGCCCGTGGTTTTCCAGCATGTCCAAACGTCCGGTCGCCTGATCCAGACAGTTGGACATTGGTTGCAGCCGTCTCCCAAAAACATCCAATATTTCGGGCCGATCGAAGGATACACTGAAATGCCGGTGGAAATATTGTGTGTACCCAGCCTTAGATATACAATTAAAAAATATAATTTAACTAGACCTGAAATACTGCTCCCTGGGGGGGATGTTTACTGCAGATTAAGGGAAGGTAATTGTACGTTTGACTTTTGGGGGGGTTTCCCTGACATAAAATCAGACCAAAATATCAGCTATTAATTCCAATGCAACTGATACAAAACTTGCCACAACCAGACCTGTGTGTATAATGTTCGATCCTGTGGGTTAATCACATTATCGATTGTTCACAGCCTGATTTCTTTCTGCTGTAATTGCCCCAGTTACATTTTTCTTCCCTGCTTTTTAGTTTATTTTCCCTAGGAGACATATTTACGTTTGTTACAAAAATGATATAAGCTGATTTTCCAGTGAACTGGGACAAACTTGATCTAAAGCTCGAACTAGAACTCGGAATTTTCGAATTTTGCAAACTTTTCGAACTTTTGAGAATTCTCGAATTATGTCAAATTATATTGAATTTAGAAAAGAAGATACCCCCAAGCCAAGACCTATGATTGTCATCTCGGGAGAGGGATGTGATGGAGAATGGCACTTATTAAAAGAACAGCAGCCTGGACAGCAATTCCACTGATTTTCCAGCAAGGCTACTGAAATAATGACTAGGTATCCACTAAGGATGGGATCCGGGTCTGATTCCAACCCAGTTCCAATATTAAACTCTAGGTTCTAAAGGTCTGAAGAACCAATCAGAACTTTAAATCTCAGTACTTCTGGATTTTCAATACTTATCGAAAATAGGGAACTACATTCGTTATATACTTTCAAGGGTTACCGAATCTACTTTCAAGGGTTACCAAATCTACTTTCAAGGGTTACCAAATCTACTTTCAAGGGTTACCAAATCTTTTTTCAAGTGTTACCGAATCTACTTTTGAGGGTTACCAAATCTACTTTACAGGGTTACCAAATCTACTTTCCAGGGTTACCAAATCTACTTTCCAGGGTTACCAAATCTACTTTCCAGGGTTACCAAATCTACTTTCCAGGGTTACCAAATCTACTTTCCGGGGTTATCTACTTTCCAGGGTTACCAAATCTACTTTCCGGGGTTATCTACTTTCAAGGGTTACCGAATCTACTTTCGAGGGTTATCTACTTTCAACTTTTTTGACTTTTGGGGGTTATACACTTTTAAGGGTTACTGAATCTACTTTCAAGGGTTACCGAATCTACTTTCGAGGGTTATCTACTTTCAGCTTTTTTGACTTTTGGGGGTTATACACTTTTAAGGGTTACTGAATCTACTTTCAAGGGTTACCGAATCTACTTTCGAGGGTTATCTACTTTCAAGGGTTACCAAATCTACTTTCAAGGGTTACCAAATCTGCTTTCAAGGGTTATCAAATCTACTTTCAAGGGTTACCAAATCTACTTTACAGGGTTACCAAATCTAATTTCCAGGGTTACCAAATCTACTTTCCAGGGTTACCAAATTTACTTTCCAGGGTTACCAAATCTACTTTCCATGGTTACCAAATTTACTTTCCAGGATTACCAAATCTAATTTCCAGGGTTACCAAATCTACTTTCCAGGGCTACCAAATCTACTTTCCAGGGTTACCAAATCTACTTTCGAGTGTTATCTTCTTTCGAGGGTTACCAAATATACTTTTGAGGGTTATCTACTTTTAAGGTTTAACAAATCTACTTTCCAGGGTTACCAAATTACTCTCCAGGGTTACCAAATCTACTCTCCAGGGTTACAAAATCTACTTTCCAGGGTTACCAAATCTACTTTCCAGGGTTACCAAATCTACTTTAGAGGGTTACTAAATCTGCTTTCGAGAATTATCTACTTTCAAGGTTTAAAAAATATACTTTACAGGATTACCAAATATACTTTCGATGGTTATCTATTTTTGAGGGTTACCAAATCTACTTTCAAAGGTTACCAAAACTACTCTCAAAGGTTACCAAATCTACTTTCGAGGCTTACCGAATATAAGGTGCTACTTTTGAGCCTCGTATCTATGCGCAAACTCGAAAGTAGTTTGCATGGAAAGGAAATTCATTTTTATTTATGTTTTGGTGATTTGTACATGTTCCCCTGACCATTTCCTAGGCCCCTGTGTCATTTACACTAACTTACTATTGGTATTTCTACCTTAAATTCAATCGGAACAGATTTTTTTTCTCCGACCGAGATTCAAATTTTTTTGAAAATCCGAAAACATAACGGCACTTGGCGGTTTCACACATCTCTAGTGTCTACCATACCAGGTATGGTTTCCTTATCAGTAATCGCTCTCTTAAAGTGTTCAGATTAACATTCTCACTTCCAAACACGCCTATATGTTTTTCCGTGTTCCCTAATATCCGGTTGTATATAACCAGTACCTTAATTAAATCCATCATTGTTTTGCTCTTCCTACAGATGCCCATATAAATTCCTATAAATCAATAGGAAAGTGGTAACAGTGCAGACAGACGTAAACCCAGAACAATGTGTCTTGGTGCATTAGACGAGATCTCTAGTCATTCTATGTGATTGCTTCTGTCGTTTTTTTATTGGAGCTGTTCGCTTTTTAACAGAAACACGTGTGCGTATGGCAGAGATTATATTATATAGAAATCCCTACTGCCTGTCCTCATCCCACAGTTATTCTCCCCCCATGTGTCTGTGGTCAGACTGGAAACCACATCAGTGCGGCCGGGAGGCTGGTTTTGGTTATTTAGTGTCCTGGCTTTTTACCTGCCAGTTGTGCGGCACTAATGCAGATTGTGCAATTTTACACAATCCGCTCAGTAAGCCTGACTGATAACCCAACATTTCTCCATTTCAAAAATAAACATTTGCAGTTAAAGGGAAAACAAACCCAATACAAAACTATAAAATAAATTGTGTTCACCAATCAGACCACAGTATCCGCTTTTTCTACGTTCCCATAGGTTTGCATTACAGGGCAATCTGGACAGAAACAGACCAATGGTCACATTGATTTTAACAGTGACAGGATAACACATTAGAACCTGCTGAACAATGCGGATCACAAAATGATAGGCAAAGGGGCAGTAGAACTCGGCAGCTTTAGGCTGTAGACAGGGTGTGGCGCCTGCCTTGGGCACAGTAGAGCACATGTTCATTGGAGGCCTCCATAATAGAGAAACATTTTGAAGCACCGGCTTTCAACTTTTCAGCTCCTTAAAGGAGAACTTAAGTGCATATAAAATTAAATAAACTTTCTGTGAGTAATGCCAACATGAAGATAACAGCTTCTTCCAATCTTCCTCGGTGCTTCAACGCTATATTTAATAGAGGAAAATCCAGGATACTAACCTGGCAGATGAAAACTTCCTGCCCTGCTCCAGATACAGTTGTCCTTTAAATTAGATGGCCAGTAGGTGGCAGTGATGTCTAGGAATAAACAAGTGACAAACAGTTTTTACATAAGATGAGATGTTAGATTGCATGACAGTTTTACATTTAATCAGACAGTTTGGAAATGTCCTTGGTTTTATCAGTTTTAACTAAAAGGGCAAATAAATTGTTTAACGTTCACAGGAATGACAGAGTCATGTCTGCCTGCGGCTGTTAGCCTCCCTCCATGCTTCTCTTACAATCTTGAGGCTTAAAGGCACTTTCATTTAAAAAATATATCCACACATTTTCAGGATTTCTTTAATAAGAAAACCTTTTTATCTAAAAAAAAGATAACGGCAGCCATTTGTTCATTCGCAGCAGGGAATTTTCACTGCCAAAACTAAATTTTGTATAATTGGCCCCCAAAACCTCAACCTGGCAATGTCTAAACTTGTCAGATCTGCTCCTGAACATGATTAATAAGCCCTCGTTCCCTTGGCTGCCTCCTGCCTGCCTCCCGTGCCTTTTCCGAGCACAGAAGCCAAATCGCCAAATCGGCAGCGTCTGTGATTGTTGAGACCCAATCCAGCTCATTTACCCAGAGCCACTGGGCAATAATATGGAGTTAAAGTCACGCTAACTGGTTCACTATCGGTTAGCGTGAGTTTAACTCCATATTAGCACCGGATGCACATCTGGCTCACACTATTTAATATTGTGTCTGTGCTACTTTTAGCTCTGGATTTTAATCCCTATTCAAGATTTATCCCCAGTCGCAAACGCGATATTGAATGGCGTTTGGTACATTTACCCAGATCGATAGCGGCTCAGGTTAAATAAGCCTCTGTGATCAGGCCCATCAATGATGCATCCCACAGGAGACTACATGATTGGCTGTGAATTACTGGCAAATCCAATCGTCCGATCTGGATTGTTTTCACCCATGCTCAAAAACACTTCCGATACACAGAAATGTTGGTCAGTTTGCCTGAAAAATGTAATGGTGTGTACCCAGTCAGTGTTCCCACTAAGCTGAGGCTCATGCGCGCACACACAACTATGCAGGACTGCGCACACAGATAAAAGTAGTATGCACACAATAATCTTTTGGAATATAAGTGCTGCGGTATGGAGCACACAAAATTTCATTTTGTATGCGCACAGAAAATATATTTCTGCACACACAGCCAATTTGAGGTTAGAGGGAACATTGTACCCAGTCTACGCCTCTATTAAATGAATCAATAGGGCACATAACATAGTATTCAACTGCTCACTGAGAAAAGGCTTTGTGGCCCTCTAAAGCTAGGTACACCCATTTGGACCCTCGCCACGCTCTCTTTCCCTACCCTGCCCAGAAGCCTCAAATGGGAGGCTGGGATGCCTGTTAAAGGGAACCTGTAAACATAATGAATTGAATGGATTATTGGCTGGGCATCTTGGCCTACAGTTACCTAGTGTTCGAGTCTTTACTCACACATTCTACCCTTGATCCACACCTCTGTACACTTGCTTATACCACCAATGTTTCCCTACTAGTGTGCATTATTCCACACAATGCTAAACACAGTCTTGCTTTCTGTACTACTCATAGACCCCGCAGTCTGATTCTGTGATACTTACCAATGATGTTTGTCCATAAGTAGGGTTTTTTTCTTCATGTGTTTCAGTTACATTTGATATGAGAAATGTAATTTTTGCTCTTTTGTTACGTAGGAAATCTACATGTAATAAACTGGACTGTGAGCTTGACAGAATAAACAAAGGAATATTACATTGCATTTGGATGAATATTAAATAATAATCACTAAATCTTTTTACTATGACTGTCCAGCAGGGGGCAGTAAGTGCAAAAAAAACATTTGCCATTTTTCAGAAAAAAAAAGTGTTTAGATAAGATAAATTCCCAACACACATTTGTTTAGTTTTTTTATGTTTTCAGTTTAATCAGATCTTTTAAGCATACATCTTATCCTTCATGCAGTAAAGTTGATGTACAGTACTGCACATCCTTGCTATCCACCTGCTTGCTAGCTGAACATTTGTCCACTAGGTGTCAGTAGCACTCCATTATGGTATTTTGGAGAATTGATAAATGGACTGGTAGTGGCTTAATTTGTATAATCAAAATACTGTGTGTCAACCCTTTAAAATGTATCATATAGAGATGGTCAAAAACGGCGAGTTCTGTTCTGAACAGATTTTTGAAAGAATGCAAAAATTCAAAATTCCGAAAATGGACCCAGAAGAGTCAATGGGAGTTAAAAAAAAATCTGAACGTTACGATTAAAATTAAGGTATAAATTTTCGAAAATCTGGGGAAAATCCACGATCCCAAAAAATCCCAAACATGAGAGTTCTGTTTGAACTTCGGCACCATCAGTTCCAAGTCGGAACCGGGATCGACTCGGGACCGGACTTCATCCCTAGTAGCATAAGAGTTTTAGAAATTTTTAAGGCAAAATCAAAAGAAATCTGAAGTGATACATAATAATTTTTACAAAGATGGAATTGAAGGTATGTTAACATCCATAGTAGCAAATATTTCAAAAGTTTTACTTATTATGTAATAATGTGTTTTTTTGTTGTTGTTTTTTATTTTAATTCGCTGCTTGTTTGTCCCTGGGGCAGTAGACCCAAGGTTTAAATGCCAATACCATAATGCTGCTCGTAAATAGACAAGGAGTAATACAAACGTATTACAGAGAATTGCTCAAGGGAGCTAATGATCTGAACTATATTATTCATATCTTTTTATAAGCTGCAAACGTTTTAAACAGAAAGTTCAAAAGTTCAGTGGAAAATATATATTTTTTTGAATTCTTAGTTTATAAAGGCATACCTAGTTATTCTTCATATTTTCTCTTTCATTTTGAAAAACAGTTGAATTTATACCCCTTGCTGTTCCCTGCTGTTAACATTAGTGAGCTGACATTTCAGGTTCTTCACAGAATGCTACCTTGGAATATTCCTGTTTAGTTTCTTGTCTCTAAACATAAGTTATAAATGAATGTGTTATAAATAGAGGTTGTCAAAAAAAATAACAGCAGAACTCAGCAAGAATACAATCAGGGTTATTCAATAAAAGTTCTTATCGTTTAAAATGGTGCTAATTTTGCCCCAACCAATAAGAATCTTAGTCTTTCAAATGTAAATAGACTGATTGGTTGGGGCAAAATTAGCACCATTTTAAACGATAAGAACTTTTATTGAATGTCCCTCAAGAACTTTTACTGAATAACCCTGAATGTCTTTACTGAAAATTGAAAAAAAGTAAAAATGAATAAAAAGTAAAGAAAATTAAATATTAATTATAACTGTACATGAAGTTAATTCTAATGTATTGCGGTTAATCAGTTCACAATTAATTATTCAGTCTTCATTTTTAAATCAAATAATCAAAATATATACTGTAGTTAGAAATAATATTTTTTTTAATTTCGAACGGAAAATATATTTTTTCAAATGTGTAAAAAAAATATAGAAAAAAAAACGTGGGGAAAAAAAATAATTTTGTGAAAATGTTTAATTTGAAAGACAATGTCAAATAAATATTCATGTATTTATCACATTATTGTAGGGACTAAAGTTTGCTTGGGTAAAAGTTAAATATTCTTTTTTTTTTTTTAAACAAAATCCCAAAGCATTTCATGTGGATAATATTTTCTTATTTTTTATGATGCAAATTATTTTTTTT
Organism: Hymenochirus boettgeri; assembly: GCA_019447015.1. Lineage (NCBI taxonomy): Eukaryota > Metazoa > Chordata > Amphibia > Anura > Pipidae > Hymenochirus > Hymenochirus boettgeri. Next base: position 310,054,088 of record CM033476.1, read on the forward strand.
ATTATTTTTGGTATTATTAAAATTTAATTGCTCTGGAATTGTAAAAAAAAAAAGTAAATTAAAATGCCAATCCAATTAAATGGTATATTACAGAAATATAGACATTCCAGAGAAATAAAGTAAGTACATTATTATTAAGGTCTTTTAATGCTATACATTGAAATCTCAGTAGAAATGTAGGTATTATAATCGTATATTATAATAGTATAATCGTAAACCTCTGATATGGTCTTCTACTGCCCTGATGATGTGGTCCTTTAAATAATGAGTGTTGATAAAGATGAAACATACAAGCTAAACCTGCACATCTATAGCGGTGCAAATGTGCTTATTGGATAATTTCATTTATCAACATGGTTATTATTAGAAACAAAAACTATTTCTATAGGTAAATCCAGGTATATGTTTTTTATAAAGCCAGTCTGTTCGATAAAAATCCATTTACTAGTTTTATCCAGTTTGCATTCAACATTGAATCAACATTGAACCAACATTTTAATGATCACAATCAAGATTGGTGAACAGTATAAACTGTAAGGTAATACGTTAGGTTATATCATGGGTAGACTGTATTTTAATAATCAAAGTTCTAAAACTGTTCACAATTTTAGTCCGAAAGATATACATTTTTGTGAATATTTTTGCGATTAAGTCGTTAATATCGGTGATTGGAAATGAAAGTACACAAAGAATAGGAAGATCGTGTCCTTCTGTTGAATCCCCACGTCAAATGATCTATGACACATTACGGTTAACTTCTGGAATCCCAGAGAGCTGAGAATGCTCAGAGATCACTATCTAACTACTGAAACACACTACATAAATCAAATATTAATGTTATCTATATCTGTCTCTTAGTTACAATTGGCACATTGCCCTTAGCTGTCATTTGACAGCCCACCCTTCCAATTACTGCACAAGGCAGCACCAATCTTAATGGCCTTGGTCTCTTGATTGATTGACGCAGCGGAGGTGTTCTTGGGACTTGCTCCTAAGAAGCTTACTCTCCTATAAACAAAGCTAATTGTCTGCTGTTGTGCATTGAATAAGGACAAAAGGATCTCGGGGCTGTAAGAGATAAAGACCAGCTTTTGATGTGGTAAAGAAAAAAAATTAAAAGGGGGGTGGGGGTGGAAAAAGATAAAAAAAAACTACAAGGACTGCAATGGCATTAATGTTCTAAAATCACCTTTAATGTTTTACTATGTTTTACTTCTCCTTCTTCAGAACCTCCTAGACATAATCATTGTTGATGCCAAGTTCCAAGTTTTGTTCTATAGAGGTTGACCGTCTTTTCCTTAACTAGAGATGGACTCAAACATGAACCCGTTTCCGAATCTTTTCAGATTTCTCGAAATTTCTGATTTTTCAAACTCGCAGAACATTTTCCATAATAAGCAAACAAATGGTCAAAGATTTCCAAATTTTGAATTTAATTTTTGGAGTTTATCGAATTTGTCCAAATAATTCAGCCACATGAATGTAAAATGTAGCTATTTTTAGCAGTGCCAATCCCCTGGGACCCTCGATTCTGTGTATGAGAAAAATACAAAATTCCGTAAACCCTCGATTCCGTATATAGGAGGTTTACCGAATTTGTGAACCCTCGAAATATGAGAGAATTTTCAAATGTGGAATCTCGAAGTAGCATGCGTGTGAAGGGAGTTAATTTATTTCATATTCTGGATTATATCCCCAGATCGATTCCCAGGTCCTAGTGCCATGTACAGTAAGTCAACATTGATGTTTTATTTTTATTTTATTCAAACTTTTCTGCTCCCTATTGAATTGAATGGGTCCGATTTCAGATTTTCGGATTTTTTTGGAAGTTCGAAAACCCTAAAATGGAATGGATTTTAGGAAGTTCAGCCATTTCTATTTTTAATTAATCCCTTGTCTGATGGCATTTTGTAAGGGTTAAAGACTTAACTTGGCCCATTGATCAAGAGTTAAGGGCATCAATATCCACTGCCTCTTTTTAAGCCACAGTTTTTGAGGTTTGCATTGCATACACGGGCGGAATTATGGAATAACCAATCACACTATGCACTTCCCACCTTCTGCAGAGGGGCACTAGAACATGGGGTTAATTTTCCACCTCAATATTGTTGGATTGACCCACACAGTCTATTTTATTTTTTATAACATTTTAGGGTATTTAAAGGTCCTCCTCATCTCCAGATTCACTGGAATTCTTCACATTGATCTTCGAATAAACAAATTAAATGTGAACCCAACTCTTTAGTCCACCTCCAATGTCAAATGCTTCTGTACTACGCAGCAAATGCAGAAAAACCTACATTATTTATCATCTTTTTAAATAGAATCAGTTAAAAAAAAAAGTAGACCCTTCGTATTGTAATATTCCTTTCTCTATTTATAACTATAACTATATGTGAATGTATACATGTAATTGTAAAGCACTACAGAAGAAGTTGGTGCTATATAAATCCACGATAATAATTATAACAATTATAATATATAATATATATATAACTTTTCCTTTCATAGCTATTGAATGAGAAAAAAAATTAAACCTGCTTAGTATAATTTATGTTTTAAACATTGGGGCTGATGAAATAAGAGGTGCAATAAGCAACCAATCACATGTTGGCTTTTTACTGGGTTACTGCAGATTAATGGCCACTGCAGATTAATGTAGCACAGGTAAACGTAAGCACGTTTTTTTTATTCTTTCCCCACTATAAAAATTTGCATTGGAGTTCTTATCTACAAGCTGAACACAACGACATTTCATTGCAACCGTCAAACATATGACACCAATTCATGTGACAACACAATTATAAATTGAAAAAAAAAGACGACAAGCATCTTGAATGGATATTCAAGATGCTTGTCAAGATGAGGTGATCGTCAATGAGTCTAGGCTAACATAAAGTAAAGGGTCTTTGATAGAAAAAAAAAATAGCTCCAGATAAGAACTTGGATCAATGCATTTGTGCAGCCTTTTTATTTTCAATGAATTGCTTGTGGCCTATGATGAAACATTAATAAATATATTAAAATGTGCTTTGTATAATGGAACATTTTGTTTGGTGTCGATATCCTCCCTCTCTCTGAATTTCTGAGTTTCAGTGTAAATGCCCACTCATTTATTACCTTAATTAAGCTTCAAATGCAAAATGGGAGCAATTAAAGTGGAAATCAATGCAACTGATGGCCGAAAGACACAGTTCGAGATTGCAGTCCCCAGAGCCAACTCTTCTCGTGCCGTAAATGTTCCTTCATTAACCTGTTTACTGTAGACGGACAGAGATATTATTTATTATCCTGGAAGATACCAGCCGCCTGGCAAGAGAGGACTGGATGTCAGTGAGCTGCAGAGCAACGCAAAGGTTCTTGGATACACTGGACGGGATTTATAAAGCAATCAATACAGTTGCTTTACGATACTGATCTTTATTGTATATAGTTGAATAACAACCGAATCATTTATGTTAGTTAACGATCGTGTCATTCATTTGTGATGTCGTTCTAAAATAATAGGTTGTGATAGTACAATCGTAATGTAATATAACGATATCGGATGTTATTTTACCATCGGTATTTTGAAGTTCGATAAGATAACGTTGCAATATGGAAGCTTTAGAAATACCGCCCGTCGCACCTGTTAATGTGAATCTGGACAGATTCGCGACCTCCGTAACGGACTTCCGGATATTAAAAATAACTTGTGACGGGGTTAAAAATCACAGCGAAAGAGCTGGAGTTCTACAATCTAAACAAAGCTCACAGCAGAGGCCGACCATTCATAACATGCACTGCTGATAGTCACCATGTGTCCGTATCTATGTTTGACAAATTAGCATCCTCACTGTAAAAAAAATCAATCACGTAGAAGGAATCCAGTTTTTTAATGAGGAGTCATGCAAGTCACAGATGATCCTTCATACACTGGAAATAACCATATTCACCAGTTCAGTTAATGACCAGTTAATTAAGGGGACAATAAATGCTCAACAGCTAATGCATTGGTTGAAACCATTTCTTCTTCGCAAAATCTGGTCCGCTCGAGGACCCGAAAATGTTCAAAAAAATTTGAAAATCCGCGAGCGGACCCATTAAAACCTATTAAAATGAAAAATTGTTCGAAAATACGAGGATTCTTCGAAAATACGGACTTGAACATGTGGCTTGCTCCATCCCAAAATGCGAAAAATCTGCGAAATTTGGATTTACGAGGATTTCTCGTGTTTTCCCGTATTTCCTCGTAATTTTAAAATTTTTCGAAAACGCGGTTCGGAAAAGTTCGGAAGGCAGAAAACCGGTAAATCCACGATATCCACCATTCGCGAACGAGTTAAATCTGCCCCGAATCCGGGTTCGGATCCGCGAACTGGGCCATCACTAAAAATGATTGGTTCCTTATCAGTAAAGATGGACTAAAACAGAACTCGAACCCGAGTTCGACCCGAACTTTTTAGAACTTCCTGAGCTACCAACTAGTTCGGCTTTTTAGAACTCGCGGACTTATTTTCGATAGTTATTAAAAATTTGATAATTCTTGAATGCTCAAATCGATAATCCTCAAATGTACCGTACATCTCTAATAGAGATGGCCAGTTCGCGGATCCGAAACCGGATCCGCAGCGGATTTCCGAGATCCGCGAATTACGGAACTCGCGGATTTTCCGGAATTCCGCTTTCCAAATTTTTTCCGAACTGCTTTCGAAAATTTTCGCAAAATCGGGAAATTTCGAAAGTTCAAGAGATTTCGAATATTCTAGAAAATTCTAATTTTTAAAGAATTTTCGAAAATTTGGCAAAAATGATACAGTAGCTTGCTGTAAAGGGCCCTGGGAAATGGTCTAGGGAACTTTCTAAAAGAATCCTATTCTGATTAGTTACAATCAGAATTTTCAGAAAGAATCTGATTGGTATACCAAACAATCACATTCCTTTCCCATCAGAATTGGTCACAATTAGATTCTAATCTTATTGTAACCAATTCTGATTGGCATACTAACTAGAGATGGACCAGATTGTGGAACCAAACCTGGTTCCATGGCAGACCTCCGAGATCTGCCAATCCGCGGATTTTCCAAACCCACCTTTGAACATTTTCGAAGATTTTCATGTATCAAATTCACCAATGGCAGCTGTTTTTACCCGTGCCAACCCCCTGGGTATAAAAGGCAGCTAGACAGGTGCCACTTTGTCAGTGTGTTAAAGTGAGTTTAGTGGAGACCTGACAGTGTAGGAGTTATAGAGTTTTTTCCATGCTTTTGAAGCTTACTGTGTGTGAATTTTAGTGTGGTGGATTAGCACTTGTTGTTAACCACTCCTGTATTCACACAATTTGGGACCCAAAAGTCCTTTTGAGGACTAAACACCCCCCCCCCCATAAGTTTTTTGGACAAAAAAACGTATTAAGTAAATTAACGCTGAACGTTCGGTAATTAACAAACCAATTCTGGAGGACCAAGACAGTGATATGGATGTCAAAATGACACGCCAGCCAGTGCTATGTAGCCCCTCCATTATAGTGCACTTCTAGCGCTGTACGTGCCTTTTGCCCATTGGAATGCTCTAAATCCAGGGGCAAGCACAGGATTGTTAAGGGGGGGATTTCTGAAGAAGCACAGTAGGAAGTTCATGACTAGCGATGGACTAGACCCAAACTTGAACACACAAATTTGAACATTCAAATTCATGTTCCCAGACTTTAGCGCTCCTATACAGAAAATAGAGGAGCGGTCACCTACCCCCTCCGTTAGCGGAGCTCCACGTCAGTGGCCTTTCAGCATGTCCTTGAAAACATATACACTGCAAATAAAAGGCTTCAAGCTTTAGGGTTTTAAAACTTCACCTTTATTTGTAGCAATTCTGATTGGATACATTAAAATTGTTTTAGAAAGAATCTGATTGGTATACTAACCAATAAGATTCTTTTTCAATCAGAATTGGTTACAATCAGATTGGTCTGTTCCCCAGACCATTTCTGAGGTCCCAGAGCCATTTACAGTAAGTTACTGTATCATTTTTTGCAAAATTTTCAAAAATTCCTTGGAAACTCGAAAATTCCTTGAAAACTCGAAAATTCCAAGAAAATTCGAAAATTCTCGAATTTTCGAAAAATATCGAACGCGGCTCGAAAATAGAATGCAGAAGCTCAAAAAAAGGTGCAATCGTGAGGAAAGTTTGTTTTTTTTTTAGTTCTGGGTATATGTGTTCCCCAGACCATTTCCCAGGTCCCACAGCCATGTACAGTAAGTTACCATTGCTGTTTTACCTTATATTTAGGCGGATCTGTGCGGATTTTTTTCTCCCATTGAATTTTTTTGAAAATCCGCGAATCCACATGTGGAACGGATTTTAGCAGTTTCGGCCATCTCTATTCGCTAACCCTCGATTTCGTCCATAACCCTCAAATGTAGCGTTTCGGAGACATAGGCCTTGAATTTACCATTTCAACAATAACCCTCAAATATAGCGTTTTGGCGATAACCCTCAAATTCGCTCATAACCCTCGAATGTATCGTTCAGTAACCCTCAAATTCGCTCATAACCCTCGAATGTATCGTTCGGTAACCCTCAAATTCGGCCATAGCCCTCGAATGTATCTTTCGGTAACCCTCAAATTCGGCCATAGCCCTCGAATGTATCGTTCGGTAACCCTCAAATTCGCTCATGACCCTCGAATGTATCGTTCGGTAACCCTTAAATTCGGCCATAGCCCTCCAATGTAGTGTTCGATTTCGGTAACCCTCAAAAATTAATTGCGGAAGCCTGACAATTGCCTGATCATGGGGGAAACTTAGTGTTTAACCAAGTTTTGGTGATATGAACATGTTCCCCAGACCATTTCCCAGGTGCCACAGCCATTTACAGAAAGTTACTTGACTTTAATAGGTTGGTTTTCAAACAATAGTATTTTTACTGAAGTTCTATAGTTCAGAAACAAACCGAACTACGTGACATACCTGCGAACCAAACTTTTGTCATTATTTGTCATTATGCTTTAATGTCGATAAAAAATGTGCAAGAATCATGCAAGAAACAAGACCATGGATCGTATAAAGGGAAGTAGATATGGACCTGAACCCAATCCCTAACCAGATTTCATGGACCCACCGGAAATTGGACTTTGTGAATTGTGGATTTTTCCGAACCGCAGAACTGTTTTCGAGAATGTAAAAAAATTTTAAAAATCAAAAGTTTTCGAAATTTCTAGAAATCTCAAAAATACTACACGGAATGTCCAAACAGGAAGTGAAGTTTCCGGTACTTGACGGTGTTTTTATAAAGATTCTGGGCACTGATATGTTCCCCAGACCATTTCCATGGACCCTGAGCCATTTACTGTAAGTTACTGTTACTATTTATACCTTTATTTTAGGCGGAACTTTTCAGATTTTTTAACTCCCATTGACTTTAATGGGTCTGCTTGAGGATTTTTTAATTTTTTGAAAATCTGCAAATCTACAAGTGGAACGACCATACTAAGCGTGATGTCCAGCAGGACAGAAAAGGGAAGCGGGCAGCCGGGCTTGAATAAAATTCGTCAATCCTTTATTGTTAAATCTTTAAAATCCTGTTATACAAAGTTGCAGACAAACGATCTTATGGGCAACAGAAAAACATGTGAACCATCCAGGCTCCACCCGACGCGTTTCGTGGCCAATAGCCACTTCCTCAGGGGTAAGAAGGAGTGTCATCTCTCCCTGGGCTATTTAAAGCCCGGGTGGTTAACCCCTTCGTTACATGAACCAACTACCAAAAATGAGAGAAGGGATGACACCCCTCGACATATTGTACAAAATTTAAAAACAATATCAGCATTATATAGCATATAAAAACCTGAATATAACAATGAACATAATGATATCAAAAGGGGTGGTCTTATCAAATAAGCAGCATGAATGTTAATATAAATACAATAAATATAATAAAGTTAAAGTTAACTGACCACAATTTAATAAATCTAGCAGACCTGTATGATAGTGGAGAGGCATTGAACTATTATTAACAGATTATTTGATTAATATATAATTTCATTATGATAAAAGGAGATCATAGGAAATAGTGGAATATGATTTCTGATCCAATCAATCCTGATCACAGAAACAACTTAGTTCAAACTCCCTGTTCATGCCCCTAGGGGCTAAGGTTTCCAGCATATATATCCAGAAAGCTTCCTTGCGTAAAAGAATAGATTCTCTATTCCCCTTATGTATCTCCGTTTCTGCATTGTCAATAATTTGAAACTTTATGTTCAAAGTGCCCCCATGTTGTTCCATCATATGTGTAGATATAGCAGAATCATATCTTTTATTTATTGTCGCATTTACATGTTCTGCCAATCTTTTGTGGGCAGATCTTATAGTTTTACCTATGTATTGGCTCCCACAACTGCATGTGGCTAGATACACTACATGAGTGGATTTACAGTTGTAAATGGAACGACCATCTCTAGAATTAAAAAGCAATAGCAGCAATGGCCAAGAAGTCATAAACTCTTTCTATATCCATTACCACTGGTAAATAGGAAACTTTCCTTTAATTTGCCCTAAATAGTTTCAGATCGGACACATATATCTATGTCTATGGAATATTTTCGCTCTGTATGGTGGTAGTTATAAATATATTGCTTCTAGTGAGCTAAATCTATTTAGCCATTAAACGTCAAACAACTGCTTGCAGTTATAAATAGACGACACCTGTACTAAGATAACAAGAAAACAAGATGTCCGCTCCCAGCAAACTGCAGGTAAGTTCATATGAAGGTTGTAAGCAGAATTAACTCCCCTTTAGCAGTATACAATTCTTTTTAAGAGCTTTATAAAAAGATGCATTTTTCTCAAGGAAAATATAGGTATTTTAGCATATTGACCAAAATTTTACAATTAAATAAAATGTATCAACCTCCAAAACAATACAATTGTGTATCATCCCTACTAAGATTACCTAAGGAGAAACAGGATTATAAAGACTAATAGGGTAAAGGTGCCTAGAATAAGGGTAACAAATTGAGGGTCGCACTCATGTAGTGAATAAATCTTTATTGGTGATCACACATCAAATCACAAATCACTAAAGATTATTCGACTTTAGACTAGAGATGTACTGTGGGTTCTAATAGAACCCAGTTTCTAAATTCCGGGAGGTCCGAAGGTTTCGTCGGTACTTCGAAACCCTTAGACCCCCCGGAATTTACAAAACCTGAATTTTCAGAGTTTTCAATTTTTATTGAAAATTTGATAATTATCGAAAGTAGATTATTATCGAAAGTAGATCATTTTGAAAATTGAAAATCGAAAGTAGACGATTTCCGAAAATCGAAAGTAAATGATTTTCGAAAATCGAAGATCGAAACTCAAATTTTCGAACTTTCCAAAAATTTTGAAAATTCGAAAACGAAACAAAACTTAACAGTTTCGAACATCTCTACTTTAGACGAATGTCTAATCTATCTAATATTTTAAGTGCAACTTTCTGGTCCCTTCTGGACAATTTAATTTGGCGATGTTGGTCGCAAAAAAGAACGGGCTGGGCGGTTCCTGAAGAATTGCACTAACGTTGCAGATTGCTCATAAGGTGAGTTTTTAATGTATGGGCACCTTAAGATTAATCCATTAACCGATTGTTCTATTATAGTATTTGGGTAAGGGGGAGGGACAGAGAACAGGGTTGCCATGCTGTACCCCATAGGCGGGCAAGGTGGTAACAATAAGGGAGTGTAGTAGTGTAAATATTCCTGGACACTTTAGCCAACTCAAGTTCTTTTGCCCTTGGCCTGGAACCTAATCTGATGTATCTAGGTACGTAACATGACGTAATGTGCCCGCAGTCTGTTTTTCCATGGATATGTTTACCAGTGGCTGTTAAGTGATTTCTCCTTGGAGTTTGGTGTATAAATGTGGAACCTTTTTAGTTGAGCTGCGTGGCCATCTTCTATCAAGAACTGCCAACACGTAGAGTAGATTAGGTTTGTAATTAGCGCTCGTGTATTAATAACCCCAGCAGATTATTTTCTTATTGGGCCTAACGCCTGTATATAAATTAGGACTTAACACATGAAGCAAGGTTTTGTGCTTCACAGGAGTCACAAACCAAAGGAGCCGCTGTCCAAACAACTCCCATAATTACCCTCGATACTAACCGGAGAGCTGCATAGGCCCTAGACCTGTCCATCATTCCACAGAACTAAAAGGAAGCCTCCATATATATCAAGATAAGGGCAAGATGAGCTAGTGAGGGAGATGTCCATTACTATTGAACCAGTGAAGAGCCTCCCAGCATGACACTTCTTTTAATTACCTAGCTTGGCAATTCAGGCAAAATGGGCCCCATGCAGGCTTGCCCTCCCCTTTCAGAAAAACAGCCTTTTCTTTGCCCTCTCTGAATGTACTAACATTGCTTACAATACAGAGACTGTGTGAATAAGATCGCTCTTCCCTCCCGCCCCTCTCCCGTTCAGAGTAAGTTAGGCGTGCTCTAATCCTCTCTAATAATGAGGTGTAATTAGCTCGGACACCTTTTAACTTAAATTCGTTGTTCAATTGAGCTAAGGCAATCATTAAAAAAAAGAGAGAAAGTTTGTATAGACAGATTTTTTTTCCACCCCTATCAAAGCCGGGCCACCAGTCTCGCTGCATGATGTACCAAGTGGTGGGCATTTTATGTTTACAGCTGCTGCTTTTGTTTTTTTTCCTTTTCTTTGCACATAAATTAAATTTATTGATCCTTATTCTTTCTTTAGCGAATGCCAACAACGCCGGGAATAGATAGAGACCTATTTGTTCCTTCGTATCAAGGAAAGATCTCTACAAAATATTATTCTTCCATGGAATGGAATGATGGATCAGGTACTATTTGCTGTCTGCAACCATAAAATGTGTTCCTGTTGGACTGTTTAGGGTAGTGGGAGTTGTATTGTTTAAAACTAAAGATGGGACATGGAACCGGGGTTCCATGATTCCAAAATCCGAGCATTCCGTCCAAAACCAGGTGGATCATACGGATTTCGGGAGTTCGGAACGTATTTTCAAAGATTACCGAATGTACGAGGTTATTTTTGTCAACCCTCGAAAACAACCTCAAACGTTCAATAACCCCGGGAAAATATGATCGGAAACTCAAAAGTAGTTTCCGATCATATTTTCGAGGTTTATCAAACGTTCAAGGTTATTTTCAAGAGTTACCGAAAATAACCTTGTACACCTGGTAACCCTTGAAAATACATTCCGAAGTCCCGAAATCCAAAAGATACACCTAGTTTTGGACAGAACGCTCAGGTTTTTCCCAGGTTCCGTAAATCCAAAGATGGAACGAAACGTCCCAGTTTTGGCCATCTCTATTTATAACTACCAGGTCAATACAAGAGTTGTAGGTCAATACGAGAGTTGTAGGTCAATACGAGAGTTGTAAAATTCTGGCCCAGCTACTTGAGCACCACACTCAAAAAAGAGGGAGTTAGGTGCAACTTACCCACAAAATTTTGACCCTGAAAATAGAAATTTTGGCACTGAATTTTCATCAACCAAATGTCATCAGTTTGGTGTGTAAATTTCATTAGTAGTTTCAAAGTTGTCAGTCTCATCACAAACATTTCATGACGTAACTGCATTCTCTACCTTTGATTAACTAGAGCTGATCATTCTACATTAACAGAAGAAAGTACAGTAGGAACTTGTCCCGTAGCATTACCCCATGCAGACACACACACTGGACATTTAATGCTATTATTTTTACTCCACCCATCCACTAATGTCTTCCATATTCCATACAATCTACTCTAGCATCTTGGTCCCATTCCAGTTTGCCCAATGACCCGTCACCCCAAACATTACTGCCTTTCATCCTACAAGAAAAACTGCCTCACCCATAAATAGCATCTGTCCAGTGACCCATTCCTTCATTGTAGATACATCTATAATATTTAGCTTGCCTTCGTCACTGCCAAGTGTTTCCCCCTTTCCAAAGGAATAACCCCCAGGTGAAGATATCTATGCATTCTGTGTATATATGTACATAACAGAGAAAACACAGGCAGAGAACCCATTTGCTATGATAGGTATCGACAATCTGTCATGGCTGCCACCTGTTCCCTAATGTGACTTTCTTTCTTGCTTCTCTCAGTCTGCCTTGTCTTGTCTGGAGACCAAAATAAAATAAGTTGTTTTAAGAAATGCATCACTGTTTTGACCTCTATCTATTTCTGCTTGACCCCTGATCTTTTTTCTCCATGACCCTGATCTTCAGCTTGACACAGTGATGGATGACCCAGTCTCCATGATTTATGACATCCCTTAATATTTGTAGAACAGCATGAATCCCCTTGGCCGGAGATGGGTGAGAGAGACATTGTTTGTAATGTTATCACACTGTAAAATGTATATGTGAATTGCTATTGTCTCACTACCCGTAGTGCAAGGGCACAAGGTGGACTGACTGAGTGGTGGGTGATTAATGTGCAATCACTAAGATTAAATTGGCCCAGGCTAATGATAACTAACTAGTCATTGCTGACCTTTTGACAATAATATGACGAATAGGAGGCACGTTTCCATTGTCTTCATGTCTGAGCGATTAGAGGAGCGGGCGATATTATTTGTTTATGGCCTGGCTCATTTTTCGGAATTTTTCAACTTGCGTTCATTCAAAGATCTATCACGCTCTGGTAGAAACTGACAGGATGAGAGTTTAACCCAACATCATTTTCAGTATCACTATGGATTAAAGGCCTAGTCGGGTTCTGGATCATTGGGCCACCGAGATGGAAATAAATACCGGCAGTCGCATGTCAGGATTATCATCACTTTGCAAAACATATATTGGGATTAATGAAAACCCAATTTATATTTCATACATTAGATTATTATTAGATAAAGGGACAATCCCGCCTATTAGCTCTTTATCGGCGATGTTTGTATTGGAAAAATGTCCATACCGAGGCCGATGAACATTATTGGGGAACAAAAATTAGCCTTGGCTGCTATTGGCTCCCTGTACTGTAGTAAAGAGTCTGTTGGCCTCCTGATCGTTCTCCCTATAAAAAGTATAGGAAGAACATCGGCTCTGTGTGTACCTAGATCTGCAGGCAATGGCAGACAATGCTTAGAAATCTTTCCTGTTACACCGCACTCCGCAACCTGAAACAGTTATCATTATTGTCACACTGTATACATGTGCACATACATATCTTATATATATTATGGGTAGTATGCATCTAATATGTATTTAATTGTGTGAAAGAACAGACAGGGTGGTTTCTGCCGATTATTAGGAGTTAACAGTATCGCTGTCCGATGCTCTTAATTATCTTGTTAATTATTCTAATTGTGTGTGATGCAGGGAGGATGTTTTATGTAAACTTGGATAAAAAGGATCTGGGAACCTCCCACATGGTGGCCTATGGGTAAAGGTGGCCATACATATGAATGATAATGGGCAAATCCCGTTAGGGGAACGATGGGATTTACCTATTATCGTTAGTGTCTAGGGGCTGTTCCCAATCGATCGGAGTGCTGACGAACGACCATAGTCAACACTCCGGTCGATTGGGAATGACAGAAAATTTCCGCCGTTCGGTATTGGCTCCCTTTACTTGAAGTACAGGGAGCCTATTGTGTGGTGTACGGCCCATGGCCGACCGATTGCATATGGGGATCGGTTGGGTCTGTGTGTGCTGTTCCCACAGCATGTAACAATGTGATCTGTGGGCACACATGGTGTGGGATCGCATGTGTATGGCCAACTTTAGTGCTTTGCTTACGTTAGCACGAAACGCATAAGGCAATGTCTGTCTGTTTCAAATAAAAATAGTTTTTACTTACCTGGTTCCGACTGCCATGTTTGTTCCCGGACACGCAATCCATGTTTTGTTTGAAGTACCTAGAAATATTTACTGTGTGTCAAATGGAGCATTAATAAGATCCACTTTACAGTGAGTTTATTGTGACAGAACTGTGTGCAATGTTCCGGGCAAGGTCACAGTGTGCAATATTCCGGGGGCAAGGTCACTGTGTGCAATGTTCCGGGCAAGGTCACTGTGTGCAATGTTCCGGGCAAGGTCACTGTGTGCAATGTTCCGGGCAAGGTCACAGTGTGCAATGTTCCGGGGCAAGGTCACTGTGTGCAATGTTCCGGGCAAGGTCACTGTGTGCAATGTTCCGGGCAAGGTCACTGTGTGCAATGTTCCGGGCGAGGTCACTGTGTGCAATGTTCCGGGCAAGGTCACTATGTGCAATATTCCGGGCAAGGTCACAAGGCCACTGTGTGCAATGTTCTGGGCAAGGTCACTGTGTGCATTATTCCGGGCAAGGTCACTGTGTGCAATGTTCCGGGCAAGGTCACTGTGTGCAGTGTTCCGGGCAAGGTCACTGTGTGCAATATTCCGGGCAAGGTCACTGTGTGCAATGTTCCGGGCAAGGTCACTGTGTGCAATGTTCCGGGCAAGGTCAGGTGCTGATAAAGGATACCTTTCCCGAAATGTTATGCACAGCTCTGCTGCAATAAACTAACAATGAAGTGGATTTCAGCTGACACCCCCTGCTTTAAGCCTTGTATACAAGACACTGACTTTCTGGCTTTAAATGCTTTTATCTGGTCTGGCCTGCATTTGTTTATTGTATGATTTTTCTCACATTAACTGCAATGGGACACATTATAATATTCAGTTTATGGGGAAGTCAATTAGAGATATTAATATTGTTTGATAAATATTGTCTGTGCCCCGTGGGTCTGCTCCTTTCTATGTCAGTGTTCCATACTGTCATACGGATAAAGGGAATCAAGGCAGATAGAATAAAATCATCCTTATTGATAGGCATTAGAAAGACACAAAGTATAGGCCACCACACTGTTCCATACTGTAACTCATTCAAACCGCCTGTGACTTGAAATTAATGATCTGTGACAGAGAGAGGAGTCGTTAATGATTTCTACATCCACTTTGGTCAATACATGTATAGTCTGGTTTCTAGCACCATGAAAGCCTTTGTAGGTCACTGTGCGTATTTAATTAGCAGTGTTTAAATCAGATCTCGCTGAAATTATGGGGAACGTTTTGTAATTTGACATCATTCTTATACAAACATACAGTTAATGCTGGCCAATGGCCATACACTGTTCAGATGTCCTGGCCAATGTCTTAATGGCTTTAACAGCTTCCTGCCCAGCGGTTCTCACCTATGACATTCCTGCCATGTTCCTCGGCGGGATTACACGTTAAGAACTACATTGCAGCTGTAATATCCGTTGCAAAGTGAATTGGGAAATACGGTTCGGAGAATGTCACTGGAACGTCTCAGGTTAAGACCCCCAGGAAAATCTTGTCATTAGCGGTGATAGCGCTTCGGCAGAACTTATAAAGTTCCAAAACTTCTGATTCAAACCCAAATTTTCAGTCACAACTTTCGAATATTCATCAGCATTTTCGACAGGAGTTTGGGGCTTTTTTGATTGGAATTTTCAATTTTTGAAAATTTTACATTTTTCAATAAAAAGTTCAGAGTTTTGAAAAATTTTAAAGATCCATCAAATCCTCTGATTTGGCAATAGAAACCAGGTTCTCGGGTTCCTAAAGGTGCCCATACACACGTGACTGCGGAACCAAACTCACAATCTGATTCCGATGGACGATAAGATTCCGGTAGGTTTTTTACGGAACAATCTCCTGTTCGGCCCATAGACCCTATGCTTAAGTATTCAAAATGTTTTCATACGGCATGATAGGTCGCAATGCCAACAGCAGTAACTTGTCAACATCACAACCCATAGAATTCGACAGGATTTACTGATTTTAGCCTTGTATCAAAGCACAATAGCAGGTCCCATAACAAGGAAAACACACATAGCTGAAATTGAGTTGGGTTTTGATAGATCAGGGACTACATGTGAGAACCTCGATATCTTCCACGTTACCCACTGCTACTATAGGTTGTAATATAAACAATTACAGGATGTGTATGATTTACTGGCCGAAAACTCACGCTTCGTACACACGTGTGATCGCAGGTGGCGACATATGACGCACAATGTGTACGAATGGGCATTTCGGACGATAATTGTCCCTTGCATGGGCACTTTATTGGCCGAAACTGCCGCTCCCTTAAGGGTGAGATGCAATAAATTTCCCTATTGCAACTGACCTGCACTTGTTCCTGTAGTAACCACTTTGCAAACAGTTACTGCATCCTGTGAATGACAGAGGTAAGTTGCAACCTTTTTGCACAGCTTTAAAGCCACAATTGAAAATGCTTTAATTTTGGTGCAAAAAACGAGTGCAATTATCATCTCTAAATGTATTGCATCTCTTGCACTGTGCTATTTCCAAACATCTTTGGACATCTGATTGGTTGGGGCAAAATTAGCACCATTTTAAACAATAAGAACTTTTATTGCATATTTATAAAGGAGCGATATCGCATGTTAGCGTTACCGCATGTGATCTGTAAATTATGACAGGAGCCGTAAATGTACGACAGAGGGTCAATAACATCAGTCAGGGCTTATTGATCATCCTACCCAGCGGTTCAGTACACTAACGTGTTGGCCCTACAATCACACGTGTGTCTGGACCTTCAAACAGTATGTATAATGCCAGCAAACCTTATTAAGTCTCTGTAGCTTCTAGCATTGTGGGAAATCTGCATTGTCCAGTTGAGAAGGTTGTGTTGCTATAATACAAACACACCAGTCCCTTGTCGGATTTAATACTCATTATCATATAAAAAGACAAGAGTAACAATGTGTAAATAGTGTACACTACATATACGGATGCACGTAAATAAAGACCCAAGGCCTTTTAGAACTGCTTTGTTAAGCCAGTAGAGTAGGCAGTGTAAATTAATTGCATTGCTGTCATGCAAAATACTGTTACTGTGCGGTACCCCAATAGGGAACATTTGTGTTTTTATCTGACTGCGTCACAGAATCTCTACAAAGATAGAATAAAGGAAAAGGAGAAAAATGCAACTTATTAGATAAGCTAGTACTGGTCTGCTAAAGCTGGGTACACACATCTCCGAGAAAGCGTCAATGCGTCAGGTCCGTGTGTGCTGTTCCCACAGCATGTGTGCTGACAGATACCAATGTGATCAGATACCAATGTGATCAGATACCAATGTGATCTGTCGGCACGCGTGCTGTGGGATGCCATGTGTATGGCCACCTTGAGTTATAGGGAGTCAGCAGAGATCATAGAGGGTATGGCAGACACAAACGTTCTCCCTATACTTTCTATATACTTTATGTAGGGAGAATGATCTTGACTGTGTGTACTCCCATCTGTCTTGCAGATTCTGTCTGTCATCTTTAACATTACTTTGTGTACCCACCTTAACTTTTATCTTTAGTTCCCCTTTAAATGCCAAATCCAACTCCCAACTTATTTTTTTATATGAGTAGAGCACCTCCCCCATTGCAACCTTACAGCTCCCATAGGGCATCTAACATAAGTTATTAACTGCAACACTCTGCCACCTCCTCCAGACTCAGAGAGCACGGCACATGCACAGAGGAGGAATCCCTGGGTATTGTCTGCAGTCTTGGGCCGTGATATCACCTGTCACAGACATGACTGATGGCTCCATACGAAAAAGGCAGGAGTTATGCATCAGAGGCAGCGAACATCCAAGTGAAAAACTTTTTAGTGATTGCCCTGGGCCCAAGTTCGGACAAACTCGAACTATCTGAACAAGTTCAGTTTTCCAAACTCGCGGACTTGTTTTCAATAATTATCGAATGTAACTTTCGAATTCCGTAACCCTCGAATGTATCGTTCGGTAACCCTTGAATGTAATGTTCAATTTTCGATAACCCTCAAATGTAGCTGCCAATTTCGGTAGCCATCGAACATAACCTTCCATTTCGGTAACCCTCTAATGTATCGTTCGGTAACCATCGAATGTAATGTTCTTTTTGATAACCCTCAAATGTAGCTGCCAATTTTGGTAACCCTCGACTGTATCGTTCGGTAAACCCTTGAATGTAATGTTTAATTTTCGGTAACCCTCGATTGTAGCCTTGGATTTTGCTAACCCTCGAATGTAATGTTCGATTTTCGATAACCCTCAAATGTAGCCTTCGAATTCAGTAACCCTTGAATATAATGTTCGATTTTCGATAACGCTCAAATGTTTCGTTCGATTTTCGGGAAACCCTTGAATGTAGCATGCAAACCCAGCAACTGCCCATTCTTGAAGAAAGAAGTGTACGTGTTCCCCATTTCCCAGGTGCCACAGCAATTTACAGTAAGTTACCGAAATGTTGGACTGCCAAGGAATAATGTTTACTATCAAACACACTTGCTATAAATGAAAAGCAATATTTAGCTATTAAATGCAACACAATATTTATCTAGTAAATGCAAACAATATTTTACTACTAAACACAACACAATATTTATCTAGTAAATGCAAACAATATTTTACTACTAAACGCAACACAATATTTAGCTATTAAATGCAACACAATATTTATTTACCAAATTCAAACACAGTATTTAGCTACTAAATGTAACACAGTATTTTACTTCTTAATGCAATACAAAGGCAACACAACATTTTGCTACTTAATGCAATATTTAGCTACAGAATTCAACAGAATATTAAGCCACTAAATGCAACACAATATTTACAGGGAGATTCAATAAAAGTTCTTATCGTTTAAAATGGTGCTGATTTTGCCCCAACCAATCAGAACTTATGTAACATTTGAAAGCTAACATCTGATTGGTTGGGGCAAAATTAGCACCATTTTAAACGTTAAGAACTTTTATTGAATAGCCCTGTTAGTGCCTTAATGTTGCTAGAGGACACATGGCCATCCCTTGAGACTGGAAGAAAAGACAAATTTTATTTTATTGTGAGAATGGTAAAGCTATGGAACTGTCTTCCATTGGACGTGGTGATGGCAGGTTCATTGGTCAGTTTAATAAAAAGCTGGATGAGTTTCTACAAACAAGGAATGTTACAAGTTACTGGTATTGATACATAAAGTAGAGCTGGGAAAGGGTTTGTCACTGTGAGAACGGTAAAGCTATGGAACTGTCTTCCAGTGGACGTTGTTATGGCAGGTTCATTGGTCAGTTTAATAAAAAGCTGGATGATTTCTAAAAACAAGGAATGTTGCAAGTTACTGGTATTGATACATAATGTTGGAGTTAAACCAGGGATATTCCCGATTGCCACTTCCTTTCTTTCTTTTTGCCTTCCTCTGGATGAAGCAGGAAATATGGTAGCACCACAGGGACAATTCGGTATAGAACTGGTTTGCTGGTACTATACTATAGTCGATATAACAAAAGATTTATCTACTAAATGCAATACAGTATTTATCAACAAAATGCAACAATGTTTAGCTACTAAATGCAACACACATTATTCAACTACTAAATATAAATAATACTAAATACACACTATTTAGCATTGAGGTATTACTCTAAAATCTGTGTAACATTAGGTTCCAGTTCATTGCATTAATTTATTGTATATAAATATGTCAGTGACTCTATACGTGTTAAAACAGATGTCTAATAATTTGGTTTGGACATAGACTGACTCCTCCTTTTCCCTTCAGTGTTCTTACAGACACTGGAGTATTCAGAGCAGTTTCTGTAATACTTACCGTGTTTAGGCAAAGAGGTTGAATATATTGGCAAGTAATCACCTGCCTTTCCCAAAAACCCTAAGCCACGAGAGTTAATGGCAAGGCAAGAATTCCGGGACTATATTAGAAAATATCCTTGACCCTCATTAACAAGATTACATGCTTAAGTGCTCAGTGATGTTATGACATGTGCAAAATTTATTAAGATCCTTAACACCTACAGGGCCCACACTACGGTAATCAAAGCAATGAAAGACTTTCCGATAGAGTCCAAGCTGAATGCCTGTCAGATTGGAATGGTGAACAAACAATTTTATTCCAAGCATCCTGGCAAAGGACTTTCACAGCAGTTTAATGATCTTTATGTGGACTTAAAGGGGAAGTTCAGTGCAAATACATATGCTTTTCAGAAAAAAAGAGCAGTATTTTTTCATCCCAATGACCTTAATCTGCCAATTCAGCATTGTGTCTGTGTATAAATAAATGCAACTGAAATACTGACTTCCTGTTTGCAGGACCCCTAGTAGAGACCGTTATGGTCTTGTCCTTGACCCAGCGCCTGGGTTGATTGAGTTGCTCAGTAGAGATCTGAGCATGTTTGACCCATCCAACAGCCAATCAGTAGAAATAGTTATGGTAATAAACACATTACTGTAGTTATGGTAATAAACACATTACTGTAGTTATGGTAATAAAGACATTACTGTAGTTATGATAATAAACACATTACTGTAGTTATGGTAATAAACACATTACTGTAGTTATGGTAATAAACACATTACTGTAGTTATGACAATAAACACATTACTGTAGTTATGGCAATAAACACATTACTGTAGTTATGGCAATAAACACATTACTGTAGTTATGGCAATAAACACATTACTGTAGTTATGGTAATAAACACATTACTGTAGTTATGGTAATAAACACACTACTGTAGTTATGATAATAAACACATTACTGTAGTTATAATAAACACATTACTGTAGTTATAATAATAAACACATTACTGTAGTTATGGTAATTAACACATTACTGTAGTTATGGTAATAAGCACATTACTTTAGTTATAATAATAAATACATTACTGTAGCTATGATAATAAACACATTACTGTAATTATGGTAATAACACATTACTGTAGTTATGGTAATAAACATATTACTGTAGTAATAGTTATAAACACATTACTGTAGTTATGATAATAAACACATTACTGTAGTTATGATAATAAACACATTACTGTAGTTATGATAATAAACACATTACTGTAGTTATGACAATAAAAACACATACTGTAGTTTTGGTAATAAATACATTACTGTAGCTATGGTAATAAACACATTACTGTAGTTATGGTAATAAACACATTACTGTAGTTATGACAATAAACACATTACTGGAGTTATGGTAATAAACACATTACTGGAGTTATGGTATAAACAACATTACTGGAGTTATGGTAATAAACACATTACTGTAGTATGATAATAAGACCATTATGTTGTTATGATAATAGACACATTACTGTAGTTATGATAAAAACACATTACTGTAGTTATGGTAATAAACACATTACTGTAGTTATAATAATAAACACATTCGTAGTTATGGTAAAAGCCATTACTGTAGTTATGATAATAAACACATTACTGTAGTTTGGTAATAAACACATTGCTGTAGTTATGATAAAACCCATTACTGTAGTTATGGTAATAAACACATTACTGTAGTTATGGTAATAAACACATACTGTAGTTATGGTAATAAAACATCACTGTAGTTAGGTATAAACACATTACTGATTATGGTAATAAACACATTACGGTAGTTATGGCAATAAACACATTACTGTTGTTATGATAATAAACACATTACTGTGTTATGGTAATAAACACATTTCTGTAGTATAATAATAAAACATATTACTGTAGTTATGTAATAAACATATTACTGTAGTTATGGTAATAAACACATTGCTGTAGTTATGATAATAAACACATTACTGTAGTTATGATAATAAACACATTACTGTAGTTATGATAATAAACACATTACTGTAATTATGGTAATAAACACATTACTGTAGTTATGGTAATAAACACATTACTGTAGTTATGGTATAAACACATACGTAGTTATGATAATAAACACATTACTGTAGTTTGATAATAAACACATTACTGTAGTTATGGTATAATAAAACACATTGCTGTAGTTATGTAATAAACACATTACTGTAGTTACGGTAAATAAACACATACTGTAGTTATGGTAATAAACACATTACTGTAGTTATGATAATAAACACATTACTGTATTATGTAATAAAACACATTACTGTAGTTATGATAATAAACACATTACTGTAGTTTATAATAATAAACACATTACTGTAGTTATGATAATAAACACATACTGTAGTTATGGTTAAAGGACACTAAACTGAAAAAAATTACTTACCTTTATCCTTTTCTACATTTTAGTGCTGTCAGGAACTTGATCTTTTTGCTCTCAGTGCTCCCTGTCACTAGATCTCCTCATGTCCTGTTCAGCTCACTCCTAGTTATTATGCATGTCTCCTCTCTATGTATCCACCCCCTCCAAAACTAAGGCACAAATGGAGTGTGGAGCATGTGCATGGGAATGATCTGTGCCTCCCTACATCCAATAGCATTTACCCAGTGATTTTGTGTTATGGTGAAAGTGAAACTGCTTTGCTATGGGAAGGTAAGCAGCACTTGGAAGTAATCACTGTTTGAATCAAAGAGATTTTTGCTACATTGGGACTTTAGTAACACAGCCAGCAGCTAACTGCAGGATTGGGTTCATCTGCACAGAAAGAGCACAGAGTAACATATAATGCTTATTCCCTTTCCTGATCTTAATGCTAATCAATTAGCCATGCAGTGACAGAAATAAGCTTTTTACTTTTATAGAATGGATAGTTTCTACATGTAGTGTGCCAGGGGGAGAGTCTGGGTGATTGACAGTTCTTTACTGACTAGCTGTGCCCCGCCCTCTTTAAAAAGTAAAACTCCCAGAGCTAAAAAACAAGGGGTAGGAAGGTCAGAGAAGAAAATAAAAAGCAGATTTAAGATTGGCAATTAATCCTAATTACTGTGTGATTAGTTAAAAAATGATTTGCCTCAGTTTACATGTCCTTAAACAATATCTGTATAAAATCCACCAGAACGCCAATTTGCCCATTTATAAATATTCTCCAGAATATCAAAACTGTTTCTCTGAAAAGGAAAACTATACCAATTGTGCAAAGAAAATATTATACTACACAATCTATAAAAACTGTTTAATTAAAAAAGACGTTTCATTAAAAAAAATAGCTTCAGTCATCTTGCTTTGTTATTTTAAAGGGCATATCCAGCCTAAGATAAACTTAGAAAATGTTAGAAATGTTAAACCCCCCCCCCAACCTAGATTTCACATGTTGCATTAGTTTCAAAGATGCCCTGAAGTGAATTTTTTGAAAGAAGTTTTAAACATTTTGTAAAAATGATACAGTAACTAGTGATGGACCCGAACTCAAACCCAAACCACCAGTACGGACCGAATCGAACTATTCAAAGTAGTTCAAGTTCAAACTAGTTCGGTCTTCCGATAATTATTGAATTTATGAGCCGTTTGCTAAACCTAGAATGTATCGTTCGGTAACCTTGAATGTAATTTCGCTTTCGCTAACCCTGTAATGTAGCCTTCGACTTTCAATAACCCTCGAATGTCCTATTTTTGCTAACCCTCGAAATTATTGTTCAGTAACTCTCGAATTGGCCGTAACCCTGAAATGATCCTCGATGTTTGCAGATCCTGTCTGTCATTTTTCAAGATCTGCATACACACAGTCCCGAGCGTTCTCCATATAGCAGAATACGGACTGTGATTCCCCTATGGGAAGTCAACACGGCCGAGGGAAATTTTCCCTCTTTTCCGAACAATTGATCGACCTGAACGTTCGGCGAACGCTTGTTCGGAAACTAAGGTACACACAGTCAGCCAGCAAGCTAGGTACCGTGTGCTTGACTGTAAATGGCTCTGGGATCTGGTCTGGGAACAGACAATCAGATTCTTTCTGAAAGAATCTGATTGTAACTAGAGATGTCCGAACTTCGCAAAATCCGGTCCACTCGAGGATCGTGAATTTTCGGAAAAATTCGAAAATCCGCGAGCGGACCCATTAAAAACCTATTAAAATGAAAAAAATCCGCAAAATATGAGGATTCTTCGAAAATACGAGGATTCTTCAAAAATACGGACCCGAATGTATTTTCCCACATTATTCGAAAATACGAGGATTCTTCGAAAATACGGACCCGAACGTATTTTCCCACATTTTCAAAAATACGAGAAATCCTGTAATTTTGAAAATTTTTGAAAACGTGGTTCGGAAAAGTTCGGAAGGCGGGGAAAAACGGAAAATCCGCAATATCCGGCATTCGCAAAAGAGGTAAATCCGCCGCGGATGGGTTCGGATCCGCGAACTGGGCCACACTAATTGTAACCAATTCTGATTGAAAAAGAATCTGATTGGTTAGTATACCAATCTGATTCCTTCTGTAATGGGGCCCATACACGGTGCAATGGAACCGGTCGATGAACTACAGACCAGATATAAATTGGAAACAATCATCATACAATGGGACATAAACAAACAAGATAAAATTGTTGGCATTGCTGTGTACAATCTGGATTAATAGGCAGATATGATTGTAGAAGATGTAAATTGTTGCAGAATAGAATGTGCCGCTAGAAAGAACCAATTACCCATATACGGGCAGATTTCATTGTTGCCGATAGTGTAATGTGTGGAAATGAGGAACAGACAAAGCACATTTGGGTTGAGGCTAGCTCGAATGGTAATGAAGAATGAAGTCATTTGCGATTGTGTTTGCTGATTTTTCTTCATATTTTATTTGTGTTTGGACGATCATCCATACACATACAATTTCTTTGTAGCAGATAAAAAATTTCTGTCCTGACCAATCATCTTCACATTCAATTAGAATTCTCAATTTAATTGCACCAGACTCTATCTGTACCATATCGAAACAAATGATGTACAAACGTGGAGTTCAGACGACGATTGTACAACAAAATTACATCTGTATGGGCCCCTTAAAAATAATCAGAATTGGTAATGGTATATAACCAATCAGATTCTTCTGATTGTAACCAATTCTGATTGTCTTTCAGAAAGAATCTTACTGACCTATCACAGACCCATAGTTATAATCCACTGACAACTTAGTTACAGTTACTGATCTGTCACCTTATGTCTCATCCCCCTCTCTCTAGACTGTAAGGTTACAATATGGACACTTCTACCCCTCATAATGACCCATCATAGACCCGCTAGTTATAATCCACTGACAACTTAGTTACAGCTACTGATGTCACCTTATGTCTCATCCCCACTCCTCTAGACTGTAAGCTCTGGCAGGGCCCTCCATCCTTGTGACCACAGTAATGCTGTAACTTACCACTTGGATGCTGCTGGACCAGCACTTCAATTATTTGCACTTGTATTACTAGCACTACCCTTGTATGTAACATGGATGTTTTCCTATGTATATCAATGCAACTGTAAAGCGCCACGGAAGATGTTGGTGCTATATAAATCCACAATAATAACAATAATAATGTATACTAACCAATCAGATTCGTTTCCAATCAGAATTGTGGTGTAACAATTCTGATTGGAAAATATTCTTATGGTATACTAACCAATCAGATTATTTGTGAAAGATTCGATTGGCATACTAGGCAATCAGTCTTTCTGAAGGAATCAGATTGTAACCAATTCTGACGGAAAAGAATCGATTGGTTAGTATACCAATCATATTCTTTCTGAAAAAATCTGATTGTAACTAATCAGAATTGAATCTGATTGTTTGTTCCCAGACCATTTCCCAGGTCCAGAGCCACTAACAGTATGTTACTGTATCATTTTTACTAAATTTTTGAAAAATTCTCGAAATTTCTCGAATTTTCGAAATTAGAAGGGGAAGGCAGATCTGTGCCGATTTTATCTCCCACTGACTTTTTGAAAAATCATGAATCTGCAGAACAGATTTCTAGCAGTTTCATCCATTATTATTAGATGATTTACTTTAAGTTGTCCAGCTTGTTTTGTTCTATAGTCTTTATAAGGTCAGGCTGGAAGAAGCACAATTTGAATTCATCATTCTTTGTGTTACCTTAGACCACCACATACCTGTGTATGAGCATTGACCCTAAAAATAAAGTTGCTGGTCACATCATCATAAGTAATTTGAGGTCCTGAAACTTTCATTTCATATCCCAAAGAACCAATACAATGTCTCTGGACCTTCTCTGATAGTCTTCTACTGTACTTCGCACCCACACAAACATGAGAACATTTTGGAAAGATCTTCTCTATATTACTGTGTCAATATATCAAGTCAGAAGCTGTCTTTGTATTAGGCTGTTCATACACAAAGGAGCCGTGGTCCACGTTTATGGTTAACAAACCATTAACCAGGAGGACAGAACACAATCGTTTGGCCGCTAATGACCTACAATAACCACTTTGCAAGCTATTTGTTGAAGGGGTTTGGCTTCAATTGTATGGAGAGAAAAGCAAGGTCTTCATGAAGCTTTGCTTTCCCGGATGGGAACCCAAATGGGAGACGCTCCCATCTAGTTTCCCATGGAAATTTTGGGTACAGATGTATGTATATTAGGAAGAGATGTCATTGAGATTTGGATAGGCCCCTGA
The DNA here is from genome assembly GCA_019447015.1 of Hymenochirus boettgeri. Taxonomy (NCBI): domain Eukaryota; kingdom Metazoa; phylum Chordata; class Amphibia; order Anura; family Pipidae; genus Hymenochirus; species Hymenochirus boettgeri. Next base: position 310,080,420 of record CM033476.1, read on the forward strand.
TGTTCGTGCGTTCCATTGACCATTCTATATATAATGTTGAAACAATAGATTGGTGTCCATTTTTATTCTGTGTAGGCTCATTCTTTGCAGATTTATATCCCAAAGACTAAAAAAAGGATGGGCCCTCTAACCTAAAGGAAACAGTATTTAAGAAAAAACGTATCCAATGGTATTTTAGACACAGTCAATGCTACTTACTCTAAGACTAGGAAAATGTTTCATTTTTACCTTAAGACAAAGAAATGCGTTAGCTCCGCTTGCCCCCAGTACTATATACCCTTTTTACTAACATATAATAAAATACATTTGCAGTACATATGCCAATCTTTAATAATATAAATAAATATTTAGATCTGAGATTGTAAGCGTGCAATGTCCATTCCCATAATACACAGCATTCAAAAGTTCTTCAATTCCAAGTTAAGACAACGTTTCCATATGTGTTAGACGTGCAGTAAATGTTTTGATTCGTTCCCATCCTGCTGCAGAACTGTGGCTCTAACACTAAGGGTTTTGTTCATTTCCTGTAAGTCTATGAGGCCTATACATTGTTTTTTTACATCATTTTTACAGTTCAGTTGAACGCCCAAGGAGAGGAGCGCAGTCATCAAGCGGAAAACACAAAAATACGTTTGTACATTAATGTTTGACCGATGGGTTCATTCTTGCAATCAGGATAAAGACTGATTTGTGAGGAGAAATTGAAATATAAGGGACATAAATTATACAGTCTCAAAAACAGAATTGTAAAAAACAATATTATTTCATTCATTTAATCTAAACTGTACAGAGAACCTATCCTCCCTCATTTCTCCTTTATATCTTTAAGTTCCATTAGCTTATGGGGATTATTCATAAAAGTTGTTATTGTTTAAATGGTGCTAATTTTGCCCAACCATCAGATGCTAGCTTCAAATGTTACATAAGTTCTGATTGGTTGGGGCAAAATTAGACACATTTTAAACGATAACAACTTCTATTGAATCTCCCTGTATATGTAATAATAATATAATCTCCCTCATATATATCTCCTGTACAATAGCCTGATGAAGTTGCTTACCATATGTAGATAAGTATCGGGCTATGTGTTCAAGGTGAGATGGCAGAGAGAGGGTTCTGGAGAACATGACGTTTTGTGGACCTTTCTTTTAAATGCACAAAAGCTGTTTGCACCAACAGAACCCCAATTAAAAAGTCATAAACTGGAATCATTACAAAGTCTAGATTGCTGAAAAGAGCCTACTATATTTTTTTTCTATGCAATGATTTTCAATATGGAGTATTAACGTCACTTATGACTTCTGTAGCAGGTTAAAATTATATATTATGCAGGGCCCCCCAAAACCTAGTTTTCGTTTTGTTAAAATATAATAACTCCCTGCCAGAGAAATCATACTTAAGCTGGGTACACACCTGGGTACAGTTCCTGTCTGTCATTTTTCAAAAATCAGGCTACACACAGTCCCAAGCGTTCTCGCAACGAGGCTCGACCACCGGAACATTTGGGAAAGCAAGGTACACACTGAACTGATTAACCCCGATACCCTCGGATCGACGGATCAGGGCTTTGTCGGTACTGGTGTACCTATCTTACAAGATTGTGATCCACCGATACTTCCTGTCTCTCTGCCTCCCTCCACTGCAGCTGCTGTGTTTTTTTTGTGTTCCCGAGCAGCCGCAGGGAGGCTCTTCTGTCACTGTCACGGCCCACACTGACTGCCTTACCCGTAAGTGCCAGAGAGCTGAGGCGTGTGATCGAGGAGCTTGTAAGTATGATTTTCTTGGCTGGGAGCAGATTTATTAGATTTAACAAACAAAATTAGGTTTTGGGGGGTCCCTGCATAATATATCAATTTTTTTTATAGGGGGGACATTCCCTTTAAATTTATTTTTCAACTTTACATTTATCATAGAGTACATTATACCCTGTAAGGAATAATTCTAAAGCACTTCATAGAACTCCTTTATAATATTATAAAACCCCAAAGACAAGCAGTTAATAAATTTCCCAAAAATAAAATACATTTTTGTTGTTTTTTTTTAGCTCTTGGCAAAAAAAAAATAATAAATAAGTGAAAAATTTTCGATGATATTGAACGTATAAGTCGTAACAAACGTTTAGTTTCACTCTGACGCCATGATTTTTTTTCTGTGTTAAAATGAATGGACTTTGGCAGGTCAAAGTGATGAGTGATTTGTTGTGTTGTCATGGGAAACAGGTCCTTCTCGCCAAGGTAAATGATGGTATCTGGGGGTTGGTCAAGTAAAAAGAAGTAGGGCGAATGGTGTGAAACAAGAGAATATTCTATAAAAAAGCCTAGATATGGCTGTGATGTAGGAAATAAAAAATTAGAAATAATTATTAAAATCATTAGAAACACAATAATTATCCATTTTTAGTTTTTTTGCCAAAAAAAAAGAATTCTAATCCATTCTACTGTCTTTGATATAACTATGGCTCCCACTGGCCATCTCTATACATGACAAAGTATCAGATCCCTTTAGACCACCCTAATGTTAACAGTTAATTTATTATAGCATTCCCTCTATTTCACAATGGCGGCGTTGGATTTTATTATTTGCCAAGACGTCCTTCCAACTGTTTGAGCATCGGTATAAATAGATGGGTGGAGGGATTTCAGAGGCGTACGGATGTTGCCAACATTGGACCAGCTTTTCCTTTTGAATTCTCCAGTTCCGAGCTGGTAGTGCCCTTCTGTGCGAAGGTTACACGAGATGTGGGACAGGTTTCAGGGGAAAATAGAACTGGAAAAAAAAATAGATAAAAGAACAAGGTGGCAATGTTGGCAAGGGTTGTCCACAGAGGATCGGGAGAAGCAGTGGGGGGAAAAACAGGAAAGTAAAAAAATGTGGCAGTTTTAATTAAATTCCATTAAAGCTCTCCTTCTCTGCTACACTTTGCGAGCATGTGCTCTGATTCTCATGCTAATTGTGGGACATCTGTACAGAGGCTCCTTTCTCATCAAAGACGTCTCCCATCAAGAAGTTCCTGGGAACCTTCACCTTCGACCTTTGAGGTCACCCTGAAAACAGTGGTCCTATAGATCGGAATACTGTACAGCTGTAGTGTCTTTTACTTCTGCTATCCATCGGGATCTCATTTTCAGGCTGAAACATAAGGTCGCTCTGTTGGCATGACCCACTATCCAAGCCTCCATTAAGCGCTAGAGAAAGAGGTCCTTTATCTCCTGTGTCGAACTGTTTCCTTTTTTCCCCCGTGGCTCCTGTTTAGGTTTTTTCCCTTGCGTTTCTGTATAGCCGCTATCATTTGCTACTTTTAATTGGACCACGAATGTGCTACCCAGCTGGCTGAGGGGCTTAATGATGTAAAGTAGACATCACTTTTATAGTTAATTTAACATTGAGTAACAAAGCTAAGGATTCCTGCGGTTTTCTACACCATGGTTGGAATAGAAACAGTCATACTGTATTTAGGGCTTACAAGGCGAAGGCATCTATTACATCATAACGGGGTCTTGTATGCAGCTGTGGTACAATCTGTACAACCAGATTGTAAGTGTGGGGGTATGCGGAACTTTTTTCTTTATTGTTCTAAGTTTGCAGCCCCCCCCCTTTATAGCTAATGAGTCCCATGACCTATACAATAAAGTTCATTTTACAGTATAAAACAATGACCGACCAATTAGGCAGCCATTAGGAGGCTTTTTACTTTACATCTGAGGCCTGAAAAAATAACTTTGAACTAGTGTAACTAGTCTTTACAGAGATAAGAATTCTATTTTATCCAATGTAGCGCTTAAGGTGCCAAACACACGCGATTTGTACAGCATGTGTACCGACAGATACATTGGTATCTGCCGGCTGTGGGAACCGCATACACATACCGACCGTTACACGGTATGATCGGATCGGATCCCTTACTAAAGTAGAAAGAGGAGCAGATACCGACTGACGGAAATTTTCCGTCTTTCCCAGCCGACTGTAGTGGTGACTACGGTCGTTCGTCGGCACTACGGTCGGTCGGGAAAAACCCATACACTTGGGCCACCTAAAAGGCACGGTGCAACCTCCAAAGGGAAACATTTAGATGCAGACCCACCAAACTGTAAGTCCTCTATCTTACCTATGGCCGTGAAGTCCTAATCTTGTTTCAGAGTTGCACTTCAAGCTGTATGAGATGTTTTTAGCAGCTAGCACATGCACAAAGAAGCCGGCTCAGGGGGCAGTCATTCATGGTTGGGATGTCAACTGTCATGGCCATATGCAGGAGAACGGAAAGTAAAAACAAGACTTCAGGGTTATTGTGGTAACAGGGAAGAATAGCTGGCTTGTGGTTTAGGGGGGTTTGCATCAAAAGGTAAATTGTATTTTTGTGTAGAAATTGCCCTTCAACTACCCCCTGATACTCATTCATATCTCTTAAGCTAGGTACACACAGTACCAATGAAGCCCAGTACCTTCAGATCCGACGGTATCAGCGCTTTGTCAGCGCTGTTTGTGACCTTTTCCGAACAAGCGCACGGCCCTTTTTGAAAATGAGATTATTAGAGCATAGTTATATGGCTGTACTGAGCAGGAAGTATTGATCAAACTACACCTCATTGTACCATCATTTTTAGAAGATAAAAAACTGCTTAGGACTATTCTGGATGGGATAGTCGGAAAAAAAATAGACTTCTGTATATTATACATTTATTAAAGGGCATGTCCACACAAAGTAATAAAAGTGATATGTCAGTTATCTGCTATTTTTACCAGTTTAGGCAGGTATCTGCTCCTCCTCTGCTCATTGAGTCTTTGTAAGATTGAGCCCGTGCAGAGGAGGCAGCAGGTGAAACAGCAGTCAATATTGGCTGTGATATCAGCAGCATCACAGCCTTGATTGACAGATGAAGGAGGGGGGCCAGCTAATCTGCTAAAACGGGGGCAAAATTATCCTTAAACATCTGGTTAGTAATGCAGGTATAAAGTGCAAAATATTTCGTAGGTTGGGGGGGGCAGGTAACTGGCAATTCAAGTTTTTGTTTTTTTTTAGGGTTAACATGCCCTTTAAATATTGGACAAGTTCTGCTGTATGTTGCAAATTACAAAGGCTTTGGCTATATCTAGTGCTTATTACTATGTGTGTATCATCATGAGATCATTTTTGATTGGACAGATCTTTTAAATGTAATCAGGTGCGATGATCGAAAAATTGAACATTTACTGTATTCTGACAACTCAATAGTCTATCCAACTAATTATCTAGAAGAGTGTGTGTGTACCCAGCTTTAGTCACATAAATATGGCTTATAAAGAGGGAACTTCTATTTGTACCTTCACACCGAACTATTATATTCTACTCCATAGGGGAAATACTATAACAGGGTGATGTAATAAAGTTCTGTTGTTAAAAATGGTGCTAATTTTGCCCCAACCAATCAGATGTTAGCTTTCAAATGGTAAATAATGTCTGATTGGTTGGGGCAAAATTAGCTTCATTTTTAACAATAAGAACAATAAGTTTCCTTAATAACTCCTATATTAGGTTGGATTTTACACTTTTAGGGCACGGCCACACACTGCAACGCAAACACAAATGCGGAACGCAAATTGCAATCGCAACGCACCCGAAAATGCGTGTTTTTGGTGGTTGCCGCGTTTTCAATGATATGAAAAAAACGCAAGCGAAACGCAAAAAAGCGCAGCAATGAGGCTAGCCCTTATTGATTTTATTCGTTACATTCTATAACGATGCAGGGCAGATATGGTGGGGAACGTTTTGTATCAACCAATCGCTTTCACGTCATAGAAACCTGAATAAGATTAAAGGCCAATTACATTCTAAGATAAGTTGATGTTAAGTGATTCCCATTTGGGGCTTATTCATAAGAGGTGCAAAATCTTGCCCATGTTCTTAATCTGCGCAGCCATATCAGATGTTACCAAATGTTTTTTAACAGTTGTAGACCAGTAAAAAAGTAACATCTGATTGGTTCAAGCAATGTTTATACCTCTTAACCAGGGAGATTCCCCCAGAGCCGGGTGCTCGGGTCTCAGAAGGTGGGAAATCAACCTGAATTTACTTTAGAGAAGTTTATCTACTTTCTTAAAGTGCAAAAACAATAGCAGTTCTTTGTGCTTGCTACTATTGTGGTGTGTATTATGTGTGTAACAGTTAACACCTATTCACTGTAACTGGATGTACGGTGTCCTCTCACACAAGAAGGTCACTAATTTGCAACATCTTTTTCCACATTACTGGCAGTCATTGCATGCGACAGGTCACTGGTTTCTCCATGTAAACGCTCCATGTACCAGGATTACCAGCAAATGACCCCTACTCCCTGGTTCCTGCTGTTGCATCATGACATTGTGGAATTAAAGACCATACCCAGTAAATGTCTGCAATGAAGAGGACCAAAGGCTAGAGCACATGAAGGGCTTTAGTTGGAGAAGAGACACTTCATGGACATCACAGCAGTTAACAAGAAGGAGGTCTCCCTATCAGACTACAAAATGGCTTCTGTTTAGGACTGTTTATGTAGATCACATTATGTGTAAGGTCAATAACAGACATATTATATAGCATAGGTGTCCAATGAACCACCCAATGGCATCTTCTTAGGTGCATGTGACTATTGAGTGTCACTCACTGCATTTTAAAGACACACTGGCTGTATGATGTTAATGTCAGCACTGTGATTGAGGGAAGGGCATATCCAATTATTGTGAGCCTATGCAGTCTGGCTTTGGTGTAATGGCTACTGGCTTTGACCTCCCAACCCCACAATAGTGGAAGTAGACTGCTCCTGAACTCAGGAACACCCGGTATTGTAATAAACATATAATATATATATATATATATATATATATATACATTATTGAGCTATAAAATACACATACATAGGCATATGTGTACTATGGGGGAGAATTCTTAGCGTTTTGTGGCACAATACACGCGAACACGTGAACTGATGGTGGTTGGAAGGCTTTTCATTCATGTGATCACAGTAATGTTACTAAAACCCCTTTGTTTATAATCTATGCCATGTGCAGATAATATGATATTGTATGGGGCCTAGGAATGTGCATTGATTATGATTATGCAAATTGACCCCTAAATCTGGATGCCAAAATTCCTCTTGAACGTTAACACATATAGCATACAGTTGTGAATCAACATATTAGCCATGTATATTGTGCAAATAAATCAAACAGTATGTACATATAATGTATGTACGTCTAAATAGTCTAAATTGTCTCCTTCAAAGATGGAGGGCAGTAGACAGTTGCCAACCCACAATGAACCCCCAATCTCTGACATGTGTCAGAGACATGGTATGAGGTGTGTTTTATTGTGTCCTAAATAAGTAAGAATGGAAGGTAGGAGGTATGTCTACTACTATTTGTAAAGTATTCCTTGACAAACTTAAAATGCTGCCTGGTGTGTTATGTTACCTCTTTTTGCTTCCTAACTTTCCAGTTTGCAGTTGTCAGTCATAGATATGACAAGTGACACAAATGCTATCCTCTATGTCTCTGAGCACGTGCAAGCTTGCAACAAGCTTGGAGAGGAGGCGGAAAAATTTGAGAAGAACATTTTGCTGCATTACTGTTTAGTCCTATATTTGTCAGCTTTCCATATATTGTAGAAAGGCCACTTGTGTATATTATGTTTGCTTGCCCTCAATATCCCTATAGAAAGCAGGGGGGTGTTGGGTGTGGGTGTGATATGCATCACTTATAGCATATGCGTTATAGGCTTGTGTACATAGAGAAAGAATTAAAAAACACACATATGTTTAAAAGATTAAAGTAAATATAGCACCGTTAAAAGAAAAAGTTTTAAATGACCCACAAACCCAGAAACAGGAATGAAAGATACGGCTATAACTACAGATATCTATACTAGCTTTAGTTCTCCTTAATATTCCCCTTCCTTTTATAAACTGGCTATTAAAATATTAATGTGTATTAACATGAATAACATTACTAAACAACTGTATTCAGGTTGAAACTCTTTTCTACAGTGCTGATAATATGTTTATTGATTACCCTCCATGTCCAATGTGATCCCCATACGAACCATAGCGGATATTTTGGGGTAGTTAAGGAGTTATATGGGCAGACAGAGTTATTGGATTTTTCTGTAAATAATACAGAAGATGAAATGGAGAAAGCAAATGAAAGAAAAGAAATGAGATATTATTATAGAGGGGAAATGTCTTATAGAGGGGAGGTGTCTTATAGAGGGGAGATGTCTAATAGATTGGAGATGTCTTATAGAGGGGAGATGTTCTAATAGATAGGAGATGTCTTATAGATGGGAGATGGTACTTATAGGGAGATGTCTAATAGATAGGAGATGTTACAGAGGGGGAGATGTCTAATAGATAGGAGATGTCTATAGAGGAGAGTTGTATTGTAGAGGGAGATGGGAGATGTCTTATAGATGGGAGATGTCTTATAGAGGAGAGTTGTATTATAGAGGGGATATGTCTTATAAAGGAGAGATGTCTTATAGAGGAGAGTTGTATTGTAGAGGGGAGATGTCTTATAGAGGAGAGTTGTATTATAGAGGGGATATGTCTTATAGATGGGAAATGTCTTATAGAGGAGAGTTGTATTATAGAGGGGATATGTCTTATAAAAGGGAAGAGATGTTTATAGAGGAGAGTTACCGGCCGAGGGAAAGTTTCCCTCTTTTCCTACAATTGGATCGACTGAACGTTCGTCGAACGCTTTTCGAAAACGAAGGTACACACAGCTAGCAACAAGAGATCTAGGTACGCGGTGTGCTTGACTGTAAATGGCTCTGTGGATCGGTCTGGGAACAGACAATCAGATTCTTTCTTCGAAGGGGAGAATCTGATTTACTAGAGATGTCCAACTTTCGCAAATCCGGTTCCCACTCGAGAACCGTGATTTCGGAAAAATCGAAATCTCCGACGACCCATTAAAACCTATTAAAATGAAAAAATTCCGCAAATAGAGGAGTCGTCGAAAATACGAGGATCTTCAAAATACGGACCCGAATGTAAGTTTTCCCCACATTATTCTGAAAATCACGAGGATTCTTCCGAAATACGGACCCGAACGTATTTTCCCACTTTTCAAAAATACGAGAACAATCCTCGTATAATTTTGAAAATTTTTGAAAAACTAGTGGTTCGTAAAAGTTCGGAAGGCGAAAACCGGAAATCCGCATATTCCGGCATTTCGCAACGAGTAATCCCGCCGCGGACCGGGTTCGGATCCAGCGAACTGGCCACACACTTGTAACCAATTCTTGATTGAAAAAGAATGCTGAATTGGTTAGTATACCAATACTGATTCCTTCTGTAATGAGGGCCCCTACACGGTGCAATGGAACCGGTCGATGAACTCAGACCAATATAAATTGGAAACATCATCATACAATGGGACATAAACAAACAAGATAAAATTGTTTGGCAGTTCTGTGTAAAATCTGGCATTAATAGGCGAATATGATTGTAGAAATGTAATTGCTTCAGAATAGAATGTGCCGCTAGAAACAACCAATTCAACCATATCGGGCAGATTTCAATTTTTGCCGATAGTGTTAATGTGGTGGAAATGGAGACAATACACAAGCACTTTGGGGTTAGGCCTCGAATGTAATGAAGAAGGAAGTCATTTGCGATTGTGTGTGCTGATTTTTCTTTCATATTTTTATTGCTGTTGACGATCTCCATACACATACAATTTCTTTGTAGCACGATAAAAATTTCTGTCCCTGACCCAATCATCTTCACATTCAATTAGAACTGTCTCATTTAATTTTGACCAGACTCTATCTGTACCATTAATCGAAACAATTGGATTTACAATCGTGGAGTTCAGACGACGATTGTACACACAAATTACAATCGTGTATGTGCCCCTTAAAAAATAATCAGTAATGGTAATGGTAACTAACCAACTCATCTTTCTTTCTGATTGTAAACCAATTCTGAATTGTCTTTCAGAAGAAATCTTACTGAACTATCACAGACCCACTAGTTTATAATCCACTTGACAACTTAGTTACAGTTTGACTGATCTGTCACCTTATGTCTCATCCCCATCTCCGTCTAGACCTGTAGGTTACAAATGGACACTTCTACCCGCTCATACTGACCCTACATAGAAGACCCGCTAGTTTATAATCCACTACAACTTAGTTACATTCAGCTACTGATGTCACTTATTAGTCTCATCCCCATCTCCCTCTAGACTGTTAACTCTCGTCATGGGCCCTCATCCATTGTCCACAGTAATGCTGTAACTTACCAATTGATGCTGCTGGAACCAGCACTCAATTATTTTGCAACTTTGTATTACTCAGCACTAACACCTTGTATGTAAATGTATGTTTTTTCCTATGTAATATCATGCAACTGTAAGTCGCCACGGAACATGTGGTTGGTCTATATAAAAATCCGCAATAATAACATAATAAGGAATTGGACTAACTAACCAATCATATTCGTTTCCAATCAGATTGGTGATAACAATTCTGATTGGGGAAAATATTTCTGATTGTATAACTAAACCAATCAGATTATTTGTGAAAGATCCGATTGCATACGTAGCCAATCGCAGTCTTTCTTGAAGGAATCAGATTGTAACCAATTCTCTGGAAAAGATCCATTGGTTAGTAGACCAATCATATTCTTTCTGAAAAAATCTGATTGTAACTAATCGAATTGAATCTGATTGTTTGTTCCCTTCCCAGACCATTTCCCCAGGTCCCCAGAGCGCCACTACATGTATGTTACTGATACAAATTTTTTTTTTTCTCAAATTTTTGAAAATTTCTCTCGAAATTTCTCGGAATTTTCGAAATTAGAAGGTGGATGGCAGATCTGTGCCGTTCTGTATCTCCCACTGACTTTGTTTGAAAATTCATAGATCTGCAGAACGATTTTCCTACAGTTTCATTCATCCATTATTTTATGATGATTTACTTTAAGTTGTCCAGCTTGTTTTTGTTCTATAGTCTTTATATAGGTCATTGGCTGAAGAAGCACAATTGAATTCCACTCATTCCTTTGTGTTACCTTATGACACCTACATACCTTGTGTATGAGCATTGACCCTAAAATAAAGTTGCTGGTCACATCATCATAAGTAATTTGAGGTCCTGAAACTTGTCATTTCATATCCCAAAGAACCAATACAATGATTCTCTGGACCCTTCTCTGATAGTCTTCTACTGTACTTCGCAAACCCACACAACATGAAAACATTTTGGAAGATCTTCTCTATATTCTGTGGTCAATAAATATAAGTCAGAGCTGTCTTTGTACATTAGGCTGTTCTAAGATACACAAAGAGCCGTTCCCGTTTTATGGTTAACAAACCATTACCAGTGAGGACCGAACACAATCGTTTGGGCCGCTAATGACTACAATAACCACTGTTTGCAAGCTTTTGTTGAAAGGGGTTATGTTCAATTGTATGAGATAAAAGCAAGTCTTTCAATGAAGCTTTGCTTTCCCATGATGGAACCCAAATTGGGAGACGCTCCCATCTAGTTTTTCCCCATCGGAAATTTTGGGTACAGATGTATGTATATTAGGAGAGAATGTCATGAGATTTTGTGATTAGCCCCTGATGTTCGTGGCGTTCCATTGACCATGCTCTATATAATGTTGAACAATAGATTGGTGTCCATTTTTTAGTCTTGGGGCTCTCTTTGCAGATTTTAATCCCAAAGACAAAACAAGGATGGGCCCTCTACCTAAGGAACAGTATTTAAGAAAAAACGTATCCAATGGTATTTTAGACACAGTCCAATGCTACTTACTCTAAGACTGAGGCAAATGTTCATGTTTTACCTTTAAGACAAAGAAATGCGTTAGCAATCCCCTCTGCCCCCAGTAACCCTAATATACCCTTTTACTAACTATAATAAAATAACATTGTGCAGTACATATGCCATCTTTATAAATAATAAAATAAATAATTTAGATCTGAGAATGTAAGCGTGCAATGGTCCATTCCCCTACTACACGCATTCAAAAGTTCTTCAATTCCAAGTATAAACAACGTTTCCATATGTGTAGACCTGCAGTAAAATGTTTTTGATTCGTTCCCATCCTGCTGCAGAACTGTTGGCTCTAACACTAAGGGTTTTGTTCTTTCCTGTAAGTCTTGAGCCTATACATTGTTTTTTTTCACATCATTTTTAACAGTTCATTTGAACGCCCAAGATGATGGAGCGTCAGTCGATCAAGCGGAAACACAAAAATACGTTTGTAACATCATGTTTACCGATGGGTTCAATTCTGCAATCAGGATAACGACTGATTTGTGAAGAATTGAATATATAAGGGACATAAATTATAACGTCTCAAAACGAATGTAAAAAAATATTATTTCACTTCACTTAAATCTAATCTGGTAACAAAAAAACTAATCCTTCCCTCATTTCTCTCGTTTCTTATATCTTTAAGTTCTTAGCTTTTGGGATTATTCAATAAAAGTTGTTATTTTTTAAAATGGTGCGAATTTTGCCGAAAAAAAACCAACCTAATCTAGGATGCTAGCTTCAAATGTTACATAAGTTCTGATTGGTTGTGGCAAAATTGTACCCATTTAACGATAACAACTCTCATTGAATCCCCTGTATATGGTGGGAATCTACTATAGTCTCATCGCCTCATATATCGCCCTTAATAGCCTGAGAGGGTTGCTTACATATGTCAGATAAATATTCGGCTAATGTGGTTCAAAGGTGAGATGAGCAGAGAAGGGTTCTGGAGAACATGACTTTTGTGACCTTTCCTTTTAAATGCACAAATAGCTGTTTGCAACCACAGAACCCCAATTAAAAAGTATAAACTGGATTCATTAACACAAGTCTATATTGCTGAAGAGGCCTACTACTTTTTTGTTTCTATGCATGATTTTCAAATTGGAGTATTAACGTCACTTTTGACTTCGTACAGGTTAAATTATATATTATGCAGGGCCCCCCAAAACCTTAGTTTTCGTTTTTTAAAATAGTAATAAACTCCCTGCCAGAGAAATCAATACTTAGCTGGGTACACACCTGGGTCAGTTCCTGTCTGTCATTTTTCAAAAATTTCGGCTACACACAGGCCCCAACGGTGCTCGCAACGAGCGCCTCGACCGACCGGAACATTTTGGAAAGCAAGTACACACTGAACTGATTAACCCCCCGATACCCTCGATCCACGTAATCAGGGCTTTGTCGGTACTGTGTGTACCTATCTGTACAATATTGTGATCCACCGATACTTCCCTGTCTCTCTGCCCTCCCTCCCACTGCAGCTGCGTGTTTTTTTTGTGTTCCCAGCAGCCGCAGGGAGGCTCTTCTGTCACGTCACGGCCACACGACTTGCCTTACCCGTATAGTGCAAGAGCTGAGGCGTGGATCGAGGAGCTTGTAATCTTATTTTCTCTGGCTAGGTAGCAGATTTATTAGATTTTATTCACAAAACAAAATTAGGTTTTGGGGGGTCCTGCTAATATAATCAATTTGTTTTTTTTATAAGGGTTGTACATTCCCTTTAATTTATTTTTCACTTTACATTTATCAAGAGTACATTATACCCCTGTAAGAATAATTCTAAAGCACTTCATAGAACTCTTTATAATATTAAATAACGCCCAAGACAGCAGTAATAATATTTCCCAAAAATAAATACATTTTGGGTTGTTTTATTTTAGCTCTTGCAAAAAAAATATAAATAATGAAAATTTTCGATGATATTGAAACGTATAAGTCGTAACAAACGTTTTAGTTTCACTCTGACTCCTTATTTTTTTTTCTGTGTTAAAATGAATGGACTTTTGGGCAGGTCATAGTGATGGTGATTTGTTGTGTTGTCCATGGGAAACAGGTCCTTCTCGACAAGTAAAATGATGGTATCTGGGGGTTGTCCAGTAAAAATGAAGTAGGCAATGGTGACACCAAGAATATTCATCGAATAAGCCTAATATGCTTGTAGGAAAAAAAAATCTAGAAATAATTATTAAAATCATTAGTAACACAATTAATTATACATTTTATGTATGTTTTTTGCCAAAAAAAGAAATTCTAATCTCATCTACTGTCTTTGATATAACTATGGGCTCCCACTGGCCATTCTCTATACATGACAAAGCTATCAGATGCCGCTTGCAGACCACCCTAAGGTTAACAGTTAATTTATTATACGCATTCCCTATTTCACAATCGGCGGCCGTTTGGATTTTATAATTTTTGCCAAGACGTCCTTCCAACTGTTTGAAGTCATCGGTATAAATGATGGGGGGAGGGATTTCAATGGCTGTACGGATGTTTGCCAGGCAACATTGGACCAGCTTTTTCCTTTCGATTCTCCAGTTCCGAGCTGGTAGTGCCCTTCTGTGCGAGGTTACCGAGAGTGTGGGACATGTTCAGGGGAAAATAGAACTGAAAAAAAAATAGATAAAAGCAAAGGTGGCAATGTGGCAAGGGTTGTCCACAAGAGGATCGGGAGCGAAGCAAGTAGGGGGGAAAAAACAGGAATGTAAAAAATGTGGCATTTTAATTAAATTCCATTAAAGCTCTCCTTCTCTGCTACCCTTTTGCGAGCATGGGCCTCTGCTTTCTCATGGCTAAGTTGTGGCCTCTGTACAGTAGGCTCCTTTCTCTCAAGACGTCTCCCATCAAGAACTTCCTCGGGAAACCCTTCACCTTCCACCTTTGAGGTCACCTGAAACAGTGGTCCTATGATCGGAATAAACTGTACAGCTTGTTAAGTGTCCTTTTATCTGTCTGCTATCCATCGGGATCTCTTTTCAGCTGAAACATATCAGAGTCGCTCTGTTGGCCATGACCCACGATCCAAGCCTCCATTAATGCGCTAGAGAAAGAGGTCCTTTTCTCCTGTGTCCGAACTGTTTTCCTTTTGTTCCCCCGTGGCTCCTGTTAGGTGTTTTTCCCTTGCGTTCTCTTGTATAGATCCGCTAATTCATTTGCTTACTTTTAATTGGACCACAGAAGGTAGCTACCCAGCTGGCTGTAGGGGCTTAATGAGTAAAGTAGACAGTCACTTTTAATAGTTGAATTTAACATTGAGTAACAATGCTAAGGATTCCGGCGGTTTCTACACCATGGTTGGATAGAAACAGTCATACCTGTATTTATGGGCTTACAAAAGGCGAATGGCAATCTATTACAATCAAACGGGGCTTTAGTATGCAGCTGTGGGTACATCCTGTAAACCAGCATTGATAGTTGGGGGTATGCGGAAAGACTTTTTTTTCTATTTGTTCTAATGTTGCAGCCCCCCCCTTTATACTAATGATCCCCCATGACCCTATAGCAATAAAGTTCCTTTTACCAGTATAAAAACCCATGACGCTGGAACGAGCCCATATAAGGGGGCACGCATACAGAGGAAGTGCGGATGTCAATATTTCACTTTACGTCGTGAGGTCCGAAGACTAAATACTAATCTTTGAACTAGCTGTAACTATATCTGTAAAGATAAGAATTTCGTTTTATAATCCAATGTAGCGCTTAGGTGCAAACACCCACGCGATTTGTACAGCATGTGGGACCGACATGATACATTGTTCTGCGGCTTGGGGTGAAAAGAAAAAGGGGGACAATCAAAGCGAAGAATAAAAACAAACAAAAAAAAAAAAAAACCTACCACCCCGTACACGGTATTATCGGAGTCGGGATCCCTTTACTACGTAAAGGGAGCAGATACCGAACTGTCACGCACAAATTTTTCCTCTTTCCAGCCGACTGTAGTGGTGACTACGTCGTCGTCGCACTACGGTCGGTCGGTAAAAACCATACACTTGGGCCACCTTAGCAGGCGGCCTGCAAGCCTCCTAAAGGGAAACCTTTAGATGCAGACCCCCAAACTGTAAGTGTCCTCTATTTACCTAGGCCGTGAAAGTCCTAATCTTGTTTGTCGGTTGCACTTCAACTTATGAGTATGTTTTAGCAGCTACACATGCACAAAGAAGCCGGGCCTCAGGGGGCAGTCATTCATTGGTTGGGATGTCAACTGTCCATGGCCATACTGCAGAGAACTGGAAAGTAATACCAGACTTCAGGTTTATGTGTGGTACAGGGAAGAATAGCTGCTCTGTGGTTTAGGGGTTTGCATGCAAAAGGTAATTGTAATTTTTTGGTGTAGAAATTGCCCTGTCAACATCTAACCCCCTGATACTGCATTCATATCCCTTAGCTAGGTAAAATGGCAGGGCCGAAGAACCACAGTACCAATGAAGGCCACCAGTACCTTCAGATCCGACGGAATCCACGCTTTCGGGTCACGCTGTTTGTGACCCCTTTTCCGAACAAGCGCACGGCCCTTTTTGAAATGAGATTATTAGAGCTAGTTTTGTGCTGTAACTGATCAGGAAAGTATTGACACACTACAACTCATTGGACCTACTCATTTTTAGAAGATAAAAAACTGCTCTAGGACTTTCTGGATGGATAGTCGGAAAAAAAATAGACTTCTTGTATAGTTATACATTTATGTTAAAGGGCATGTCCAGGGCGGGCACTTAAAGAATAAAGTGATATTCAGTTTATTCTCTTTTTTAACCATTTTTAGGCAGGTATCTGCCTCCTCCCTCTGTCTCATCTGCGCTTTTTTGTAGGTAAGATTGCGGAGCCCGTGCGAGTAGGAGGTCTCTGGTGACAACAGGCATCAATCATTGGCTGTGATACACAGTCACGCCGTTGATTGACAGCATGAAGGAGGGGCCAGCTTAATCTGCTAAAACGGGGGTGCAAGCTAATATCCTTAAACATCTGGTCTAGTAATGCAGGTACTAAAGTGGGAAATATTTCTGTTAGGGTTGGCGGGCGTAAACTGGACCATATTACCAGTTATTCGTTTTGTTATGGTTAACAGCCCTGTAAAATATTTGGACAGACGTTCGCTAGTCATGTTGGGCAATTACAAAGGCGTTTGGCCTATATCTAGATGCTTATTTACTATGTGTTGTCATCTTGATCATCTTTGACTGGACAAGATCTTTTAAATGTAATCAGGTGCGATGTAATCGAAAACTTTGAACATTTACTGTATTCTGGACAACTCAATATTCTATCCAACTATTACCTAGAAGAGTGTGTGTGTACTCCACGCTTTTAGTCTCAACATATATTATTGGCTTATAAAGAGGGAACTTCTATTTGTACCCTTCACACCGAACTATTTATTCCTAATCCATAGGGGAATACTATAACAGGGTGATGTATAAAAGTTGCTTGTTGTTAAAATGGTGCTTATTTTGTGCCCTCAACCAATCATGATGTTACTTTCAATGGTAAAGTAATGTCTATTGGTTGGGGCAAAATTATCTTATTTTAACAATAAGAACAATAATTCTTCCTAATAACTCCTTATAGGTTGGATTTTACACCTTTAGGTGCACGGCCCACACCTGCAAAACGCAAACCATGCGCAACTCAAATGTGCAATCGCAACGCACCCCGAAAATCTCGTGTTTTTGGTGGCTTGCCGCGTTTTCATGATATAAAAAACGCAAGCGCAACGAAAAAAAGCGCAGCAATGAGGCTAGCCCCTTCTTGCATTTTATTCTGTACATTCTATAACAGATGCAGGGCAGCTATGGTGGGAACGTTTGGTATCAACCAATCGCTTGTTCACGTCATAGTAAACCTGATAAGATTAAAGGCCAATTCGACATTCTAAAGATAAAGTTGATGTTCAGTGATTCCCCATTTTGTGGCTTAGTTTCATAATAGGGTGGCAAATCCTTGCCCATGGTTCTTATCTGCATCGAGCCAATCTATGTGTACCAATTTTTTTGAAACAGTTGTAGACCGTAAAAGTAACATCTGATTGGTGTCAGCAATGTTTTTCTACGCTCTGAACCAGGAGAAATTCCCCCAGAGCCGGGTGTCTCGGGTCCTCAGAAGGTGGGAAATCACCTGATTTACTTTAGAGCTAATTATCTACTTTCCTTAAAGTGCACAAACGACTAGGCATTTCCTTTGTGCTTGCTACTATTGTGTGTGTATTTGTGTAACAGTTAACAACCCTATTCACTGTACGGATGGACTCGGAGTTATGGTAATACAAACACATTACTGGAGTTATGGTAATAACACATTACTGTAGTTATGATAATAAGCACATTACTGGTTGTTTATGATAATAGACACATTACTGTAGTTATGATAATAAACACATTACTGTAGTTATGGTAATAACACATTACTGTATTTTATAATATAAACACATTACTGTAGTTATGGTAATAAAGCCATTCTGACTGTAGTTATGATAATAAACACATTACTGTAGTTTATGGTAATAAACACATTGCTGTAGTTATGATAAAACCCATTACTGTAGTTATGGTAATAAACACATTACTGTAGTTATGGTAATAAACACATTACTGTAGTTATGGTAATAAACCACATCAACTGTAGTTATGGTTATAAACACATTACTGTAGTTATGGTATAAACACATTACGGTATTTTATGGCAATAAACACATTACTGTTGTTATGATTAACACATTACTGTAGTTATGGTAATAAACACATTTCTGTAGTTATAATATAAACATATTACTGTAGTTATTGATAAATAACCATATTACTGTAGTTATGGTAATAAACACATTGCTGAGTTATTATAATAAACACATTACTGTAGTTATGATATAAACACATTACTGTATTTATGATAATAAACACATTAACTGTAATTATGGTAATAAACACATTACTGTATTATGGTAATAAAACATACTGTGTTATGGTAATAACACATACTGTAGTTATGATAATAAACACATATGTATTTATGAAAATAACACATTACTGTAGTTATGGTATAAACACATTGCGTAGTTATGATAATAAACACATTACTGTATTTACGGTAATAAACACATTCTGTAGTTATGGTAATAAACACTTACTGTAGTTATGATAATAAACACATTACTGTAATTATGGTAATAAACACATTACTGTAGTTATGATAATAACACATTACTGTAGTTATAATAATAACACATTACTGTGTTTATGATAATAAACACATTACTGTAGTTATGTTTAAAGGGACCACTAAACTAAAAAAATTACTTACCTTTATCCTTTTCTACATTTTTAGTGCTGTCAGGAACTTGATCCTTTTTGCTCTCAGTGCTCCCTGTCACTAGACTCCTCATGTCCTGTTCAGCTCACTCCTAGTTATTATGCATGTCTCCTCTCTATGTATCCACCCCCTCCCAAAACTAAGGCACAAATGGAGTGTGGAGCATTGTGCAGTGGAGATGATCTGTGCCTCCCTACATCCAATAGCATTTACCCAGTGATTTTGTGTTATGGTGAAAGTGAAACTGCTTTGCTATGGGAAGGTAAGCAGCACTTGGAAATGTAATCACTGTTTGAATCAATAAGATTTTTGCTACATTGGGACTTTAGTAACACAGCCAGCAGCTAACTGCAGGATTGGGTTCATCTGCACAGAGAGCACAGAGTAACATATAATGCTTATTCCCTTTCCTGATCTTAATGCTTAATCAATTAGCCAGGCAGTGAGAAATAAGCTTTTTACTTTTAAGAAGGGATAGTTTCTACATGTAGTGTGCCAGGGGGAGAGTCTGGGTGATTGACTTTCTTTACTGACTAGCTGTGCCCCGCCCTCTTTAAAAAGTAAAACTCCCAGAGCTAAAAAAACAAGGGGTAGGAAGTCAGAGAAGAAAATAAAAAGCAGATTTAAGATTGGCAATTAATCCTAATTACTGTGTGATTAGTTAAAAAATGATTTGCCTCAGTTTACATGTCCTTAAACAATATCTGTATAAAATCCACCAGAACGCCAATTTGCCCATTTATAAATATTCTCCAGAATTCAAAACTGTTTCCTCTGAAAAGGAAAACTATACCAATTGTGCAAAGAAAATATTATACTACACAATCTATAAAAACTGTTTAATTAAAAGACGTTTCATTAAAAAAAAATAGCTTCAGTCATCTGCTTTGGTTATTTTAAAGGGCATATCCAGCCTAAGATAAACTTAGAAAATGTTAGAAATGTTAAACCCCCCCCCCAACCTAGATTTCACATTGTGCATTAGTTTCAAAGATGCCCCTGAAGTGAATTTTTTGAAAGGAAGTTTAAACATTTTGTAAAATGATACAGTAACTAGTGATGGACCCGAACTCAAACCCAAACCACCAGTACGGACCGAATCGAACTATTCAAAGTAGTTCAAGTTCAAACTAGTTCGGTCTTCCGATAATTATTGAATTATGAGCCGTTTGCTAAACCTAGAATGTATCGTTCGGTAACCCTTGATGTAATTTCGCTTTCGCTAACCCTGTAATGTAGCCTTCGACTTTCAATAACCCTCGAATGTCCTATTTTTGCTAACCCTCGAAATTATTGTTCAGTAACTCTCGATTGGCCGTAACCCTGAAATGATCCTCGATGATTGCAGATCCTGTCTGTCATTTTTCAAAGATCTGCATACACACGTCCCGAGCGTTCTCCATATAGCAGAATACTCAGGACTGTGATTCCCCTATGGGAAGTCTAACACGGCCGAGGGAAATTTCCCTCTTTTCCACAATTGATCGACCTGAACGTTCGGGAACGCTTGTTCGGAAAACTAAGGTACACACAGCTAGCAAGCAAGCTAGGTACCGTGTGCTTGACTGTAAATGGCTCTGGGATCTGGTCTGGGGAACAGACAATCAGATTCTTTCTGAAAGAATCTGATTGTAACTAGAGATGTCCGAACTTCGCAAAATCCGGTCCACTCGAGGATCCGTGAATTTTCGGAAAAATTCGAAAATCCGACGGACCCATTAAAACCTATTAAAATGAAAAAATCCGCAAAATATGAGGATCTCGAAAATACGAGGATTCTTCAAAAATACGGACCCGAATGTATTTTCCCACATTATTCGAAAATACGAGGATTCTTCGAAAATACGGACCCGAACGTATTTTCCCACATTTTCAAAAATACGAGAAATCCTCGTAATTTTGAAAATTTTTGAAAACTTGGTTCGAAAAGTTCGGAAGGCGGAAAACCGGAAAATCCGCAATATCCGGCATTCGCAAACGAGGTAAATCCCGCCGCGGATCCGGGTTCGGATCGCGAACTGGGCCATCACTAATTGTAACCAATTCTATTGAAAAAGAATCTGATTGGTTAGTATACCAATCTGATTCCTTCTGTAATGGGGCCCTACACGGTGCAATGGAACCGGTCGATGAACTACAGACCAGATATAAATTGGAAACAATCATCATACAATGGGACATAAACAAACAAGATAAAATTGTTGGCATTGCTGTGTACAATCTGGCATTAATAGGCAGATATGATTGTAGAAGATGTAAATTGTGCAGAATAGAATGTGCCGCTAGAAAGCAACCAATTCACCATATACGGGCAGATTTCATTGTTGCCGATAGTGTAATGTGGTGGAAATGAGGAACAACAAGCACATTTGGGGTTGAGGCCTCGAATGTAATGAAGAAGAAGTCATTTGCGATTGTGTGTGCTGATTTTTCTTTCATATTTTATTTGCTGTTTGGACGATCATCCATACACATACAATTTCTTTGTAGCAGATAAAAAATTTCTGTCCTGACCAATCATCTTCACATTCAATTAGAACTCTCCATTTAATTGCACCAGACTCTATCTGTACCATTATCGAAACAATTGATTACAATCGTGGAGTTCAGACGACGATTGTACAACAAATTACATCGTGTATGGGCCCCTTAAAAAATAATCAGAATTGGTAATGGTATACTAACCAATCAATTCTTTCTGATTGTAACCAATTCTGATTGTCTTTCAGAAAGAATCTTACTGACCTATCACAGACCCACTAGTTATAATCCACTACAACTTAGTTACAGTTACTGATCTGTCACCTTATGTCTCATCCCCATCTCCCTAGACTGTAGGTTACAATATGGACACTTCTACCCCTCATACTGACCCATCATAGACCCGCTAGTTATAATCCACTGACAACTTAGTTACAGCTACTGATGTCACCTTATGTCTCATCCCCATCTCCTCTAGACTTAAGCTCTCGGGCAGGCCCTCCATCCTATTGTCCCACAGTAATGCTGTAACTTACCACATTGGATGCTGCTGGACCAGCACTTCAATTATTTGCACTTTGTATTACTAGCCTACCCTTGTATGTAACATGTATGTTTTCCTTATGTATATCAATGCAACTGTAAAGCGCCACGGAAGATGTGGTGCTATATAAATCCCAATAATAACAATAATAATATATAACTAACCAATCAGATTCGTTTCCAATCAGAATTGGTGTAAACAATTCTGATTGGAAAATATTCTGATTTTATACTAACCAATCAGATTATTTGTGAAAGATTCTGATTGGCATACAGCCAATCAGTCTTTCTGAAGGAATCAGATTGTAACCAATTCTGACTGGAAAAGAATCCGATTGGTTAGTAACCAATCATATTCTTTCTGAAAAAATCTGATTGTAACTAATCAGAATTGAATCTGATTGTTTGTTCCCCGACCATTTCCCAGGTCCCAGAGCCACTAACATATGTTACTGTATCATTTTTCTAAATTTTTGAAAATTTTCGAAATTTCTCGAATTTTCGAAATTAGAAGGTGGAAGGCAGATCTGTGCCGATTTTTATCTCCCACTGACTTTTTGAAAATTCATGAATCTGCAGAACAGATTTCTAGCAGTTTCATCCCATTATTATTAGATGATTTACTTTTAAGTTGTCCAGCTTGTTTTGTTCATAGTCTTTATATAGGTCATTGGCTGAAGAAGCACAATTTGAATTCATCATTCTTTGTGTTACCTTAACACCTACATACCTGTGTATGAGCATTGACCCTAAAAATAAAGTTGCTGGTCACATCATCATAAGTAATTTGAGGTCCTGAAACTTTCATTTCATATCCCAAAGAACCAATACAATGATTCTCTGGACCTTCTCTGATAGTCTTCTACTGTACTTCGCACCCACACAACATGAAAACATTTTGGAAAGATCTTCTCTATATTACTGTGTCAATATATCAAGTCAGAAGCTGTCTTTGTATTAGGCTGTTCTATACACAAAGGAGCCGTGGTCCACGTTTATGGTTAACAAACCATTAACCAGAGGACGAACACAATCGTTTGGCGCTAATGACTACAATAACCACTTTGCAAGCTATTTGTTGAAGGGGTTATGGCTTCAATTGTATGAGAGAAAAGCAAGGTCTTCAATGAAGCTTTGCTTTCCATGGATGGGAACCCAAATGGGAGACGCTCCCATCTAGTTTCCCATGGAAATTTTGGGTACAGATGTATGTATATTAGGAGAGAATGTCATTGAGATTTGTGATAGGCCCCTGATGTTCGTGCGCTTCCATTGACCATTCTATATATAATGTTGAAACAATAGATTGGTGTCCATTTTTATTCTTGTAGGCTCATTCTTTGCAGATTTATATCCCAAGACTAAAAAAGGATGGGCCCTCTAACCTAAGGAACAGTATTTAAGAAAAAACGTATCCAATGGTATTTTAGACACAGTCAATGCTACTTACTCTAGACTGAGGAAAATGTTTCATTTTACCTTTAAGACAAAGAAATGCGTTAGCTCCCCTCTGCCCCCAGTACTATATACCCTTTTTACTAAACTATAATAAAATACATTTGCAGTACATATGCCAATCTTTATAAATAATATAAATAAATAATTTAGATCTGAGAATTGTAAGCGTGCAAATGTTCCATTCCCATAATACACAGCATTCAAAAGTTCTTCAATTCCAAGTTAAGACAACGTTTCCATATGTGTTAGACCGTGCAGTAAATGTTTTGTATTCGTTCCCATCCTGCTGCAGAACTGTGGCTCTAACACTAAGGGTTTTGTTCATTTCCTGGTAAGTCTATGAGGCCTATACATTGTTTTTTTCACATCATTTTTACAGTTCAGTTGAACGCCCAAGGAGAGAGCGCAGTCACAAGCGGAAAACACAAAAATACGTTTGTACATTCAATGTTTGACCGATGGGTTCATTCTTGCAATCAGGATAAAGACTGATTTGTGAGGAGAAATTGAATATATAAGGGACATAAATTATAACGTCTCAAAAACAGAATTGTAAAAAACAATATTATTTCACTTCATTAAATCTAATCTGTAACAGAAACTATCCTCCCTCATTTCTCCTTTATATCTTTAAGTTCCATTAGCTTATGGGATTATTCAATAAAAGTTGTTATTTGTTTAAAATGGTGCAATTTTGCCCCAACCAATCAGATGCTAGCTTTCAAATGTTACATAAGTTCTGATTGGTTGGGGCAAAATTACACCATTTTAAACGATAACAACTTCTATTGAATCTCCCTGTATATGTAATATATATATCTCTCCCTCTATATATCCCCTGTACAATAGCCTGATGAAGTTGCTTACCATATGTAGATAAGATATCGGGCTATGTGTTCAGGTGAGATGGCAGAGAGGAGGGTTCTGGAGAACATGACGTTTTTGTGACCTTTCTTTTAAATGCACAAAGCTGTTTGCACCAACAGAACCCCAATAAAAAGTCATAAACTGGAATCATTACAAAGTCTAATTGCTGAAAGAGGCCTACTATATTTTTTTCTATGCAATGATTTTCAAATTGGAGTATTAACGTCACTTTTGACTTCTGTAGCAGGTTAAAATTATATATTATGCAGGGCCCCCCAAAACCTAGTTTTCGTTTTGTTAAATAAATAACTCCCTGCCAGAGAAATCATACTTAGCTGGGTACACACCTGGGTACAGTTCCTGTCTGTCATTTTTCAAAAATCAGGCTACACACAGCCCCAAGCGTCTCGCAACGAGCGCTCGACCGACCGGAACATTTGGGAAAGCAAGGTACACACTGAACTGATTAACCCCGATACCCTCGGATCCGACGGTATCAGGGCTTTGTCGGTACTGTGTGTACCTATCTTTACAAATTGTGATCCACGATACTTCCTGTCTCTCTGCCCTCCCTCCACTGCAGCTGCTGTGTTTTTTTTGTGTTCCCGAGCAGCCGCAGGGAGGCTCTTCTGTCACTGTCACGGCCCACACTGACTGCCTTACCCGTAAGTGCCAGAGAGCTGAGGCGGTGGATCGAGGAGCTTGTAAGTATATTTCTCTGGCTGGAGCAGATTTATTAGATTTTAACAAAACAAAATTAGGTTTTGGGGGTCCTGCATAATATATCAATTTTTTTATAAGGGTGGACATTCCCTTTAAATTTATTTTTCAACTTTACATTTATCATAGAGTACATTATACCCTGTAAGGAATAATTCTAAAGCACTTCATAGAACTCCTTTATAATATTATAATAACCCCAAAGACAAGCAGTTAATAATTTCCCAAAAATAAATACATTTTTGTTGTTTTATTTTAGCTCTTGGCAAAAAAAAAATAATAAATAAGTGAAAAATTTTCGATGATATTGAAACGTATAAGTCGTAACAAACGTTAGTTTTCACTCTGACGCCATTATTTTTTTTTCTGTGTTAAAATGAATGGACTTTGGCAGGTCATAAGTGATGGTGATTTGTTGTGTTTCATGGGAAACAGGTCCTTCTCGCAAGTAAAAATGATGGTATCTGGGGGTTGGTCAGTAAAAAAAGTAGGGCGGAATGGTGAACAAGAGAAATATTCTATAAAAGCCTAGATATGGCTGTAGGAATAAAAAAATCTAGAAATAATTATTAAAATCATTAGTAACACAATTAATTATCCATTTTATGTTTTTTTGCCAAAAAAAGAAATTCTAATCCATTCTACTGTCTTTGATATAACTATGGCTCCCACTGGCCATCTCTATACATGACAAAGCTATCAGATCCCTTAGACCACCCTAATGTTTAACAGTTAATTTATTACGCATTCCCTATTTCACAATCGGCGGCGTTTGGATTTTATATTTTTGCCAAGACGTCCTTCCAACTGTTTGAAGCATCGGTATAAATAGATGGTGGAGGGATTTCAGAGCTTACGGATGTTGCCACATTGGACCAGCTTTTCCTTTTGAATTCCTCCAGTTCCGAGCTGGTAGTGCCCTTCTGTGCGAGGTTACCGAGAGTGTGGGACAGTTCAGGGGAAATAGAACTGAAAAAAAAATAGATAAAAAGACAAGGTGGCAATGTTGGCAAGGGTTGTCCACAAGAGGATCGGGAGCGAAGCAAGTGGGGGGAAAAAACAGGAAAAAAAATGTGGCAGTTTTATTAAATTCCATTAAAGCTCTCCTTCTCTGCTACACTTTGCGAGCATGTGGCTCTGCATTCTCATGCTAATTGTGGGACATCTGTACAGAGCTCCTTTCTCATCAAGACGTCTCCCATCAAAGACGTTCCTGGGAAACCCTTCACCTTCGACCTTTGAGGTCACCCTGAAAACAGTGGTCCTATGATCGGAATACTGTACAGCTGTAGTGTCCTTTTACTTCTGCTATCCATCGGGATCTCATTTTCAGGCTGAAACATATCAGAGTCGCTCTGTTGGCATGACCCACATCCAAGCCTCCATTAACGCTAGAGAAAGAGGTCCTTTATCTCCTGTGTCGAACTGTTTCCTTTTTTCCCCCCGTGGCTCCTGTTTAGGTTTTTTCCCTTGCGTTCTCTTGTATAGCCGCTATCATTTGCTACTTTTAATTGGACCACAGAATGTAGCTACCCAGCTGGCTGAGGGGCTTAATGATGTAAAGTAGACATCACTTTTATAGTTAATTTAACATTGAGTAACAAACTAAGGATTCCTGCGGTTTTCTACACCATGGTTGGAATAGAAACAGTCATACCTGTATTTAGGCTTACAAGGCGAAGGCAATCTATTACAATCATAACGGGGTCTTTAGTATGCAGCTTGGTACAATCTGTACAACCAGATTGTAGGTGTGGGGGTATGCGGAACTTTTTTTCTTTATTGTTCTAATTTTGCAGCCCCCCCCCTTTATACTAATGAGTCCCATGACCTATACAATAAAGTTCATTTTACAGTATAAAACAATGACCGACCAATTAGGCACCATTAGGAGGCATTTTTACTTTACATCTGAGGCCTGAAACTAAATAAACTTTGAACTAGTGTAACTAATCTGTACAAGATAAGAATTCTTTTTATCCAATGTAGCGCTTAAGGTGCCAAACACCCGCGATTTGTAGCATGTGTACCGACAATCACATTGGTATCTGCCGGCTGTGGGACCGCATACACATACCGACCGTTACACGGTATGATCGGATCGGATCCCTTTACTAAAGTAAAGGGAGCAGATACCGACTGACGGAAATTTTCCGTCTTTCCCAGCCGACTGTAGTGGTGACTACGTTCGTTCGTCGGCACTACGGTCGGTCGGAAAAACCCATACACTTGGGCCACCTTTAAAGGCCACTGCAACCTCCTAAAGGGAAACTTTAGATGCAGACCCACCAAACTGTAAGTCCTCTATTCTTACCTATGGCCGTGAAGTCCTAATCTTGTTTCAGAGTTGCACTTCAAGCTGTATGAGATGTTTTAGCAGCTAGCACATGCACAAAGAAGCCGGCTCAGGGGGCAGTCATTCATTGGTTGGGATGTCAACTGTCATGGCCATATGCAGGAGAACTGGAAAGTAAATACAGACTTCAGGGTTATTGTGGTAACAGGGAAGAATAGCTGGCTGTGGTTTAGGGGGTTTGCATCAAAAGGTAAATTGTATTTTTTGTGATAGAAATTGCCCTTCAACATTACCCCCTGATACTCATTCATATCTTAAGCTAGGTACACACAGTACCAATGAAGCCCCAGTACCTTCAGATCCACGGATATCAGCGCTTTGTCAGCGCTGTTTGTGACCCTTTTCCGAACAAGCGCACGGCCCTTTTTGAAAATGAGATTATTAGAGCATAGTTATATGCTGTACTGACAGGAAGTATTGATCAACTACACCTCATTGACCATCATTTTTAGAAGATAAAAAACTGCTTAGGACTTTCTGGATGGGATAGTCGGAAAAAAAATAGACTTCTGTATATTATTACATTTATTAAAGGCATGTCCACACTTAAAGTAATAAAAGTGATATGTCAGTTATCTGCTATTTTTACCATTTTAGGCAGGTATCTGCCTCCTCCCTCTGCTCATTGAGCTTTTTGTAAGATTGAGCCCGTGCAGAGAGGCAGCAGGTGAAACAGCAGTCAATCATTGGCTGTGATATCAGCAGTCACAGCCTTGATTGACAGCATGAAGGAGGGGCCAGCTTAATCTGCTAAAACGGGGGCAATAATTATCCTTAAACATCTGGTTAGTAATGCAGTATAAAGTGCAAAATATTTCTGTTAGGGTTGGGGGCAGGTAACTGACAATTTACCAGTTTTTTGTTTTTAGGTTAACATGCCCTTTAAATATTGGACAAGTTCGCTGTTGTTGCAATTACAAGGCTTTGGCTATATCTAGTGCTTATTACTATGTGTGTATCATCATGAGATCATCTTTGATTGGACAGATCTTTTAAATGTAATCAGGTGCGATGTATCGAAAAATTTGAACATTTACTGTATTCTACAACTCAATTCTATCCAACTAATTATCTAGAAGAGTGTGTGTGTACCCCGCTTTAGTCACATATATTATTGGCTTATAAAGAGGGAACTTCTATTTGTACCTTCACACCGAACTATTATATTCTATCCATAGGGGAATACTATAACAGGGTGATGTAATAAAAGTTCTGTTGTTAAAATGGTGCTATTTTGCCCCACCAATCATAGTTAGCTTTCAAATGGTAAATAATGTCTGATTGGTTGGGGCAAAATTAGCTTCATTTTAACAATAAGAACAATAATTCTTCCTAATAACTCCTATATTAGGTTGGATTTTACACTTTAGGCACGGCCACACTGCAACGCAAACCACATGCGGAACGCAAATGCAATCGCAACGCACCCGAAAATGCGTGTTTTTGGTGGCTTGCCGCGTTTTCAATGATATGAAAAAACGCAAGCGCAAACGCAAAAAAAGCGCAGCAATGAGGCCTAGCCCTTTTGCATTTTATTCTGTTACATTCTATAACAGTGCAGGGCAGATATGGTGGGAACGTTTTGTATCAACCAATCGCTTTCACGTCATAGTAAACCTGAATAAGATTAAAGGCCAATTACATTCTAAGATAAGTTGATGTTAAGTGATTCCCCATTTGGGGCTTATTCATAAAGAGGTGCAAATCTTGCCCATGTTCTTAATCTGCACAGCCAATCATGTACCAAATGTTTTTTAACAGTTGTAGACCTAAAAAAGTAACATCTGATTGGTTCAAGCAAATGTTTATACCTCTAACCAGGGAGATTCCCCCAGAGCCGGGTGTCTCGGGTCCTCAGAAGGTGGGAATCAACCTGAATTTACTTTAGAGAAGTTTATCTACTTTCTTAAAGGTGCAAAACAATAGCAGTTTCCTTTGTGCTTGCTACTATTGTGGTGTGTATTATGTGTGTAACAGTTAACACCCTATTCACTGTAACTGGATGACCGGTGTCCTCTCACACAAGAAGGTCACTAATTTGCAACATCTTTTTCCACATTACTGGCAGTACTTGCATGCGACAGGTCACTGGTTTCTCCATGTAAACGCTCCATGTACCAGGATTACCAGCAAATGACCCCTACTCCCTGGTTCCTGCTGTCTGCATCATGACATTGTGGAATTAAAGACCATACCCAGTAAATGTCTGCAATGAAGAGACCAAAGGCTAGAGCACATGAAGGGCTTTAGTTGGGAAGAGACACTTCATGGACATCACAGCAGTTAACAAGAAGGAGGTCTCCCTATCAGACTACAAAATGGCTTCTGTTTAGGACTGTTTATGTAGATCACTTAGTGTAAGGTCAATAACAGACATATTATACTGCATAAGGTTGTCCAATGAACCACCCAATGGCATCTTCTTAGGTGCATGTTGACTATTGAGTGTCACTCACTGCATTTTAAAGACACACTGGCTGTATGATGTAAATGTCAGCACTGCTGATTGAGGAAGGGCATTATCCAATTATTGTGAGCCTAATGCCAGTGGCTTTGGTGTAATGGCTACTGGCTTTGACCTCCCAACCCCTACAATAGTGGAAGTAGACTGCTCCTGAACTCAGGAACACCCGGTATTGATATTAACATATATATATATATATATTATATTATATATATATATACATTATTAGAGCTATAAAATAACATACATAGGCATATGTGTACTATGGGGAGAATTCTTATGCTTTTGTGGCATACTACACGCGAACACGTGAACTGATGTGGTTGGAAGGCTTTTCATTCATGTGATCACAGTAATGTATACTAAAACCCCTTTGTTTATAATCTATGCCAGTGTGCAGATAATATGATATTGTATGGGGCCTAGGAATGTGCATTGATTATGATTATGCAAATTGACCCCTAAATCTGGATGTCCAAAATTCCTCTTGAACGTTAACACATATAGCATACAGTTGTGAATCAACATATTAGCCATGTATATTTGTGCAAATAAATCAAACAGTATTACATATAATGTATGTACGTCTAATATGTCTAATATTGTCTCCTCAAAGATGGCAGGGCAGTAGACAGTTTGCCAACCCACAATGAACCCCCAATTCTCTGACATGTGTCAGAGACATGGTATGAGTGTTTTTATTGTGTCCTAAATAAGTAAGAATGGAAGGTGGAGGTATGTCTACTACTATTTGTAAAGTATTCCTTGACAAACTTAAAATGCTGCCTGGTGTTTAGTTACCCTCTTTCTGCTTCCTAACTTTCCCAGTTTGCAGTTGTCAGTCATAGATATGACAAGTGACACAAATGCTATCCTCTAGCTGTCTCTGAGCACGTGCAAGCTTGCAACAAGCTTGGAGAGGAGGCGGAAAAAATTTTGAGAAGAACATTTTGCTGCATTACTGTTTGTTCTATATTTGTCAGCTTTCCATATATTTGTAGAAAGGCCACTTGTGTATATTTATGTTTGCTTGCCCTCAATATCCCTATAGAAAGCAGGGCGGGGTGTGGGTGTGGGTGTGATATGCATCACTTATAGCATATGCTGTTATAGGCTTGTGTACATAGAGAAAAAGATTAAAAAACACCATATTTTATAAAGATTAAAGTAAAATATAGCACCGCTTAAAAGAAAAAGTTTTAAATGACCCACAAACCCAAAACAGGAATGAAAGATACGGCTATAACTACAGATATCTATACTAGCTTTAGTTCTCCTTAATATTCCCCATTCCTTTTATAAACTGCTATTAAAATATTAATGTGTATTAACATGATACATTACTAAACAACTGTATTCAGGTTGAAACTCTCTTTACAGTGCTGATAATATGTTTATTGATTACCCTCCTAGGTCCAATGTGATCCCCATACAGAACCATAGCGGATATTTTGGGGTAGTTAAGGAGTTATATGGGCAGACAGAGTTATTGGATTTTTCTGTAATAATACAGAAGATGAAATGGAGAAAGCAAATGAAAGAAAAGAATGAGATTACTTATAGGGGAAAATGTCTTATAGAGGGGAGGTGTCTTATGAGGGGAGATGTCTAATAGATTGAGATGTCTTATAGAGGGAGATGTCTAATAGATAGGAGATGTCTTATAGATGGGAGATGTCTTATAGATGGGAGATGTCTATAGATAGGAGATGTCTACGAGGGGGAGATGTCTAATAGATAGGAGATGTCTTTAGAGGAGAGTTGTATTGTAGAGGGAGATGTCTTATAGATGGGAGATGTCTTATAGAGGAGAGTTGTATATAGAGGGGATATGTCTTATAAAGGAGAGTAGTCTTATAGAGGAGAGTTGTATTGTAAGGGAGAATGTCTTATAGAGGAGAGTTGTATTATAGAGGGGATATGTCTTATAATGGGAATGTCTTATAGAGGAGATTTGTATATAGAGGGATATTGTCTTATAAGGAGAGATGTCTTATAGAGGAGAGTTGTATTATAAGGGGGATGTCTTATAAGAGGGAGATGTCTTAAAGGGAGATGTCTTAAGAGGAGAGTTGTATATAGAGGGGATATGTCTTATAGAGGGGAATGTCTTATAGAGGAGAGTTGTATTATAGAGGGATTGTACTTATAGAGGGGATATGTCTTATAAGGAGAGTTGTATTATTTATGAGGAGAGTTTATTATAGGGGATATGTCTTATAGAGGAGAGTTGTATATAGAGGGGAGATGTCTTATAGAGGAGAGTTGTATTATAGAGGGGAGATGTCTTATAGAGAGAGATGTCTTATAGATGGGAGATTGTCTTATAGAGAGAGTTGTAGTATAGAGGGGATATGTCTTATAGGAGAGATGTCTTACAGAGGAGAGTTGTTTATAGAGGGGATGTCTTATAGAGGGAGATGTCTATAGAGGAGAGTTGTATTATGAGGGGATATGTTCTTATAGAGGGGAGATGTCTATAGAGGAGAGTTGATTATAGAGGGGATATGTCTTATAGAGGGAGATGTCTTATAGAGGAGAGTTTGTATTATAGAGGAGAGTTGTATTATAAGGGAATATGTTCTTAAAGAGGAGAGTTTGTATTATAAGGGGAGATTCTTATGAGAGATTTTATTATAGAGGGGGAGATGTCTTATAGAAGATTATGTCTTATAGAGGGGAGATGTCTTATAGAGGAGAGTTGTTATAGAGGGGATATGTCTTATAGGGAGAGATGTCTTAAGAGGGAGATGTCTTATAGAGGGAGTGTATTATAGAGGGGATATGTCTTATTAGAGGAGATATGTCTTAATAGAGGGGAGATGTCTATAGAGGATAGTATATAGGGGAGATGTCTTATAAAGGAGAGTGTATTATAGAGGGGAGATGTCTATAGAGGAGAGATGTCTTATAGGGGAGATGTCTTATGAGAGGAGAGTTGTATTATAGAGGGGATATATGTCTTATAGAGGAGAGATGTCTTATGAGGGATATGTCTTATAGAGGAGAGTTGTATTTGAGGGGATATTATTATAGAGGGGAGATGTATTATAGAGGGGAGATGTCTATCGAAACTTGGAACTTTACACTAGTGCTTATCTGCAGAAGTTCCCCAGCTATAACTAACAGGAGTAACTTTTATTGTAACGTTTTTTCCAGTTGGGGAACCTTATAACTACATAGATTCTAAATGCCTTTAATTATCCCCTTTAAGAACTGAAACTTTAAATTTAAGGATATTTATTATTGTTTTCAAAATAAATAATGTTAATCGGTGTTTTTTTCAATAAGTGGATTGGTCCTCTTCTCAATATGAGTCTAGTGCATGGTGCTAATTGGTCAACCTTGTTTCTCAATAGAGTTACCACCAGCTGTATTTCACTGGCCCAGCTGGTAAATCAGTCTAGGAATGCAAAGGAATGTTGCGCTTTGTTTGTTCTGATGTATTAAAGGGCAACTATCGTTTCTGAACAAGTTAGGATTAATAAAAAGCCCTTTTGTTTGTATCTTTAAAAGAACCCTGGATCACATCTTTAGGTAAAACTTAAATTTTTATTATTGGAAAGGTTTAGCAAATATCTTCCTGACCACTTCCTGTGTTAAAGGCATGTCCACCCAAATCAAATTCCCCCACTACTGGCCCCACTGTTTAGTGTTTAAAAATCCTTACCTTACTCTCTGCTCCAAATGGTTCTCCTGCAGTTGTCTGTTAAAGTCCCAGAAAGTGAAGATTAGGAGCCTGTCTGTGAGTGAAAATGTTACTGCCTCTTACCTTTCCTCTGAGAGCTTTCTGGCATGTACACTGAAGCACCCCCCTCCCCCTCCCTCTGGATCCCTTTTTGCTGCCTGGAGCATTTGTCTGTAGTAAAGTGGACCCTATCCCACCCCAACCACCATCTTTTGTTTGCAAAATAAATAAATCAGTACGTACTTACAGAGTTTCATTCACCCAGCATTCTGCACTGCCGGCAGCCGCGTCTGTGATTGGCTGCCTCTCAGGTAATTACTGACATGGCTGCCGGTCTGGCCCACTGCTTGCAATTTCCTGCCGTGTCTGAACATCAGGAAACAAAGCTCTGTAAGTATCTTTCTGATTTTTTTTTTTGCAAACAAATATGGCGGTTGGGGGTGGATATGTTCTCCTTCATGCAGAAAAATTTTGTCTGGAAGGTAGAGATACCCTTAAGTCTGAGCAGAACTTCCTGTATTTCCCACATTAAGATATAAATGAGCATGCAAACAAAGTGCTACTGGTTCCCAGGTAATTTCAGGAGGTGCAATTCCTCAAGCTCTTGCCTAGATGCAATATACTCAATACAAACTTAACAAGGAAGCACCCCAAGAAATGTTCTATCACTCTCTGCACTATATTTTAAATACAATTTAGTAATCATTGAGAGTGCTTCCTTGTTATGTTGTACTAAAGTGAGCATGCTCACTTGGGCGTCAGGGAAGGAGCAGAGTGTCAGGTGTGTGATCAAGCTATATAACAGGAAGTTCGATGTTCTCTGCAATATATTTTGTTCACAGGCTGCAGCCAGAAGATGTATCCCAGGGCTAATTTTAAAGGAAAGACTGCGGGCTTTTATTTAACCCTAACTTGATTGGAGATCACATTGCCCTGAAGACTAAAGGGAGTTCTGAGTAAGATCCATCTCTCGCCAACTGGTACTTAACTGATAAATGATCTGCTGAACTCCATAAAATACGTTGATTGAGAATATCTTGTATGTTCAGCAGGGCATGGTGAGATTGCTTTCCCCTTCTTACAATCTCTTCTCTTGTTTTTTCCTTTTTTTTTTCGCCTCGCTGCTTTGAATCAAGACAAGAACCAGACAATGGGAAATTGAGAGGAAGCCGCAGGGTCATCGAACACTTAAGGAAGGTTGCCCCCAACTACCCAAAGCAAGTGCTGGCTGTCTGTCACTGCTCATTGACAGGGAAAGGGGTGTCCTGTAAGGTCCCAGTGTAGCTTTTTACAGGACGAACAGCCAGTAAACCGCTGAAAGCCACCGTCACGTCAGGTCTCTACGGTCAACTTGGCTAACATGGATTGTGTAAGATGTTTTCAGGGGTCACAAAAGCCACCTTACATCTGTCGGCCCGCCCCCCCCACCCCCAGCTCGCCTTTCCATTATTTTAGCTTATTTTAATAGGATATGATTTCCTCTCTTTTTAGATATGGGTAAAATGCATAGCTGCTATCATGTCACTATCCTTTTCCATTTAAGACGCGATGAAAACGTCATTCTAGACATATGGCATTTTATATTTCACTGTGATTTGTGCCTAAATTAATATCATCCCGGTATTTGGTGAGGGGGATTGATGGAACATCTGCTTATAACGGGGAGGGGCGCTGGGGATAAAAACAAACTACATCCACGCTAAGGCAATTTAAGCAGAAATAAAATATTAAAAAAAATTCTGCACGCTGAGTCTAATATCTATATTATACTGTGTATCTAAATATAATATTATACATATAATATATTGTAAATCACTTACAGAAATTGCTATAGTGGGGTTATTCCTTGTTACAACATTGGATTGAGCAGGAGAAAGGAATAAACAAGACATTTAAAAAAAATAATATAAATATACAGTATAGACACGCAAACAAAAGTCACAGTGCTGCCCTCCATTCTTGTATTTACCCTAGGACTCTCATATTCACACATCAATACATCATCGACCGTTTTTAGCCGTACTAGGTCGTCTCAGGATGATCAAACTCAGGCATTTAATTCTTAATAAAAAGTAAGCACATGATCCAATCCTTCCTCCTGACAATCGTCAAAGACTGTCGACACAGCAAAGCGTACAAATAATTCGTTCCCGACCACCGAAACACTGAAAAGTCCGTTGGTCGGGCCGAATTGTTGTATGGTGTGTACCTATCCATTCATGATAGTGTCGTTAAAACATTGATATGTTTTAATATATCATTGTATAAAGTGCCAAATACTTTATCACTCATAAAGTGGTTAATTATTATAAGATATATTAAAAACACTTGTAAAAAATAAATTAAAGAATAAATATATAAATAGAGAGGGGGCCGGGTCCAGGTCCTACACGGATCGTTTGGATTTCGGATTTGGGACTCAAGCGATTTCAGGACTCCGAGCGCATTTCGATTTTTATTGAACTTTCAAGGTTATTTTCAAAGCTTTGAACGTTCGATAATCTCAAATATGATCGAACTTGAAAATAGTTTTCGATCTTATTTTCGGATTATCAAACGTTCGAAATGCCTCGAACGTTCGAACAAAAACAATGCGCTCCGAAGTCCCGATTGCACAGTTCCGTTTTTCGGTCTTCGGGATTTTCCTGAGATCAGTAAACGCGAACAACAGACGAAACTGGCAGTTCACATGCAATCTCTCTCTCTATAAAGCTCATTCTCTTTTTCGAGATTTTGGATAGAAATTTGTAAATTTTATTAGGATATTTTTTTGTAATAGGAGTTTATGATTTGAAATGGAATTATCTATAGGAATTTTAAAATTTCTTATATACATTTTCAATGAAATGTTCAGAGTTTCAACATTTCGAAAAATCCGCGAAATCTTGGATTTTCGAAACCAGCATTCCAACCTAGGTTCATGTCGTTGGAAATGTGGCCGGTTTCCTGCGTTTTTGGACAATACTTATGTAGCTGCAGCACTCAATTTAGGCTTGTGGTCCTAGAAACATTAAAACATTCAAATTATTATTATTGTGGATATATATAGCGCCAACATCTTCCGTAGCACTTTACAATTACCTGTATGCATTCCATCAGGCCCGGCCCGAGACTACAATCTAATCACATTTATTTAACACATACACCAAATCGTATGTCTTTATGATTTGGGGGAAACCGGAGTGCCCGGAGAAACCCACGCAAGCACAGGGAGAGCATCAAACTCCTTGCAGATGTGTCCAAGGGGTGGAATCAACTTGCTGCACAGGGATCAGTGCTAACAACCCCTAAGCCAACCGTGCTGCCCCATTCAATGAGGATTAAAACAAAGGGTACCTTTCAGGAGACATATCGCTACCTCCCATTCTTACTAGTATTGGAAACGGTATGTGGACTTTATGCCATGGTTGTAAATTGCGACCGTTTAAAATAATGTGGCAGTAACGTGGTGTTAGTTTTAGCCAGAACAGCTCACCATCAGTTTAAGCACCCACCACACACCCCACTACAACAACCATGTCCCTTCCTCGCAATCAGATTACACAATATTTCACGTGCACGGAAGATCTGAGCGCGCTCACATGTTGTTCAGAAGACAAAAGGAGTGATAGAAACAGCGCCTGCGTCCCCTCGTCCGCTACACTCTCCCACACTCTCTCCACACCTCGCCCACACTCTCTCCACACCTCTCCACACTCTCCCTACACCCTCCTCACCCTCCACACTCTCCCCACCCTCCCCCACACTCCTCCACACCCTCCCAACCCACACACTCCCTACACTCCCCCTACACTCTCCCTACACCCCCACACCTCCCTCCCCTCCCACACTCTTCCCCACTCCCTACCCTCCTACACCTCTCCTACCTCCCGTCCCTACACTCTCTCCACACCTCCCTACACCTCCCCACACCTCTCCTCACCTCCGTACACCTCCCTACACCACTCTCTCCCTACACCCCACACCCTCCTACACCCCCACACCTCCTACACACTCCTACATTTAACCTCCGCTACACCCCACACGACTCCCCACACCCTCCTACACCTCCCTACACCTCCCTCACCCTCTCTACCCTCCCAACCCTCTCCACACTCCCTAACCACTGCCCCCTCCCTCACTCTCACTCTCCTACCTCCCTCTTTCACCCCTACCCCCCTTACTCCTCACTCTCTCTTACCCACACCTCCCACACGCCTCCACGACCAACCGCTCCACACCGACCACCCTACACGTCCTCCACACCCTCCACACTCCCACCACCCCGTACCCTACACTCTCCCGACCACGCGCTCTACCCACGGCTAACTCCCACACCCTCCACACTCTGCTACACCCTCAACCTCCCGACACTCACACCTCCCACGACCCACCGCGTCCCGACTCGTCTCCACCTCCTCTACGACCCACACTCCCCTACACTCTCGGCGTACCAATGCTACACTCTTCCTACACTCTTCTACACTCCACTCTCTCCTACACTCTCTCCCTACACCCCTACAATTCTACTACATCTCTTGGTACAATCTCTTGGACCCTCTCTAGTACATCGTCTAGTACTCTCTCATACACTATCTCGTACTTACTGTAGTACTCTCTCATTAAACAGGTGGTAGTGTTGAGAGTGGGCGACGGATCCGCAGCTTACCTTGGGGAGAGTGCAGACTCACATAACCACTAGTCGTCTCCGTCACTCTGGAATAATCACGCTTCTCTTTACTTTAATTACAAATGAATTTCAGGGAGATTTGATTTACTTTCAGGGTCGGTGATCTGTCTAGTAATGTCAGGGGCTCCTAAACTTCATGGAAAGGTGAATGGTCTGAGATATTCTTTTAAAGAGTGGGTGGTCTCCTTAGACCTTTGCGAATTTCCCTTGGCAAGTGCCTACTGGCGGATGATGAATTGACACCGTCCGGTCAAGAACCACCGATATGGCTGCTCAGTCGGGGTCCGGTCATTGATCCACCAGGGGGCGCTTGATTCGCCCTCGGATGACTGAGGGAAATTTTGCAGTGTGCACAGAGCTTTACCTGGGTCTTTTTATTTGTGGGAACGAAGGGACAGTCTTGTTCTGTCTTTCAATCATGAGCAAACGTTCTGCCAAGTTTCAATGTTCAAAACATGGCATCTTGAAATCATTTTAAGTCTGCTCGGCCGTCACCCATCAGATGACCATTCCTCATGTGTGTCATTTTCATACTCTACTTTCTGGTCCGATGCAATCTGGACTCACTGTGACTTCTGGGGGCTATGTTACATAAGGAAAGGATCTGGGAGGAGGAGGACCACACAGGCCCTTGATTGTCATTTATATTTCTGGGAGATTGCCATTAAACATACAAAATGCTGAATTGGGTTTCAAAGCACCAAGTGCAACCAAGCTGCCAACGTCTCCTGTAGGAAAGGCTCAGTCATTTAAAGGGAACCAGTTCTGACGATCCCAGAAAGGTTTTCCTGTGTTGGAGATTTAGTGCCATAATGAAAGTGCCAGTTTTGATCCAGTCCGTTAGAATAAAATATATAAAATCCTTTGTTAAGGAGGTCGTTGCTTTAAAAGGCGTATGATTGGCAATCAGTTCTCTAGCGTACCAAAATGAGAGCTGGAGGTGTTGTATTTCTTATAACATTACTCACCAATACAAAAAACACTGTTTGAGTTATAATGAAGAAATAAAACTGTGATCTCTCAACCCCCCCCCCAAAAAAAAAAATAAAACCACAATATAATAATTAATGGAAAATCATACAATAATTATAGTCTATCATTCTAGTTCTAATCGAATATCGCTGCATTCCCTTCCAACTATTTATTCAGCAGGTTTTGGCCTCTAAAAGAGTTGCCTGGACCTTATAAACAGTTGCACATGCTCATAAGCTCTAGCCACACCCCTTTCAGACTCTCAAGACTATGGTTGACCTTTCCGCGACCTCTCGTAATACAGACTGATAGAGGATAAGGGATCCATGAACTGGTCTTTAGTAATAAGTCATTTTTGGTCAACGTTTTGGGCTTGTGTAGCACCTTTTTCAAGACACAACATCTAAGTGTCAGTGAACACACACACATATATAGGCCAATGTGACCTCACCAGTCCAAACCCCCAATTAAAATACACAAATCACAAATATACTAAAAAATATATATATGACATAAACATTTACGTCACAAGTTAAAAACACAAGTTTTGGTTTAAGATGGTAAAATGTAAACGCTAAAAGGAAGATTTTAATCATTAAGGAAGCATGCCAATGACCAATTGGCATTACCGTATTACTCGATTAAATAAACCAACCGCGAGTAATTAACCTATTTTTACCTGGAAAGGGTAAAAGTGATGTACTTGAGATAAATCCGAGGTCAGAAATTATGACCACTACTGTGCCTTCTGATTCTGTATTGTTTTGAGGCGTTAGTTGCCCTTTAAATGGACAGCAGAATTCCCATACAGAATATCCATACTGGTTGGCTATTACTGTAGGGACTATGTAATGGATATTCTGCTGTCCATTTAAAGGGAAACTAAAGCCTCAAAACAATACTGAATTAGAAAGGCAACATAGATACCATTCCTCCTTCTGATCTGTATTGTTTTGAGGCTTTAGTTTCCCTTTAAATGGACAGCAGAAGTCCATACCAGTAACCCCATTTCTTGGCACTCCGGGGATGTTTGGAAAACTACAACCTCCCAGCATGCTTTACTAGACAGGGATTACCTCGCCCCCACATCCCCACCAACACTCCCCCACCCACAGTGTTAGTCCCCTTTTCCATTACATTCCTTTTTCACTAACACAGAGTTATTTAAGGTGAAGGTGGCACAATGATTATTAAATCCTAAATGCATCACATCATTGAAGTTTCCAAGCTCTGCATAGTTAGTGTCATCAGCAAACACAGCGACCTTGCTCTCAATGCCCCCTTTCTAAGTCATTTATAAACAGATTAAACAGAAGCAGTACGACCCTGAGGCACTTCCGCTTAGAACTTTAGCTCCCTATAGTATTAGCTCCATTGACCACACTCTCTTTTTGCGATCCAATAACCAGTTCTCTATCCATGAACATATTAATGATTTTAATTGGAAATGTTCAAATTAAGTTAAAAAATAAATAAAGGGTACTATAGTGTAGTGCAAAGTGCAGTTAGCAGGAAGATAGGAGATCTTATCATCAGCATTGTGTCTCTTGGCTGTATTTGTTTGCTGATTGCCTAACATATGGTAATAAACACATTACTGTACTTATGGTAATAAACACATTACTGTAGTTATGGTAATAAAGCCATTACTGTAGTTATGATAATAAACACATTACTGTAGTTATGGTAATAAACACATTGCTGTAGTTATGATAATAAACCCATTACTGTAGTTATGGTAATAAACACATTACTGTAGTTATGGTAATAAACACATTACTGTAGTTATGGTAATAAACCACATCAATTGTCATTATGGTTATAAACACTTACTGTAGTTATGGTAATAACACATTACGGTATTTTATGGCAATAAACACATTACTGTTGTTATGATAATAACACATTACTGTAGTTATGGTAATAAACACATTTCTGTAGTTATAATATAAACATCATTACTGTAGTTATGATAAATAACCATATTACTGTAGTTATGGTAATAAACACATTGCTGTAGTTATATATAATAAACACATTACTGTAGTTATGATATAAACACATTTACTGTATTTATGATAATAAACACATTACTGTAGTTATGGTAATAAACACATTACTGTAGTTATGGTAATAAACACATTACTGTAGTTATGATAATAAACACATTACTGTAGTTATGATAATAAACACATTACTGTAGTTATGGTAATAAACACATTGCTGTAGTTATGATAATAAACACATTACTGTAGTTACGGTAATAAACACATTACTGTAGTTATGGTAATAAACACATTACTGTAGTTATGATAATAAACACATTAACTGTGTTTATGATATAAACACATTACTGTATTTATGATAATAAACACATTACTGTAATTATGGTAATAAACACATTACTGTATTATGGTAATAAACACATTACTGTGTTATGGTAATAACACATTACTGTAGTTATGATAATAAACACATACTTGTATTTATGATAATAACACATTACTGTAGTTATGGTATAAACACATTGCGTAGTTATGATAATAAACACATTACTGTAGTTTACGTAATAAACACATTCCTGTAGTTATGGTAATAAACACATTACTGTAGTTATGAGTAATAAACACATTAACTGTTAATTATGGTAATAAACACATTACTGTAGTTATGATAATAAACACATTACTGTAGTTATGGTTAAAGGGACACTAAACTGAAAAAAATTACTTACCTTTATCCTTTTCTACATTTTTAGTGCTGTCAGGAACTTGATCCTTTTTGCTCTCAGTGCTCCCTGTCACTAGATCTCCTCATGTCCTGTTCAGCTCACTCCTAGTTATTATGCATGTCTCCTCTCTATGTATCCACCCCCTCCCAAAACTAAGGCACAAATGGAGTGTGGAGCATGTGCAGTGGAGATGATCTGTGCCTCCCTACATCCAATAGCATTTACCCAGTGATTTTGTGTTATGGTGAAAGTGAAACTGCTTTGCTATGGGAAGGTAAGCAGCACTTGGAAATGTAATCACTGTTTGAATCAAGTAAGATTTTTGCTACATTGGGACTTTAGTAACACAGCCAGCAGCTAACTGCAGGATTGGGTTCATCTGCACAGAAAGAGCACAGAGTAACATATAATGCTTATTCCCTTTCCTGATCTTAATGCTTAATCAATTAGCCATGCAGTGACAGAAATAAGCTTTTTACTTTTATAGAATGGATAGTTTCTACATGTAGTGTGCCAGGGGGAGAGTCTGGGTGATTGACAGTTCTTTACTGACTAGCTGTGCCCCGCCCTCTTTAAAAAGTAAAACTCCCAGAGCTAAAAAAACAAGGGGTAGGAAGGTCAGAGAAGAAAATAAAAAGCAGATTTAAGATTGGCAATTAATCCTAATTACTGTGTGATTAGTTAAAAAATGATTTGCCTCAGTTTACATGTCCTTAAACAATATCTGTATAAAATCCACCAGAACGCCAATTTGCCCATTTATAAATATTCTCCAGAATATCAAAACTGTTTCCTCTGAAAAGGAAAACTATACCAATTGTGCAAAGAAAATATTATACTACACAATCTATAAAAACTGTTTAATTAAAAAAGACGTTTCATTAAAAAAAAATAGCTTCAGTCATCTGCTTTGGTTATTTTAAAGGGCATATCCAGCCTAAGATAAACTTAGAAAATGTTAGAAATGTTAAACCCCCCCCCAACCTAGATTTCACATTGTGCATTAGTTTCAAAGATGCCCCTGAAGTGAATTTTTTGAAAGGAAGTTTTAAACATTTTGTAAAAATGATACAGTAACTAGTGATGGACCCGAACTCAAACCCAAACCACCAGTACGGACCGAATCGAACTATTCAAAGTAGTTCAAGTTCAAACTAGTTCGGTCTTCCGATAATTATTGAATTTATGAGCCGTTTGCTAAACCTAGAATGTATCGTTCGGTAACCCTTGAATGTAATTTCGCTTTCGCTAACCCTGTAATGTAGCCTTCGACTTTCAATAACCCTCGAATGTCCTATTTTTGCTAACCCTCGAAATTATTGTTCAGTAACTCTCGAATTGGCCGTAACCCTGAAATGATCCTCGATGATTGCAGATCCTGTCTGTCATTTTTCAAAGATCTGCATACACACAGTCCCGAGCGTTCTCCATATAGCAGAATACTCAGGACTGTGATTCCCCTATGGGAAGTCTAACACGGCCGAGGGAAATTTTCCCTCTTTTCCGAACAATTGATCGACCTGAACGTTCGGCGAACGCTTGTTCGGAAAACTAAGGTACACACAGCTAGCAAGCAAGCTAGGTACCGTGTGCTTGACTGTAAATGGCTCTGGGATCTGGTCTGGGGAACAGACAATCAGATTCTTTCTGAAAGAATCTGATTGTAACTAGAGATGTCCGAACTTCGCAAAATCCGGTCCACTCGAGGATCCGTGAATTTTCGGAAAAATTCGAAAATCCGCGAGCGGACCCATTAAAACCTATTAAAATGAAAAAAATCCGCAAAATATGAGGATTCTTCGAAAATACGAGGATTCTTCAAAAATACGGACCCGAATGTATTTTCCCACATTATTCGAAAATACGAGGATTCTTCGAAAATACGGACCCGAACGTA
Source organism: Hymenochirus boettgeri (assembly GCA_019447015.1). NCBI lineage: Eukaryota > Metazoa > Chordata > Amphibia > Anura > Pipidae > Hymenochirus > Hymenochirus boettgeri. The sequence goes on from CM033476.1 coordinate 310,124,347, forward strand.
TTTTCCCACATTTTCAAAAATACGAGAAATCCTCGTAATTTTGAAAATTTTTGAAAACGTGGTTCGGAAAAGTTCGGAAGGCGGAAAACCGGAAAATCCGCAATATCCGGCATTCGCAAACGAGGTAAATCCGCCGCGGATCCGGGTTCGGATCCGCGAACTGGGCCATCACTAATTGTAACCAATTCTGATTGAAAAAGAATCTGATTGGTTAGTATACCAATCTGATTCCTTCTGTAATGGGGCCCATACACGGTGCAATGGAACCGGTCGATGAACTACAGACCAGATATAAATTGGAAACAATCATCATACAATGGGACATAAACAAACAAGATAAAATTGTTGGCATTGCTGTGTACAATCTGGCATTAATAGGCAGATATGATTGTAGAAGATGTAAATTGTTGCAGAATAGAATGTGCCGCTAGAAAGCAACCAATTCACCATATACGGGCAGATTTCATTGTTGCCGATAGTGTAATGTGGTGGAAATGAGGAACAGACAAAGCACATTTTGGGGTTGAGGCCTCGAATGGTAATGAAGAATGAAGTCATTTGCGATTGTGTTTGCTGATTTTTCTTTCATATTTTATTTGCTGTTTGGACGATCATCCATACACATACAATTTCTTTGTAGCAGATAAAAAATTTCTGTCCTGACCAATCATCTTCACATTCAATTAGAACTTCTCAATTTAATTGCACCAGACTCTATCTGTACCATTATCGAAACAATTGATGTACAATCGTGGAGTTCAGACGACGATTGTACAACAAAATTACATCGTGTATGGGCCCCTTAAAAAATAATCAGAATTGGTAATGGTATACTAACCAATCAGATTCTTTCTGATTGTAACCAATTCTGATTGTCTTTCAGAAAGAATCTTACTGACCTATCACAGACCCACTAGTTATAATCCACTGACAACTTAGTTACAGTTACTGATCTGTCACCTTATGTCTCATCCCCATCTCCTCTAGACTGTAAGGTTACAATATGGACACTTCTACCCCTCATACTGACCCATCATAGACCCGCTAGTTATAATCCACTGACAACTTAGTTACAGCTACTGATGTCACCTTATGTCTCATCCCCATCTCCTCTAGACTGTAAGCTCTCGGGCAGGGCCCTCCATCCTATTGTACCACAGTAATGCTGTAACTTACCACATTGGATGCTGCTGGACCAGCACTTCAATTATTTGCACTTTGTATTACTAGCACTACCCTTGTATGTAACATGTATGTTTTCCTTATGTATATCAATGCAACTGTAAAGCGCCACGGAAGATGTTGGTGCTATATAAATCCACAATAATAACAATAATAATTGATATACTAACCAATCAGATTCGTTTCCAATCAGAATTGGTGTAAACAATTCTGATTGGAAAATATTCTGATTGGTATACTAACCAATCAGATTATTTGTGAAAGATTCTGATTGGCATACTAGCCAATCAGTCTTTCTGAAGGAATCAGATTGTAACCAATTCTGACTGGAAAAGAATCCGATTGGTTAGTATACCAATCATATTCTTTCTGAAAAAATCTGATTGTAACTAATCAGAATTGAATCTGATTGTTTGTTCCCCAGACCATTTCCCAGGTCCCAGAGCCACTAACAGTATGTTACTGTATCATTTTTACTAAATTTTTGAAAATTTCTCGAAATTTCTCGAATTTTCGAAATTAGAAGGTGGAAGGCAGATCTGTGCCGATTTTTATCTCCCACTGACTTTTTTGAAAATTCATGAATCTGCAGAACAGATTTCTAGCAGTTTCATCCATTATTATTAGATGATTTACTTTTAAGTTGTCCAGCTTGTTTTTGTTTCTATAGTCTTTATATAGGTCATTGGCTGAAGAAGCACAATTTGAATTCATCATTCTTTGTGTTACCTTAGACACCTACATACCTGTGTATGAGCATTGACCCTAAAAATAAAGTTGCTGGTCACATCATCATAAGTAATTTGAGGTCCTGAAACTTTCATTTCATATCCCAAAGAACCAATACAATGATTCTCTGGACCTTCTCTGATAGTCTTCTACTGTACTTCGCACCCACACAAACATGAGAACATTTTGGAAAGATCTTCTCTATATTACTGTGTCAATATATCAAGTCAGAAGCTGTCTTTGTAATTAGGCTGTTCTATACACAAAGGAGCCGTGGTCCACGTTTATGGTTAACAAACCATTAACCAGGAGGACAGAACACAATCGTTTGGCCGCTAATGACCTACAATAACCACTTTGCAAGCTATTTGTTGAAGGGGTTATGGCTTCAATTGTATGGAGAGAAAAGCAAGGTCTTCAATGAAGCTTTGCTTTCCATGGATGGGAACCCAAATGGGAGACGCTCCCATCTAGTTTCCCATGGAAATTTTGGGTACAGATGTATGTATATTAGGAAGAGATGTCATTGAGATTTGTGATAGGCCCCTGATGTTCGTGCGTTCCATTGACCATTCTATATATAATGTTGAAACAATAGATTGGTGTCCATTTTTATTCTTGTAGGCTCATTCTTTGCAGATTTATATCCCAAAGACTAAAAAAAGGATGGGCCCTCTAACCTAAAGGAACAGTATTTAAGAAAAAACGTATCCAATGGTATTTTAGACACAGTCAATGCTACTTACTCTAGACTGAGGAAAATGTTTCATTTTTACCTTTAAGACAAAGAAATGCGTTAGCTCCCGCTCTGCCCCCAGTACACTATATACCCTTTTTACTAAACATATAATAAAATACATTTGCAGTACATATGCCAATCTTTATAAATAATATAAATAAATAATTTAGATCTGAGAATTGTAAGCGTGCAAATGTTCCATTCCCATAATACACAGCATTCAAAAGTTCTTCAATTCCAAGTTAAGACAACGTTTCCATATGTGTTAGACCGTGCAGTAAATGTTTTTGATTCGTTCCCATCCTGCTGCAGAACTGTGGCTCTAACACTAAGGGTTTTGTTCATTTCCTTGTAAGTCTATGAGGCCTATACATTGTTTTTTTCACATCATTTTTACAGTTCAGTTGAACGCCCAAGGAGAGGAGCGCAGTCATCAAAGCGGAAAACACAAAAATACGTTTGTACATTCAATGTTTGACCGATGGGTTCATTCTTGCAATCAGGATAAAGACTGATTTGTGAGGAGAAATTGAATATATAAGGGACATAAATTATACAGTCTCAAAAACAGAATTGTAAAAAACAATATTATTTCACTTCATTTAAATCTAATACTGTAACAGAAACCTATCCTCCCTCATTTCTCCTTTATATCTTTAAGTTCCATTAGCTTATGGGGATTATTCAATAAAAGTTGTTATTGTTTAAAATGGTGCTAATTTTGCCCCAACCAATCAGATGCTAGCTTTCAAATGTTACATAAGTTCTGATTGGTTGGGGCAAAATTAGCACCATTTTAAACGATAACAACTTCTATTGAATCTCCCTGTATATGTAATAATAATATAATCTCCCTCTATATATCTCCCTGTACAATAGCCTGATGAAGTTGCTTACCATATGTAGATAAGATATCGGGCTATGTGTTCAAGGTGAGATGGCAGAGAGGAGGGTTCTGGAGAACATGACGTTTTGTGGACCTTTCTTTTAAATGCACAAAGCTGTTTGCACCAACAGAACCCCAATTAAAAAGTCATAAACTGGAATCATTACAAAGTCTAGATTGCTGAAAGAGGCCTACTATATTTTTTTTCTATGCAATGATTTTCAATATTGGAGTATTAACGTCACTTATGACTTCTGTAGCAGGTTAAAATTATATATTATGCAGGGCCCCCCAAAACCTAGTTTTCGTTTTGTTAAAATATAATAACTCCCTGCCAGAGAAATCATACTTAAGCTGGGTACACACCTGGGTACAGTTCCTGTCTGTCATTTTTCAAAAATCAGGCTACACACAGTCCCAAGCGTTCTCGCAACGAGCGCTCGACCGACCGGAACATTTGGGAAAGCAAGGTACACACTGAACTGATTAAACCCCGATACCCTCGGATCCGACGGTATCAGGGCTTTGTCGGTACTGTGTGTACCTATCTTTACAAGATTGTGATCCACCGATACTTCCTGTCTCTCTGCCCTCCCTCCACTGCAGCTGCTGTGTTTTTTTTGTGTTCCCGAGCAGCCGCAGGGGAGGCTCTTCTGTCACTGTCACGGCCCACACTGACTGCCTTACCCGTAAGTGCCAGAGAGCTGAGGCGGTGGATCGAGGAGCTTGTAAGTATGATTTCTCTGGCTGGGAGCAGATTTATTAGATTTTAACAAAACAAAATTAGGTTTTGGGGGGTCCTGCATAATATATCAATTTTTTTTATAAGGGGTGGACATTCCCTTTAAATTTATTTTTCAACTTTACATTTTATCATAGAGTACATTATACCCTGTAAGGAATAATTCTAAAGCACTTCATAGAACTCCTTTATAATATTATAATAACCCCAAAGACAAGCAGTTAATAAATTTCCCAAAAAATAAAATACATTTTTGTTGTTTTATTTTAGCTCTTGGCAAAAAAAAAATAATAAATAAGTGAAAAATTTTCGATGATATTGAAACGTATAAGTCGTAACAAACGTTTAGTTTCACTCTGACGCCATGATTTTTTTTTCTGTGTTAAAATGAATGGACTTTGGCAGGTCATAAGTGATGAGTGATTTGTTGTGTTGTCATGGGAAACAGGTCCTTCTCGCCAAGTAAAAATGATGGTATCTGGGGGTTGGTCAAGTAAAAAGAAGTAGGGCGAATGGTGAAACAAGAGAAATATTCTATAAAAAAGCCTAGATATGGCTGTAGGAAATAAAAAAATCTAGAAATAATTATTAAAATCATTAGTAACACAATTAATTATCCATTTTTATGTTTTTTTGCCAAAAAAAGAAATTCTAATCCATTCTACTGTCTTTGATATAACTATGGCTCCCACTGGCCATCTCTATACATGACAAAGCTATCAGATCCCTTTAGACCACCCTAATGTTTAACAGTTAATTTATTACGCATTCCCTCTATTTCACAATCGGCGGCGTTTGGATTTTATATTTTTGCCAAGACGTCCTTCCAACTGTTTGAAGCATCGGTATAAATAGATGGGTGGAGGGATTTCAGAGGCGTACGGATGTTGCCAACATTGGACCAGCTTTTCCTTTTGAATTCTCCAGTTCCGAGCTGGTAGTGCCCTTCTGTGCGAAGGTTACCGAGAGTGTGGGACAGGTTTCAGGGGAAAATAGAACTGGAAAAAAAAATAGATAAAAGAACAAGGTGGCAATGTTGGCAAGGGTTGTCCACAAGAGGATCGGGAGCGAAGCAAGTGGGGGGAAAAAACAGGAAAGTAAAAAAATGTGGCAGTTTTAATTAAATTCCATTAAAGCTCTCCTTCTCTGCTACACTTTGCGAGCATGTGCTCTGCATTCTCATGCTAATTGTGGGACATCTGTACAGAGGCTCCTTTCTCATCAAAGACGTCTCCCATCAAAGACGTTCCTGGGAAACCCTTCACCTTCGACCTTTGAGGTCACCCTGAAAACAGTGGTCCTATAGATCGGAATACTGTACAGCTGTAGTGTCCTTTTACTTCTGCTATCCATCGGGATCTCATTTTCAGGCTGAAACATATCAGAGTCGCTCTGTTGGCATGACCCACTATCCAAGCCTCCATTAAGCGCTAGAGAAAGAGGTCCTTTATCTCCTGTGTCGAACTGTTTCCTTTTTTCCCCCCGTGGCTCCTGTTTAGGTTTTTTCCCTTGCGTTCTCTTGTATAGCCGCTATCATTTGCTACTTTTAATTGGACCACAGAATGTAGCTACCCAGCTGGCTGAGGGGCTTAATGATGTAAAGTAGACATCACTTTTATAGTTAATTTAACATTGAGTAACAAAGCTAAGGATTCCTGCGGTTTTCTACACCATGGTTGGAATAGAAACAGTCATACCTGTATTTAGGGCTTACAAGGCGAAGGCAATCTATTACAATCATAACGGGGTCTTTAGTATGCAGCTGTGGTACAATCTGTACAACCAGATTGTAAGGTGTGGGGGTATGCGGAACTTTTTTCTTTATTGTTCTAAGTTTGCAGCCCCCCCCCCTTTATAGCTAATGAGTCCCATGACCTATACAATAAAGTTCATTTTACAGTATAAAACAATGACCGACCAATTAGGCAGCCATTAGGAGGCATTTTTACTTTACATCTGAGGCCTGAAACTAAATAAACTTTGAACTAGTGTAACTAGATCTGTACAGAGATAAGAATTCTATTTTATCCAATGTAGCGCTTAAGGTGCCAAACACACGCGATTTGTACAGCATGTGTACCGACAGATCACATTGGTATCTGCCGGCTGTGGGAACCGCATACACATACCCGACCGTTACACGGTATGATCGGATCGGATCCCTTTACTAAAGTAAAGGGAGCAGATACCGACTGACGGAAATTTTCCGTCTTTCCCAGCCGACTGTAGTGGTGACTACGGTCGTTCGTCGGCACTACGGTCGGTCGGGAAAAACCCATACACTTGGGCCACCTTTAAAAGGCACGTGCAACCTCCTAAAGGGAAACATTTAGATGCAGACCCACCAAACTGTAAGTCCTCTATTCTTACCTATGGCCGTGAAGTCCTAATCTTGTTTCAGAGTTGCACTTCAAGCTGTATGAGATGTTTTAGCAGCTAGCACATGCACAAAGAAGCCGGCTCAGGGGGCAGTCATTCATTGGTTGGGATGTCAACTGTCATGGCCATATGCAGGAGAACTGGAAAGTAATAACAGACTTCAGGGTTATTGTGGTAACAGGGAAGAATAGCTGGCTTGTGGTTTAGGGGGTTTGCATCAAAAGGTAAATTGTATTTTTTGTGATAGAAATTGCCCTTCAACATTACCCCCTGATACTCATTCATATCTCTTAAGCTAGGTACACACAGTACCAATGAAGCCCCAGTACCTTCAGATCCGACGGTATCAGCGCTTTGTCAGCGCTGTTTGTGACCCTTTTCCGAACAAGCGCACGGCCCTTTTTGAAAATGAGATTATTAGAGCATAGTTATATGGCTGTACTGAGCAGGAAGTATTGATCAAACTACACCTCATTGTACCATCATTTTTAGAAGATAAAAAACTGCTTAGGACTATTCTGGATGGGATAGTCGGAAAAAAAATAGACTTCTGTATATTATTACATTTATTAAAAGGGCATGTCCACACTTAAAGTAATAAAAGTGATATGTCAGTTATCTGCTATTTTTACCAGTTTAGGCAGGTATCTGCCTCCTCCCTCTGCTCATTGAGCTTTTTGTAAGATTGAGCCCGTGCAGAGGAGGCAGCAGGTGAAACAGCAGTCAATCATTGGCTGTGATATCAGCAGTCACAGCCTTGATTGACAGCATGAAGGGAGGGGCCAGCTTAATCTGCTAAAACGGGGGCAATAATTATCCTTAAACATCTGGTTAGTAATGCAGGTAATAAAGTGCAAAATATTTCTGTTAGGGTTGGGGGCAGGTAACTGACAATTTACCAGTTTTTTGTTTTTAGGGTTAACATGCCCTTTAAATATTGGACAAGTTCTGCTGTATGTTGCAATTACAAAGGCTTTGGCTATATCTAGTGCTTATTACTATGTGTGTATCATCATGAGATCATCTTTTGATTGGACAGATCTTTTAAATGTAATCAGGTGCGATGTATCGAAAAATTGAACATTTACTGTATTCTGACAACTCAATAGTCTATCCAACTAATTATCTAGAAGAGTGTGTGTGTACCCAGCTTTAGTCACATATATTATTGGCTTATAAAGAGGGAACTTCTATTTGTACCTTCACACCGAACTATTATATTCTACTCCATAGGGGAAATACTATAACAGGGTGATGTAATAAAAGTTCTTGTTGTTAAAAATGGTGCTAATTTTGCCCCAACCAATCAGATGTTAGCTTTCAAATGGTAAATAATGTCTGATTGGTTGGGGCAAAATTAGCTTCATTTTTAACAATAAGAACAATAAGTCTTCCTAATAACTCCTATATTAGGTTGGATTTTACACTTTTAGGGCACGGCCACACTGCAACGCAAACACAAATGCGGAACGCAAATTGCAATCGCAACGCACCCGAAAATGCGTGTTTTTGGTGCGTTGCCGCGTTTTCAATGATATGAAAAAAACGCAAGCGCAAACGCAAAAAAAGCGCAGCAATGAGGCCTAGCCCTTATTGCATTTTATTCTGTTACATTCTATAACGATGCAGGGCAGATATGGTGGGAACGTTTTGTATCAACCAATCGCTTTCACGTCATAGTAAACCTGAATAAGATTAAAGGCCAATTACATTCTAAGATAAAGTTGATGTTAAGTGATTCCCCATTTGGGGCTTATTCATAAAGAGGTGCAAAATCTTGCCCATGTTCTTAATCTGCAGCAGCCAATCAGATGTTACCAAATGTTTTTTAACAGTTGTAGACCAGTAAAAAAGTAACATCTGATTGGTTCAAGCAAATGTTTATACCTCTTAACCAGGGAGATTCCCCCAGAGCCGGGTGTCTCGGGTCCTCAGAAGGTGGGAAATCAACCTGAATTTACTTTAGAGAAGTTTATCTACTTTCTTAAAGGTGCAAAAACAATAGCAGTTTCCTTTGTGCTTGCTACTATTGTGGTGTGTATTAGTGTGTAAACAGTTAACACCCTATTCACTGTAACTGGATGTACCGGTGTCCTCTCACACAAGAAGGTCACTAATTTGCAACATCTTTTTCCACATTACTGGCAGTCATTTGCATGCGACAGGTCACTGGTTTCTCCATGTAAACGCTCCATGTACCAGGATTACCAGCAAATGACCCCTACTCCCTGGTTCCTGCTGTCTGCATCATGACATTGTGGAATTAAAGACCATACCCAGTAAATGTCTGCAATGAAGAGGACCAAAGGCTAGAGCACATGAAGGGCTTTAGTTGGAGAAGAGACACTTCATGGACATCACAGCAGTTAACAAGAAGGAGGTCTCCCTATCAGACTACAAAATGGCTTCTGTTTAGGACTGTTTATGTAGATCACTTAGTGTAAGGTCAATAACAGACATATTATACTGCATAAAGGTGTCCAATGAACCACCCAATGGCATCTTCTTAGGTGCATGTTGACTATTGAGTGTCACTCACTGCATTTTAAAGACACACTGGCTGTATGATGTATAATGTCAGCACTGCTGATTGAGGGAAGGGCATTATCCAATTATTGTGAGCCTAATGCCAGTCTGGCTTTGGTGTAATGGCTACTGGCTTTGACCTCCCAACCCCTACAATAGTGGAAGTAGACTGCTCCTGAACTCAGGAACACCCGGTATTGTATATAACATATATATATATATATATATATATATATATATATATATACATTATTAGAGCTATAAAATACACATACATAGGCATATGTGTACTATGGGGGAGAATTCTTATGCGTTTTGTGGCATACTACACGCGAACACGTGAACTGATGTGGTTGGAAGGCTTTTCATTCATGTGATCACAGTAATGTATACTAAAACCCCTTTGTTTATAATCTATGCCAGTGTGCAGATAATATGATATTGTATGGGGCCTAGGAATGTGCATTGATTATGATTATGCAAATTGACCCCTAAATCTGGATGCCAAAATTCCTCTTGAACGTTAACACATATAGCATACAGTTGTGAATCAACATATTAGCCATGTATATTGTGCAAATAAATCAAACAGTATGTACATATAATGTATGTACGTCTAATATGTCTAATATTGTCTCCTTCAAAGATGGCAGGGCAGTAGACAGTTTGCCAACCCACAATGAACCCCCAATTCTCTGACATGTGTCAGAGACATGGTATGAGGTGTTTTATTGTGTCCTAAATAAGATAAGAATGGAAGGTAGGAGGTATGTCTACTACCTATTTGTAAAGTATTCCTTGACAAACTTAAAATGCTGCCTGGTGTTATGTTACCTCTCTTTCTGCTTCCTAACTTTTCCAGTTTGCAGTTGTCAGTCATAGATATGACAAGTGACACAAATGCTATCCTCTAGCTGTCTCTGAGCACGTGCAAGCTTGCAACAAGCTTGGAGAGGAGGCGGAAAAATTTTGAGAAGAACATTTTGCTGCATTACTGTTTAGTCCTATATTTGTCAGCTTTCCATATATTGTAGAAAGGCCACTTGTGTATATTTATGTTTGCTTGCCCTCAATATCCCTATAGAAAGCAGGGCGGGGTGTGGGTGTGGGTGTGATATGCATCACTTATAGCATATGCTGTTATAGGCTTGTGTACATAGAGAAAAAGATTAAAAAACACACATATGTTTATAAAAGATTAAAGTAAAATATAGCACCGCTTAAAAGAAAAAGTTTTTAAATGACCCACAAACCCAGAAACAGGAATGAAAGATACGGCTATAACTACAGATATCTATACTAGCTTTAGTTCTCCTTAATATTCCCCATTCCTTTTATAAACTGGCTATTAAAATATTAATGTGTATTAACATGAATAACATTACTAAACAACTGTATTCAGGTTGAAACTCTCTTTCTACAGTGCTGATAATATGTTTATTGATTACCCTCCATGTCCAATGTGATCCCCATACAGAACCATAGCGGATATTTTGGGGTAGTTAAGGAGTTATATGGGCAGACAGAGTTATTGGATTTTTCTGTAAATAATACAGAAGATGAAATGGAGAAAGCAAATGAAAGAAAAGAAATGAGATTACTTATAGAGGGGAAATGTCTTATAGAGGGGAGGTGTCTTATAGAGGGGAGATGTCTAATAGATTGGAGATGTCTTATAGAGGGGAGATGTCTAATAGATAGGAGATGTCTTATAGATGGGAGATGTCTTATAGATGGGAGATGTCTAATAGATAGGAGATGTCTTACAGAGGGGAGATGTCTAATAGATAGGAGATGTCTTATAGAGGAGAGTTGTATTGTAGAGGGGAGATGTCTTATAGATGGGAGATGTCTTATAGAGGAGAGTTGTATTATAGAGGGGATATGTCTTATAAAGGAGAGATGTCTTATAGAGGAGAGTTGTATTATAGAGGGGGGATGTCTTATAGAGAGGAGATGTCTTATAGAGGAGAGATGTCTTATAGAGGAGAGTTGTATTATAGAGGGGATATGTCTTATAGAGGGGAGATGTCTTATAGAGGAGAGTTGTATTATAGAGGGGGATGTCTTATAAGAGGAGATGTCTTATAGAGGGGAGATGTCTTATAGAGGAGAGTTGTATTATAGAGGGGATATGTCTTATAGAGGGGAGATGTCTTATAGAGGAGAGTTGTATTATAGAGGAGAGTTGTATTATAGAGGGGATATGTCTTATAGAGGAGAGTTGTATTATAGAGGGGAGATGTCTTATAGAGGAGAGTTGTATTATAGAGGGGAGATGTCTTATAGAGGAGAGATGTCTTATAGATGGGAGATGTCTTATAGAGGAGAGTTGTAGTATAGAGGGGATATGTCTTATAAAGGAGAGATGTCTTACAGAGGAGAGTTGTATTATAGAGGGGGGATGTCTTATAGAGGGGAGATGTCTTATAGAGGAGAGTTGTATTATAGAGGGGATATGTCTTATAGAGGGGAGATGTCTTATAGAGGAGAGTTGAATTATAGAGGGGATATGTCTTATAGAGGGGAGATGTCTTATAGAGGAGAGTTGTATTATAGAGGAGAGTTGTATTATAGAGGGAATATGTCTTAAAGAGGAGAGTTGTATTATAGAGGGGAGATGTCTTATAGAGGAGAGTTGTATTATAGAGGGGAGATGTCTTATAGAGGAGATATGTCTTATAGAGGGGAGATGTCTTATAGAGAATTGATTATAGAGGGGATTGTCTTATAGGGAGAGAGTCTTAAGAGGGAGATGTCTTATAGAGGAGAGTTGTATTATAGAGGGGATATGTCTTATAGAGGAGATATGTCTTAATAGAGGGGAGATGTCTTATAGAGGAGAGTTGTATTATAGAGGGGAGATGTCTTATAAAGGAGAGTTGTATTATAGAGGGGAGATGTATTATAGAGGAGAGATGTCTTATAGAGGGGAGATGTCTTATAGAGGAGAGTTGTATTATAGAGGGGATATATGTCTTATAGAGGAGAGATGTCTTATAGAGGGGATATGTCTTATAGAGGAGAGTTGTATTATAGAGGGGATATGTATTATAGAGGGGAGATGTATTATAGAGGGGAGATGTCTATCGAAAACTTGGAAACTTTACACTAGTGCTTATCTGCAGAAGTTCCCCAGCTTATAACTAACAGGAGTAACTTTTATTGTAACGTTTTTTCCAGTTGGGGAACCTTATAACTACATAGATTCTAAATGCCTTTAATTATCCCCTTTAAGAACTGAAACTTTAAATTTAAGGATATTTATTATTTGTTTCAAAATAAATAATGTTAATCGTGTTTTTTTCAATAAGTGGATTGTCCTCTTCTCAATATGAGTCTAGTGCATGGTGCTAATTGGTCAACCTTTGTTTCTCAATAGAGTTACCACCAAGCTGGTATTTCACTGGCCCAGCTGGTAAATCAGTCTAAGGAATGCAAAGGAATGTTGCGCCTTTGTTTGATTCTGATGTATTTAAAGGGCAACTATCGTTTCTGAACAAGTTAGGATTAATAAAAAGCCCTTTTGTTGTATCTTTAAAATGAACCCTGGATCACATCTTTAGGTAAAACTTAAAGTTTTATTATTGGAAAGGTTTAGCAAAATATCTTCCTGAACACTTCCTGTGTTAAAGGGCATGTCCACCCCCAAATCTAAAATTCCCCCCACTACTGGCCCCACTGTGTAGTGTTTAAAAATCCTTACCTTAACTCTCTGCTCCAAATGGTTCTCCTGCAGTGTCTGTGTAAAGTCCCAGAAAGTGAAGAGTAGGAGCCTGTCTGTGAGTGAAAATGTTACTGCCTCTTACCTTTCCTCTGAGAGCTTTCTGGCATGTACACTGAAGCACCCCCTCCCCCTCCCTCTGGATCCCTTTTTGCTGCCTGGAGCATTTGTCTGTAGTAAAGTGGACCCTATCCCACCCCAACCACCATCTTTGTTTGCAAAAAATAAATAAATCAGTAATGTACTTACAGAGTTTCATTCACCCAGCATTCTGCACTGCCGGCAGCCGCGTCTGTGATTGGCTGCCTCTCAGGTAATTACTGACATGGCTGCCGGTCTGGCCCACTGCTTGCAATTTCCTGCCGTGTCTGAACATCAGGGAAACAAAGCTCTGTAAGTATCTTTCTGATTTTTTTTTTTTGCAAACAAATATGGCGGTTGGGGGTGGGATAGTGTCTCCTTCACTGCAGAAAAAGTTTGTCTGGAAGGTAGAGATACCCTTTAAGTCTGAGCAGGAACTTCCTGTATTTCCCATCATTAAGATTAAAATGAGCATGCAAACAAAGTGCTACTGGTTCCCCAGGTAATTTCAGGAGGTGCAATTCCTCAAGCTCTTTGCCTAGATAGCAATATACTCAATACAAACTTAACAAGGAAGCACCCCAAGAAATGTTCTATCACTCTCTGCACTATACTTTAAATACAATTTAGTAATCATTGAGAGTGCTTCCTTGTTATGTTTGTACTAAAGTGAGCATGCTCAGACTTGGGCGTCAGGGAAGGAGCAGAGTGTCAGGTGATGTGATCAAGCTATAATAAGCAGGAAGTTCGATGTTCTCTGCAATATAATTTTGTTCACAGGCTGCAGCCAGAAATGTATCCCAGGGCTAATTTTAAAGGAAAGACTGCGGGCTTTTATTTAACCCTAACTTGATTGGAGATCACAGTTGCCCTGAAGACTAAAGGGAGTTCTGAGTAAGATCCATCTCTCGCCAACTGGTACTTAACTGATAAATGATCTGCTGAACTCCATAAAAAATACGTTGATTGAGAATATCTTGTATGTTCAGCAGGGCATGGTGAGATTGCTTTCCCCTTCTTACAATCTCTTTCTCTTGTTTTTCCTTTTTTTTTTCTCCTCGCTGCTTTGAATCAAGACAGAAACCAGACAATGGGAAATTGAGAGGAAGCCGCAGGGTCATCGAACACTTAAGGAAGGTTGCCCCAACATACACAAAGCAAGTGCTGGCTGTCTGTCACTGCTCATTGACAGGGAAAGGGGTGTCCTGTAAGGTCACCAGTGGAGCTTTTTACAGGAACGAACAGCCAGTAAACCGCTGAAAGCCACCGTCACGTCAGGTCTCTACGGTCAACTTGGCTAACATGGAAATTGGTGTAAGATGTTTTCAGGGGTCACCAAAGCCACCTTACATCTGTCGGCCCCCCCCACCCCCAGCTCGCCTTTCCATTATTTTTAGCTTATTTTATGATAGGATATGATTTCTCTCTGTTTTAGATATGGGTAAAAATGCAAAATAGCTGCTATCATGTCACTATCCTTTTCCATTTAAGACGAGCGATGAAAACGTCATTCTAGACATATGGCAATTTTATATTTTCACTGTGATTTGTGCCTAAATTAATATCATCCCGGTATTTGGTGAGGGGGATTGATGGAACATCTGCTTATAACGGGGAGGGGCGCTGGGGATAAAACAACAACTTACATCCACGCTAAAGGCAATTTAAGCAGAAATAAAATAATTAAAAAAAATTCTGCACGCTGAGCTAATATCTATATATATACTGTGTATCTAAATATATATATTATACATATATATAATATTGTAAATCACTTACAGAAATTGCTATAGTGGGGGTATTTCCTTGTTACAACATTGGATTGAGCAAGGAGAAAAGGATAAACAAGACATTTAAAATAAAATAATATATAGATATACAGTATAGACACGCAAACAAAAGTCACAGTGCTGCCCTCCATTCTTGTATTTACCCTAGACTCTCATATTCACACATCAATACATCATCGACGCGTTTTTAGCCGTACTAGGTCGTCGTCAGGATGATCAAACTCAGGCATTTAATTCTTAATAAAAGTAAAGCACATGATCCAATCCTTCCTCCTGACCAATCGTCAAAGACTGTCGACAGCAGCAAAGCTGTACAATAATTCGTCCCGACCAACCGAAACACTGAAAAGTCCGTTGGTCGGGCCGAATTGTTGTATGGTGTGTACCTATCCATTCATTGATAGTGTCTTTAAAACATTGATATGTTTTATATATCATTGTATAAAGTGCCAAATACTTTATCACTCAATAAAGTGTTAATTATTATAGACGATATATTAAAAACACTTGTAAAAAATATACATTAAAAAGTAAATACATATATAAATAGAGATGGGGGCCGGGTCCAGGTCCTACACGGATCGTTTGGATTTCGGATTTGGGACTTCAGAGCCGATTTCAGGACTTCAGAGCGCATTTCGATTTTTATTGAACTTTCAAGGTTATTTTCGAAAAGCTTTGAACGTTCGATAATCCTCAAAAATATGATCGGAAACTTGAAAATAGTTTTCGATCTTATTTTCGGGGATTATCAAACGTTCGAAAATAGCCTCGAACGTTCGACAAAAATCAAAATGCGCTCCGAAGTCCCGATTGCAAGTTCCGTTTTTCGGATCTTCGGGATTTTCCTGAGATCAGTAAACGCGAAAACAGAACGAAACCTGGCAGTTTCAGCCATCTCTCTCTCTATATAAAGCTCATTCTCTAATTTTTCGAGATTTTGATAGAAATTTGTAAAATTTTTAATAGGATTTTTTTTTAATAGGAGTTTATGATTTGAAATGGAATTATCTATAGGAATTTTAAAATTTCTTATAATACATTTTCAATGAAATGTTCAGAGTTTCAAACATTTCGAAAAATCCGCGAAATCTGTGGATTTTCGAAACCAGCATTTCCAACCTAGGTTCATGTCGTATTGGAAATGTGGCCGGTTCCTGCGTTTTGGACAAATACTTATGTAGCTGCAGCACTCAATTTAGGGCTTGTGGTCCTAGAACATTAAAACATTCAAATTATTATTATTGTGGATATATATAGCGCCAACATCTTCCGTAGCACTTTACAATTACATGTATGCATTCACATCAGGCCCTGGCCCGAAGAGCTTACAATCTAATCACATTTATTTAACACATACACCCAATCAGTATGTCTTTATGATTGTGGGGGAAACCGGAGTGCCCGGAGGAAACCCACGCAAGCACAGGGAGAGCATACAAACTCCTTGCAGATGTGTCCAAGGGTGGAATCAACTTGCTGCAAGGGATCAGTGCTAACCACTAAGCCACCGTGCTGCCCATTCAAATGAATGATTAAAACAAAGGGTACCTTTCAGGAGACATACTCCTACCTCCCATTCTTACCTTAGTCATTGGAATACGGTATGTGGTACTTTATGCCCATGGTTGTAAATTTGCGACCGTTTGTAAAATAATGTGGCAGTAACGTGGTGTTAGTTTAGCCAGACAGCTCACCATCCAATGTTAGTCAACCCACCACACCCACCTACACAAGCCATGTCCCTTCTCGCACAGATTACACTAATTATTTTCACGTGTCACTGGAAGATACTGAGGCGGCTTCACATTGTTGTTTCAGAAGACAAAAGGTATAGAAACACCCCTGCTCCCCTCTCTCCTACACTCTCTCCTACACTCTCTCCTACACTCTCTCCCTACACTCTCTCCTACACTCTCTCCTACACTCTCTCCCTACACTCTCTCCTACACTCTCTCCTACCCAACTCTCTCCTACACTCTCTCCTACACTCTCTCCTACACTCCTCCTACACTCTCTCCTACACTCTCTCCTACACTCTCTCCCTACACTCTCTCCTACTCTCTCCTACACTCTCTCCTACACTCTCTCCCTACACTCTCTCCTACACTCTCTCCTACACTCTCTCCCTACACTCTCTCCTCACTCTCCTACACTCTCTCCTACACTCTCTCCCTACACTCTCTCCTACACACTCTCTCCTACACTCTCTCCTACACTCTCTCCTACAAACTCTCCTACACTCTCTCCTACACTCTCTCCTACACTCTCTCCTACAACTCTCTCCCTACACTCTCTCCTACACTCTCTCCTACACTCTCTCCTACACTCTCTCCTACACTCTCTCCTACACACCTCTCTCCTACACTCTTTCCCTTAACCACTCCCTTTCCCACCCTCTCCTACACTCTCCCTACACTCTCTCCTACACTCTCTCCTACACTCTCTCCTACACTCTCTCCTACACTCTCCTCCTACACTCTCTCCTACACTCTCTCCTACACTCTCCTCCTACACTCTCTCTCTACACTCTCTCCTACACTCTCTCCTACACTCTCTCCTACACTCTCTCCTAAACTCTCTCCTACACTCTCTCGTACACTCTCTCCTACACTTCTTCCTACACTCTCTCCTACACTCTCTCCTACACTCTCTCCTACACTCTCTCTCCTACACTCTCTCCTACACTCTCTCCTACACTCTCTCCTACCCTCTCTCCTACACTCTCTCCTACACTCTCCTACACTCTCTCCTACACTCTCTCCCTACACTCTCTCCTACACTCTCTCCTACACTCTCTCCCTACACTCTCTCACTCACACTCTCTCCCTACACTCTCTCCTACCCTCTCTCCCTACACTCTCTCCTACACTCTCTCCCTACACTCTCTCCTACACTCTCTCCTACACTCTCCCGTACACTCTCTCCTACACTCTTTCCTACACTCCTCTCTACACTCTCTCCTACACTCTCTCCTACACTCTCTCCCCTACACTCTCTCCTACACTCTCTCCTACACTCTCTCCTACAAACTCTCCTACACTCTCTTGTACAATCTCTTGGACTCTCTCTAGTACATTCTCTAGTACTCTCTCATACACTATCTCGTACTTACTGTAGTACTCTCTCATTAACAGGTGTAGTGTGAGAGTGCGACTGATCCCGCAGCTTACCTTGGGAGAGTGACAGACTCACATAACCACTATGTCTCCGTCACTCTGGAATAATCACGCTCTCTTTACTTTAATTACAAATGAATGTCAGGGAGATTTGATTTACTTTCAGGGAGTCGGTGATCTGCTATTAATGTCAGGGGACTCCCTAAACTTCATGGAAAGGTGGAATGTCTGAGATATTCGTATTTAAAGAGAGTGGGTGGTCTCCTTAGACACTGCGAATTTCCCTTGGCCAAGTGCCTCTGGCGGATGAATGAATGACCACCGTCCGGTCAAGAACCACCGATTATGGCTGCTCAGTCGGGGGTCGGTCATTGATCCACCAGGGGGCGCTTGATTCGCCCTCGGATTGACTGAGGGAAATTTGCAGTGTGCACAGAGCTTTACTGGGGTCATTTTTATTTGTGGAGAACGAAAGGGACAGTCCTTGCTTCTGTCCTTTCAATCAGAGCAAACGTTCTTGCCAAGTTTCAATGAGTTACAAACATGGCATCTTTGAAATCAGATTTAAGTCCTGCTCGGCCGTCACCCATCAGATGATCCATTCACTCATGTGTGTCCATTTCAGCTCTACTTCTGGTCCGATGCATCTGGACTCACTGTGACTTCTGGTGGCTCTTGTACAATAATGGAAAAGGATTCTGGGAGGAGAGGACCACACAGGCCCTTGATTGTCATTTATATTTCTGGGAGATTTGCCATTAAACATACAAAATGCTGAATTGGGTTTCAAAGCACCAAGTGCAACCAAGCTGCCAAGCGTCTGCCTGTAGGAAAGGCTACAGTCATCTTAAAGGGGAACCAGTCTGACGATTCCCAGAAAGGTTTTCCTGTGTTGGAGATTTAGAGGCCATAATGAAAGGCCAGTTTTGTGATCCAGTCCGGTTAGAATAAAAATATATTAAAATTCCTTTGTTTTTAATGTAGGTCGTTGCTTTAAAAGGCTGTATATGGCATCTGAGTTCTGAGCGTTATCCAAAAATGAGAGCTGGAGTGTTGTATTTTTCTTTATTACAGTTACTCACCAATATCACAATCACTTGTGATTATAATGAAGAAAAAACTGTGATCTCTGCACCCCCCCCCCAAAAAAAAAAATTAAACCAACAAGTATAATTAATTAATGGAAAATCATACCAATAATTATAGGCTCTATCATTCTAGTTCTAATCGAAATATCGCTGCATTCCTCCTCTCCAACTATTTATTTCAGCAGGTTTTTGCCTCCTAAAAGAGTGTGTCCTGGACACTTATAAACAGTTGCACATGCTCAGTAAGGTCTCTAGCCACCACCCCTTTCAGAACTCTCAAGTAACTATTGGTTGACCTTCCTGCGACCTCTCTGTAATACAGACTGATAAGAGGATAAGAGGAATCCACTGCACACTGGTCTCTTAGTAATAAGTCATTTATTGTCAACGTTTTGGTGCTTGTGTAGCACCTTTTTCAAGACACAACATTCATAAGTGTTCAGTGAACACACACACATATATAGGCCAAAGTGTGACCTCACCAAGTCCAAACCCCCAATTAAAAATACACAAATCACAAATATACTAAAAAATATATATAATGAATAAAAACATTATACAGTCACAAGTTAAAAACACAAGTTTTGGTTTAAGATGGTAAAAATGTAAACGCTAAAAGGAAGATTTTAATCATTAAGGAAGCATGCCAATGACCAATTGGCATTACCGTATATACTCGAGTATAAACCAACCCGAGTATTAACCTATTTTTACCTGGAAAAGGGGTAAAAGTGATTGACTTGAGTATAATCCGAGGGTAGAAATTATGACCACTACTGCCTTCTGATTCTGTATTGTTTTGAGGCGTTAGTTGCCCTTTAAATGGACAGCAGAATTCCCATACAGTAATATCCATACTGGTTTGGCTATTACTGTATGGGACTATGGTAATGGATATTCTGCTGTCCATTTAAAGGGAAACTAAAGCCTCAAAACAATACTGAATTAGAAGGCAACAATAGATACCATTCCTCCTTCTGATTCTGTATTGTTTTGAGGCTTTAGTTTCCCTTTAAATGGACAGCAGAATTCCCATACAGTAACCCCCATTTCTTGGCACTCCGGATGTTTGGAAACTACAACTCCCAGCATGCTTTACTAGCAGGGATTACTGCCCCCCATCCCCACCAACACTCCCCCACCCCACAGTGTTAGTCCCCTTTTCCATTACAATTCCTTTTTCCACTTAACACAGAGTTATTTAAGGTGAAGGTGGCACATGGATTATTAAATCCTAAATGCATCACATCATTGGAAGTTTCCAAAGCTCTGCATAGTTTAGTGTCATCAGCAAACACAGAGACCTTGCTCTCAATGCCCCCTTCTAAGTCATTTATAAACAGATTAAACAGAAGCAGTACAGAACCCTGAGGCACTCCGCTTAGAACTTTAGCCCACATAGATGTAGCTCCATTGACCACCACTCTCTGTTTGCGATCCAATAACCAGTTCTCTATCCATGAACATATTAATGATTTATTAATTGGAAATGTTCAAATTAAGTTAAAAAAATAAATAAAGGGTAACTATAGTGTAGTGCAAAGTGCAGTTAGCAGGAAGATAGGAGATCTTATTCATCAGCATTGTGTCTCTTGGCTGTATGTTTGTTTGCTGATTGCCTATGGTGACAGCAATTTACATTGGTCTGTTCTTGTTCCCCTATAGTCTCCATTGAAAGAATATATACCGTATATACTCGAGTATAAACCGACCCGAGTATAAACCGAGGTACCCAATTTCACCTAAAAAATCTAATAAAAGTTGTTGACTCGAGTATAAACCGAAGGTAGAAACTTGGCATTCAAGATGTTTGGAAACTACAACTCCCAGCTAATAAAGCATGCTGGGAGTTGTAGTTTCCAAACATCTTGAATGCCACCCTCACCCTCCAACCCAGTTCAGTTTGTACCTGTGGGCTCTCCTCCATCCAGTAACTTGGGGCTTCCTGTTGGGACTTGTGCCTGTGTGCCAGCATTGAAGATCAGCATTCCAGCAGCCACAATCAGGTAAGCATTCCGGCATCCACACGCTCATTCCCAGTACTGGCGCGCCGGGCAGTGAAGTCGGCCGGCGCGCCAGTACAGGGAATGATCGTGCGGCTGCCGGAGTACTAAAGTAAGTAGTGACTCGAGTATAAACCAAGTCCAAGTTTTCAGGCTGATTTTCCAGCCTGAAAAATTCGGTTTATACTCGAGTATATACGGTAGATTTAGTCATTTCAGGTTTGATGATATCATAGTTATTGGATGTTCTTTGGGATATATCTGATATTACATTTTATAACTTGTTATGGGACCAGGTACATGTCTATGGCCTTGTCATAGCCAAAATACCTTTTAGTTTGATTTCCATAAAAAATTGTTCATAAATTATAATGTTGGAGGGGCAAGAACTAATTAATGTGTTTTTTGGCTTGTGTTCTAAGTGTGAAACGCGTCTGATAAAAAGGTACGTTTGGCTTGTCATACAATGAATTTGTCAGCTTTCCAAAGGCCATTTCCTGTATCGTGGACATGTTGGATGAGGGACTGAAATCTATTCCGATACATTCAAAACCTTTCCTCAACCTCTAGGGAGCTTCAAGTTCCATTGTTAAGGGTAACTTCATAAAGTCCTCCATACATTATACAGATGTGCTCGAGGACAATTCTAGTTGATATTTTCTTATTGGATATTATTTTTCTAGATCTTTCCTTCTTTTATTCCTTGCCCTGTATCTCCCATTAAGTTCCTTTGAATTATAGGCCAATAGAACCCCTGCCAGGACTCAATTGCATATTAATGTCCTAAGGATAATGGCTTTATATAGCTGGCTGACTGTCATGGCAGGTTAATGAAATAATCTTCTATTGATCTTTATTGATTGTCTCCACTCATTAATGGAATAATAAAATGGGAAGGTGTAGTTTGCCTGGGTGGGTTATATCAGCCTTTTCATAATCAGAGCAATTAAAGGAAACATTTAGATATAATGTAGTTAAAGTACAGGGTCGTTGTGCTATTAAATAGTGTAGAATTGAAGGACCTGGGTTTTAAGCCTCGTGCACACGTCAGATCATTTTCGTACGATGAACGTTCAGCAATCGCCCTGTTATACACTAGTTCTGCCAATGACGCCTGTACATACATCAACGATAGTGGATAGATAACGTTCGTTGGTAAAGATGTTACGTGATGTACGTATTAAGTGACGTTCGGAATATCGCGTGATCTCAAAATGTTGCACATGTGCATTTCATTCAATCTTCCATTACAGTCTACCGATAATCTGGTGATTATGTACAAACAAACGACAATCGGCAGAACGAATCCGCCAGGCTGACCGTCGGAAAACCCGAGAATAGTCGTGGATCGTTGGTCTTAGAACATTGTTAAAGCTTTATTTTCGCACGATGGGTCATTCGTCGGGCAAATTGTGCGAAAATTATCTGACGTGTGTACAAGGATTTAGTGCTTAAAGTTTATGTACACTAGGGAATTTGTTTATTTAAATTGCCCATTACTGGAAACTATCATTCTTATCTATCTATCACTGTGCTGTTTTTTTGTTTTTTGTTGATCGGTCCCCTATTTTTTTTAGCTATCCAATCTGAACCATCTTACATTTCAGCTGTCAATCAAGTGCCTTATTATCATAAACATTTCTGTTTTGTGCAGTTTTGCTGTAGCTGGAATGGTAACAGCTGGTATGTGAGCTGCATGGTGGGAAAATTCCTTCTCCCATTGCTCGCTTATAGGGATTACTCAGCATGCTTGCCCTGACAGAGATTCAGATAGTCTGGCAGGGGGCTAGAGAATGAACTCGGACAAAAACAAGTACTGGATTGAAGTCATGCAGCAACACAAACACATCAGAGCAAGTGCTGCTTACATGTATTCATGTATAGATTGAAATCAAGTGGGTATGTCTATATTTCTGAATAACCAGATCTGCGCCAGACCCCCGACCCCTGACACCGAACATTACCCGCAATGAACTGGCATGTCGGCCAAGAATCGCCTGTGTGTATGCATTCGGTCAAGGGTCGTTCGTTGATCCACCCGATGGATCAACGAACACTTACTCTGATGTGTCTGTGTTGCTGCATGACTAGTGTACATAAACTTTAAGCACAAAAACTCAGGTTCTTCAATTCTACACTAAGATTTAATAGCACAACGACCCTCTACTTTCACTAAATATATTTAAATGTTTCCTTTAATTGCTCTGATTATGAAAAGGCTGATATAACCCACCCATGCAAACTACATACTTTGCATGTGTATGTGTAAGCCTTAAGAGACCTCCTGTCAAATACAATCATACCAACATGTCAAATGGGATCCCCAGGCCTGAACATGGTTCAATGTCAGTCAGGTTTGGTTAAACATGTCCAACAAATTAGCACATAATATTGAACTGTTTGTGGTCTGCATCACGTCATATTCCATATTCCATGACAGTCCACTATCTCCATCTTGCTTATGAAAAGTCTGTCCATGTCAGTCTACAAGCAAGTGTAAAGCACCCACCACCACCAAGTGTAAAGCACCCACCACCACCACACATACTGAGAAAATTTAAGTGTAAAGCACCCACCACCACCACACATACTGAGAAATTTAAGTGTAAAGCACCCACCACCACCAAATGTAAAGCACCCACCACCACCAAGTGTAAAGCACCCACCACCACCACACATACTGAGAAATTTAAGTGTAAAGCACCCACCACCACCACACATACTGAGAAATTTATATGTAAAGCACCCACCACCACCACACATACTGAGAAATTTAAGTGTAAAGCACCCACCACCACCAAGTGTTAAAGCACCACCACCACCAAAGTGAAAGCACCACCACCAACACACATACTGAGAAAATTTAGTGTAAAGCACACCCACCACCACCACACAACTGAGAAATTATTAAGTGTAAAGCACCACCACCACCCCAAATGTAAAGCACCCACCACCACCAAGTGTAAAGCACCCACCAACACCACACATACTGAGAAATTTAAGTGTAAAGCACCACACCCACCACCACACATATGAGAAATTAAGGTAAGCCCCCACACCACACATACTGAGAAATTTAAGTGTTAAAGCACCCACCACCACCAAGTGTAAAGCACCGACACCCACCACCCACACATACTGAGAAATTTATAGCTCACAGCACATGCTCACACCACATTGACCACTTTCATCAATTAACAAACACATAGCTAGTTTCAAGAATATTTTCTTTCCTTCAACCTAGAAAACTATGGGGCATATTATAAAAGAGCGAAAAGTAGCGAAATGTTTTCGCATTCGCTTTTCGCAGGGTTTTCGCCAAAAAACAGTTAACGCTATTTATAAAGGTAGCGTTAACGAATGGCTATCGCTAAACCTTTTGCCTTACTTCGCAATGGTAATTTTAGCGAAAAAAGGAGCAAAAAGGCATAACGTGATTTATAAAGAGCGAAAGGTGGTTTTTGCGTTAAAAAGAGCGGAAAGATTAGCGCGACCCTGAAGGTGGTGAAAAGTCATTGTTTGAGCGAAAAGGCATTCTAATGGGTAATATGCCTTGAAAAAGCGAACGCGCATTAGAAGGGCGATCGCGCATTAGAGTGTAATATGCCTTGGAAAAGCGACTTAGAAAGGCGATCGCGCATTAGATGTAATATGCCTTGGAAAAGCGAACGCGCATTAGAAAGGCGAACGCGCATTGAAAGGCAAACGCACATTAGAAAGGCGAACGCGCATAGAAAGGCGAATGTGCAGTGCAAAAGAAATTGTATTCCATTGAGAAATTCTAAGAAGATTGACAAATGAGACATGGCTGACTTTTGGTAAATGTGAGGTGGCCATTTTGAACTTGACATCACATAGTGGGCTTTTCTGGTTTCGAATGGTTTCACAATGCAGTCTTCTTAGATGCGTTAAGTTTTCGCTGCAATACTTTTTAGCCGCGAAGGTGGTTTTTTCGCTTTTTATAAAATAAGGGAAAGAAGCCCCAATGGCGCTATTTTCGCTGCGATGTGCTGCGCTAATTATTTGGCGAAGAAAAAGACAATCCTTTATAAATATGCCCCTATGGGGCATATTTATAAAGCACCGAAAATAGCGCCAAAAAATTACCGCCGCACATCGCGGCCGCGAAAATAGCGCTATCACCGTATTTATAATGGCGAGCGCCATTCCCGCGATATGTATCGCGGCCGCGATGTGCTGCGGTAATTTTAAGCCCCTTAAAATCCCTTCCCGACGCCTCTCCTAAGAGGAGCTTTCCGCCGCGGAACTCAGATGCCGACCTGAGTGGGGTTGGTGTCGCCAGCCCGAAGACGTCGCCCAAGGGCTCTTTAAGAGCCGCCACATGGGGGTCCCGGTTCGAGCTGCGGGACCCCCGCCAAGGGCACTGTCAGTGCCGCAAGGGCACTTGTAAGTGCCGCAAGGGCCCTTACAAGGGCCGGGGAGGGGGTCCCGGTTCGAGCTGCGGGACCCCCTAAGCCCCAAAAGGCCCTTCTCAGGGCCCCGCTGGAGGGAGCCTCCACCCCTCCCAGCGGCTCCCTCCTTCCCCTCCCGGGAGCGGGCGGGGGGCTTGGAGGGGTTGCCGGGGAGGGGGGTGCGCGGCGGGTGGTCGCGACCACCTGCTGCGGCCCCTTCCCGGGCCCCTCTAGCCTCCCGTTCCGAGATTGCCGCGAGAGGGGAACGGGTTGGGAGGGGCTGCTGGGAAGCGGCGGGGGTGGTCTCCGCCGCGCCGCGGGGGGTGTGGGCAGGGTGGGCGTGTCTCCCGGGGCGGGTGCGACCACCGCCGCGGTGTTGCCTGCCCATCCCCGCCGCGGGGAGGCTAGAGCGAAACCAGTACCGCCGCTTATAAATAGAAGCAGCGGTAACGGTAAGTATCGCCGCGAAGGGTTAACGCTTCGTTAACTTTTCGCGGCCGTTTTGGACTTTTATAATCGCGTTAAACGCGATTTATGCGTTAATGTCCGCGAAAACGTCCGGAAAAGTTAACGAACCTTATAAATATGCCCTATGTGTTTTCTCTCTGATTGGCAGAATGTCAAGTATGGCAGTTTTTCTGGAGCTTGTGTGCAAAGATTGTGATATGGGTCCATCACTTGTTCCCTCACTAGTTTGTATTTGCTTTGGGTCTTTCCTTATTTCATTGGATGAGATTCAGGTTCGATAACTGTATGGTAAAAGTAAATAAATCCTTAATATTAATAATTTGGACTTTTTACCATTACAAGTGACATTTTCTGTCCAAGAGGCCCCACGGGGACTAAAGGTCCAAGGGAATTCTTTCCCTGTCCTCAGGGCCTTTTTTGGCATTAGCCACCTAGGCAAAGAGCTAGGGCATCTATATTAAACCAGGGCACCCAGTGTTCTCCCTAGCATCTCCCTATCAGCTTTTATTTGCTGTGTTAGATCTGCTCTCCTTGGGCCCTATTTATAAAAGATCGGTATCGTTATCGTAAAATACCGATGTTATTGTAAAATAACGACCAGGTTTTAACGATAACGACCGTTATTTACTGATATCGGTAAAACGGTCGTTATCGTAAATAACGGTCGTTATTTTAGATAACGATCGGTATTTTACGATAACGATACCGATCTTTTATAAATAGGGCCCCTTGTTCTGCTACTGTAATTTGTAACATTGTAGTGAGTAGAGAGCCTGAACTCAGCTCCCTCTACTTGGATACAATGTTCCAAATGAACTGAAGGTGAAGGAAGGAGGGGGGAGGATGAGCTCAGCTAATAGACTGAGGAGATCTGTTCTAAAATGGCAAGTAAAAGGTGCAGACTTTAGAACAGCCATTTTCCCTGTGACTGCGCCCGAGATCTCATCGCTGCCTCTCCAATTAGAACTTAGAGTAGGTGGGAGTGAACAATTCAATGGGGGCATGGAAGCAGGTACCTACGTGTATAATGACAAGCTGGCAGCTGAAGGGTTGAAAGGCCATACTCTGCTGGTACCGAAAATATTAACAGCAATACTCGGAAAGTGCTGGCACTGAGGGTTAATGGCAATACTTGGGAATGTGCTGGCACTGAAAGTTAATGGCAATCCCTGGAATGTGCAGGCACTGAAGGGTAATGGCAACACCCTGGAATGTGGGCACTGAAGGGTTAATGGCAATACCCTGGGAATGTGCTGGCACTAAGGTAATGGCACACCGGGTTGGCACTGAAGGTTAATGGACTACTTGGGAATGTTGCTGGCACTGAAGGGTAATGGCAATACCCGGGAATGTGCTGGCACTGAGAGGGTTAATGGCAATACTCTGGGAAGTGTGGCACTGAAGGGTAATGGCAATACCTGGGAAGTGCTGGCATGAAAGGTTAATGGCAATACCCATGGGAATGTGGCACTGAAGGGTTAATGGCAACACCTGGGAATGTGCTGGCACTGAAGGGTTAATGGCAATACCCTGGGAATGGGTGGCACTAAGGGTAATGGCAATACCCTGGGAAATGTGTGGCACTGAAGGGTGGAAGTGGGCATGAGGGTAGGGAGTAGGAAGTGGGAACTGGGATGTGTGGGGCTCTGATTAATGGCAATACCCTGGGAATGTGCTGGCACTGAAGGGTTATGGCAATACCCTGGGAATGTGCTGGCATGAGGGTTAATGGCATACCTGGGAATGTAGTGGCACTGTAGGGTTATGGCAATACCCTGGGAATGTGCTGGCACTGAAGGGTTAATGGCAATACCCTGGGAATGTGCTTGCACTGAAGGGTTAATGGCAATACCTGGGAAGGTGCTGCATGAAGGGTAATGGCAATACACTGGGAATGTGATGGCACTGAAGGGTAATAGCAATACCGGGGAATGTGCTGGCATGAGGGTAAGGACAAACTGGGAATGTGCTGGCACTGAAGGGTTAATGGCAATACCCTGGGAATGTGCTGGCATGAAGGGTTAATGGCAATACCCTGGGAATGTGCTGGCATAAGGGTTAATAGCAATACCTGGGAATGTGCTGGCCACTGAAGGGTTAATAGCAATACCGGGAGGATAGGCCACAATACTGCACTTCTAAAGCGCAATAGAATTGCGATCTGCTAGGGCACCAAGATGTCTAGAAACGGCTCTGCCTGTCCATCCTAGACAGGTCTACTGAATATGTGGATCTATCAGGATCCTATGGAGCTCATGTTATTGGTAGTAAAGGAGGAGAGAGATAGGGTCCCAGGTCACTATTAAGTGTTTTTGTCACTTGTTAACGATAAAGAACCTGACAGTCATTGTGCTCCCTCACTCTAATTCATACACAACACTTCAGGGAGATTGTATATATTTCAGGGGTCAGGGATCTGCCAATAAAATCAGGGAGATACTCCTGAACTTCAGGGAGAGGTGGGATGTCTGGTAACCCAGTTCCCGTGAGTGGTCTTGCATGACCTCGGGCAAATCATATTGTCTTCTAAGCAAATTAGATTGCACGAGCTCTGACATGGCTCAGCAAACCAGGAGTTTTCTCAGAGGGATTCCAAACGCCTGCCACACTGGTCAGAGTCAGACTAGGGCGTGGAACATCTGCCAGTAGGGTTTAGTTTGGGTGGAGACGATTTTTAAGGGATTGGGAGAGAAATCTACAATCCTATTAAATATAAAGAGAGAGAGAGAAGAACAGCAGCAGATTGGACAGGTGGAAATCCAATATATATATATAATAGAACATATGTAACATTTCATATTATTATATTATTGATATATAACGACATATAGTATTATTTAAATTAGAATTTATTTACATTTATTTTACAAAAAATGATGGAGGAAAACAGGACGACATGGCTAAACAGTTAAATATATATCTCGTTCAGTGTTATCTAACATAGACCCAAAACTGTTGTTCCTTGTTCCCTTATAATGGATTCCCCTGTTTATCATTTTACAGATGATGGGTAGATGGATTTTCTTTTTTTTTTTTTTGCTTTAAGTAGAAGAAACGTGCCAAGGATGCTGCAGATTTCAGAATTTTCGAATCAGTCTTAATAGCCCCAAACACTATAAACTAGAACATCAAGCACAACAATCCAAAATCAAGCAACATTACACACCATATACCAAAAAGACACATATATCAAGACACACGAGAACATCATAACACTCCATATACACAACCATATACACAGCATATACACAAATAACACAACATATACCACATCATATACCACCATATACACAGCTATACACAACAGATACACGCCAATACACATCATATACACCACCATTACACAACAGATACACAGCATAAACACAATATACACAGCATATACACAACATAACAACTTATAACACAAACATACACTCATATACACACATATACACAGCATATACCACAACCTATACACACCATTATACACACCAATTACACAGATATACATAATATACACACCATAACACAGCATAAACACACATAGACAAACATAACAATCATTACACACCATATATACAAATATACACAATCATATAGAACACCAAACACAAGCATATACACAACATATACAACTATACACACCATAGACACAACATACACACATAGACCAGAGCCTAAAAACCTATAAACAAAGAACACATAAAACACAACCATACAAAATAACACCAAAACAACCAGAACACACATATTACACATCACATATACCACCCAGATACACAACATATACACACCATATACACAGCCATATCACACACACCCAGATACACACATATAACACAGCATATTACACACCCATATACACAGCATATACACATCATATACACAGAATATACACAACATATACAACAATTAACACACTGACACACACACCATAACAGCAATACAACACCATATACACACCAAACCAGCAATACACAACATTAGAACACCATATACACAACATATACACATCATATACACACCATATACACATCATATACACCATATACACAGCATATACACAGCATATACACACCATATACACAGCATATACACAGCATATACACAACATATACACAGCATATACACATCATATACACACCCATATACACAACATATACACAACAATACACACCATATACACAGCATATACACAACATATACATCAATATACACGCCATATACACAGCATATACACAATATCACACAAATACACATGCACGCCAACACACACCATATACACACGCTATATACACATCATATACACACCATATACACATCATATACACACATATTACACACCATAAAGCATATAAACACAACATATACACAACATATACACACATATACCACACCATATACAAGCATATACACAAACATATACAACACCATATACACATCATATAACCACCTATACACAACATTAAACCATATATAACACAATTACACAGCATATACACAACATATACACATCATATACACAACATACCTCATATACAACACATATAGATACACAACAGTACACATATACACAACATAGACACACCATAACACACCATAGACACAGCATATACACAACACATATACACACCATATACACAAAAATAAACAGCATTCATACACCTATAACATCACTACACACATCTTCTATAAACATAACACACTCAATACACACCAGATACACACATATACACAACATAACACATCATATACACACCATATACACAACCCATTGTACACACATATAAACAGCATATACACAACATATACACAACAGCTACACCGCATGACACATCATATACACAAACAATTACACACCATATAACACACCCATATACACAACATATCACACATATATACACACCATATACACAAACATATACACACATATACACAGCATATACACACACCTATACAACAGCATATACACAGCATATAACACCCCATATAACACATGCATCATACACACCATAACAGCATATACACAACATATACACAGCTAACACACACCATATACACACATATACACACATAATACACACATATACACACAATACACATCATATACACAACATGAATACACAACATTACACACACATATACACAACATATACACAGCATATACACACCTATACACATCATACACACATAACACAGCATTACACACATATACACACATATACACAGCATATACACACTTAGTATACATCATAACACCCATATACACAGGCATATAACCACATTATACAACCTAACACAGCAATACACAACAATACACATCATATACCCGCCATATACACAGCATATACACACATATTCACACCATAACACCAATACACAGCATAACAAACATATACATCATAACACCATATACACAGCAATACACACAATACACAGCATATACACACCATATACACAGCATATACACAGCATATACACACCATATACACAGCATATACACAACATATACACAGCATATACACAACAATACACAGCATATACACGGTATATACACGGCATATACACAAAATAAACACAGCATAAACACAACATATACACAGCATATACACAGCATATACACATCATAAAATACACAGCATATACACAACATATACACACCATACACGGTATATACACGGCATATACACAAAATAAACACAGCATAAACAACATATACACAGCATATAACACAGCATCTACACACAAACACGCATATACAACAACATATACACATCATAACACAGCAATACACAACATATAACAAAATAAACACAGATAAACCACAACATATACACAACATATACACAGCAATACACATCAATACACAGCATATCACAACATATACCCATCATATACACAGCATATACACAACATATACACAAAATAACACAGCATAAACA
Source organism: Hymenochirus boettgeri (assembly GCA_019447015.1). NCBI lineage: Eukaryota > Metazoa > Chordata > Amphibia > Anura > Pipidae > Hymenochirus > Hymenochirus boettgeri. The sequence continues at coordinate 310,156,139 of CM033476.1, forward strand.
AAAAAATATACACAACAATTACAAAAAAAAACCCCAGGCATATACACAACATATTACACAGCATATACACAAAATATATACACAGCATATACCACAGCATATACACAACATATACACAGCATATTACACAACATATACACGGTATATACAACGGCATTACAATGGCTATACACGGATTATAACATTTCCATATACCCACAGCATATACACAGCAATACACATCAAATACACATCAATACAAGGCATATACACAGCATATACACAGCATATACACATCAAATACACAGCATACACCACCGCATATACACATCAAATAACAGCATATAAAACCATATTTACACAGCATAGACACAAATAAACACAGCATAAACACAACCTATACACAACATATAACACAAAATAACACAGCATAATCAAACATTTAACATCAATACACAAAATAAATACAGCATAAACACAACATATACACAGCATATACAAAAATCCAAAAACGGACCAACTCTGCGGTTTAGAACATGTCTACTGTATGGATCCTCCATAATAAGAGATTGATTTCATAGACGTCTAAAAAGTTAAATGTAACAGGCAGCGCTTAGGATATTCACACCCAGATGTTGTTTGAATTATGGTATTGTTGGTCCCTTATCATCGTGAGGAGGGGGAAATGATTCTCCAATGACACAATACATGCATTTAACGTACGTGTCAAGGGGCAAATTTGTGATGTTTATTGACCCATATGATTTGTATAGTATATGCTGATTCCAGAACACCTCTGGCTTGTAGTTACACCCTGCCATGGGATTATGTACAATGTGCCACCATTGACTGTTTATGGCTAGAAAGTCCAAACTTAAAATTCTGTTACCCCATCATTCCATTCCTCCACCTCCCCCATTTCCAGTATTTCAGTAACCCTAGTTGTTTGTGGTTGTAAAGGGAAGATGATTAAAGGCCCTGAAGTCTTCAAAGCAGAGAGAAAGGTATCTAAATCTAGTAAAAAGTCAGCTGCTGCAAAATGGAGATTCAAATCATAACCTTTCAATGCCATAAAGGAATTTCTCCATAGGTATTATAGCTTAAGTACGTTGATCCAACAGTATGCCTGAGTAATCTGAATTCGTTATGGGGCTTACCTTCTGCCCAGTGAACCCATCACGGATCATTTTCACATCTCCAGGGCCTAGTCTTACTCTGTGTCTAAGTCCCAGGGCTTCAAGGGACGGTATTCAGCTGACCATGTTGCCGCCGTTATTAAAGGATTGTTTTTCAAAGCTTAGGGACAGGGCTAGTACTGCTAGATAATTTGTTATATTTAAGTGATCGTCGCGCTTTGGTGGGACACAACAATTGGCATTGATGATGCACTAAGCTTCATATACTAATTATTTAAAGGGGAAGGATGCAATATTTATAAGTAAGGCTTTATCTCCTTTTCCTTACCCCAAATGGGACCTGAAGAAGCTTAAAAGTAATCATTTGCCCAATACCAACAGAACTAACCTTTTCGTATTTAATGTAACTATGGAATGGGTTGGCCATTGACTTCGCTGAGAAGAGTCAATCTTAACATAAATTTTGTATGTGGTACTATAATGTTCTAAGGATTTACAAATATTCCTGTACAAGTGACAGTATGCAGCCTTCTCTTTTTAGATCTCTAGTTTTAGAAACCACTAAATGGGGCCCATACATTCGGAGATTTAACTTACCTGAACCAAGGCGGTCCCACAAACATTAGAACGATCCTGTCGGAAGCTCCTTTCTTCTCATGACCCGGCATGCGATCGCAAATCCATCATGTTTGCGCATCGCATTGGGTCAAGAAGAACAGAAAGTGGCGATTCCGCAGGATCAGTCTAATGTCAATTGATCACTCGGTCGGGTAAGTAACTCTATGTATGGCCCACCGATTAGGCATCTACAAGTAAAATATCTTTCATTGATTGATTAGAGTTATTGGACCTGTAAACTTTCTAGACGAAACCATTGGATATTACAAGAAATCAGTAGCAACTGAAAGTATTTACAATCTGTTGTCAGACTAAACAGATTGGTCAATGGGCAAAATCATTATTTAAATTAATCTAATATTACACTAAATTAGGTAGTTCTATATTATAGTCTTCAAATTAATTTTCTTAAAAAAAAGGCTTTTTGAGCAGGCCATTACATGGGGATTATATGGGCACCTACTCAGATTGATAGTACCATGTATTATAAGAAGGCCAAAAAAAATCTACTGCATAAAGATGTTGTTATAGAAACACATTTTCGTATATGAAACTGGGTTTTATTAAAGGCTTTAAAAAACATCTGCTCGGCTGCTATAGGTCCTAGAATGGGGTAAGGACATCACGCTTTCATAGAATGCTCACACAATAGAGAATGCCTGGATGGTTCCTTGGGTAAATGGGGTATAAAGTGCACAGATCAAGCTCCTATCTCTGGAATCATCAAGAATGAAAGAAACTGTACCTCTCAAAACGCCGTTATTTGTGGCTAATCCGTTTTCTTAGGTCCTGGTCCTCTGTCCCATAGCAATACATACGGGCACCTACTATAATTACACACACATACTATAGTGTCTGTCCTGTTGGCACCCTTGCACATGAACTTCCCCTCGGTAGGGGTCGGATCATGCAAATGCATTGAGTGGGCAGCTTTTCCATCTTATTTGTTAAGCCAATAGAATCTGGAAAGCAAAAACCAGGACGGTCTCTGTAACCAAGCAGGAATTTAACCAAAAGGAACTATGGAGAATCATAAATGATGACCAAAAGACCTCACTGGGTAATGGTAAATGGTTGGTGTGGTTGTTGATTGGTTGGGATTATGTATTTTTTTAAAAAAGTGTCAGACTGTAATTGCCTAACCAGGTGCCAGAAAAATGTGTGTAAATGTTTAATAAGTTTCTGCAGGGAAGAGGAGACCTACATTTCCGATGGATAGCACCATCAATGGGCTTCCAAGGTGTACCAAGGTAGCGATGGACCGGTTCCAAGACATCAGAAAGGAAACCCATCAGAATCTTTAAACGGTTATAGAGCTAAAAAGCCGTGGCCCTGGTGGTTAAAGTAGACACCCGGGAGATGAGTCCATGGAACCCAGCTCCGCACTACTGATAGCATTTTGCTTTCTTTTTTTTTCCGTTCGCCCCTTCGTTTTCTACAATCTTCCCCCTCCCAGTATCTCTAGTGCGTCAACCCTCTTTGTTATTCACTTGGTTTTTATCGAATTTGTTGGTTGGTAAAAGAAGAAAAAAGATAAATTCTGATTTGTCCATTGTACTTTCCCTCATTATACCGACCCTCGTAGAATTTGGTAACCCCCCCGACAGCAGCTTGCTGTACGTCCTTATTATTCTACTTGTAATTTAAGAACTTTTACCAGACTTCGTCATATTTAGTTTCAGTGGCATTTTTCGCTGGTGAAATGGAGGTGTCTTACTATGCAATATCCGAGACAGAATGGCCATTTAAACACAGATGCCTTCCCATAGTGAAAGCCTGCTATTGGTTAGTTGCTCATCCCAGTGTTTTTGTTTTATCATGCAACTAATAGTTCTAGGACACATATACAAGCCTCGTTGTTAATAATATCTAAGCGACAGTCACCCGTGTGGGCAAAAAGACAGACTTGCCCCACGTGCCCGCGGAGTTTCTTAGTGGGATACCATTATATACACACTGATGCTTTTAATGTGAATGCCGTTTTTTGTTTTTTTGGGGGGGATATTAAGATGTTGAAGTGTTCTAACCTCAGCCGAAAGCATATTAGGATTTTTAATTAAGGCCTCAAGCAGAGAAATAGTTTATCCTTGCAATTGTTAGGTTGGGGAAAAGATAGTGTATATGGTGTATATAGCAGCACCAGCCTGCCAGCCATTTCACCACAAGTCACTTTCCAGCCAGTGCAACTACATTGCTTTCTCTCTGATTTTTTTCTTTACACATGGAAGCTGCTATACTGATTCACTAAATATAATTTAAAAACAAAATAGTTGGGTCTCTTCGTCTTGCCATGTCCAAATTTTAAAAAATTCTCACATATCGGAAGTTCCGATCATCTAGCATACGGGGGTGGGGTGGTTTCTTGTTACAAATAGAGTCCATGGGCGAACCAATTATGTGGAAACGCTTGTTTGTAAAATACCATTCTGTAGGTAGGAACCACCGCAATGGTATTGTATAGCCCATCGTTACATCGGCAGGAGGGGGGGTCCTGGGAGAACGGACGTTAGAAGTTGGGGTGTTGTGTAAGATAAAGGGGGGGACAGGGAAGGGTGGAAGGGAAAGGGGAAGGCGGGGGGGGAAGGTAAAAGGTAGGAAGAAGGGAAAGGGGGGGGAGGTGGAAGTGCGGTGTAAGAGGGGGGGAGGGGGGTGAAAGAAGGGGGGGAGGAAAGGGAAAGGGGTGAGGAAAGCAAGGATAGAAGAAGGCGTGGTTTGGGGGGGGTTGAGAGGGGGGAGAGGGAATGGGGGGAGAGGGGGAGAATGGAAGGAAGGAGAAGTGAAGGGGGAAGGACGGAAGAAGCGGGAAGAGAGAGAGGGGGGTGGGAAGGAAGGAAGAGAAGGGAGGTAGGGAAGTGAAGTGAAGGGTAAGGAGGGGGAGAGGGGAAGAAGGTGGGTGGGGTGGAGGAAGAGGGGGGGAAGGGCAGGGAAGAAGGGAGGGGCGCGGGGAGGAAGGGAAGTGTGGGGGAAGGGGGGGGAAGAGAGGAAGGAGGGTGGGGGGGAAGGTAAGGTGGAAGGAAGGGGAGAGGAAGGGGGAGGGGGGGGAGGAGGAAGTAGTAAGGGGAAGAAGAGGAGAAAGAAGGGGGTAATAAGGGGGAAGAAGTGAGTGAGGAAGGAAGGAGGGGGAAGGGGGGGGTGAGAAGAAGGAAGAATTTTTTATTTTTTTAAAGCAAAGATATGGAAATCTTGTTCTTCTCAGTGGACCGTTGTAATGGCAAGGTTTCATTTTTCTTGTTTTTTGTTTTTTTTGTTGATTCTTGTTTTTTTTTGGTTAATTGGCGTTTTTTTTAATAAAAAAGTGGATGGATTGGAAGGATGAGTTTCTTACAAACAAGGAAAATGTTACCACGTTACTGGGTATATTGTTTGGTGATCTGTGTTTCTTTTTTTGATGATACATTAAAGTAGAGTTGGGAAGGTTTTTTTTCACCTGTTGAGGAAAGGTTAAGTAAAAGCTATGGAAAACTTGGGGAGGGTGGGGGGGAAGCGGAGGGAGGGGGGGGAGGTGAGGAGGGAGGTCTTTACTTGTGTTTTTTTCTTCTTTTATCTTGTTCTGTTTTCCCTCGCCCTTTCCCTTCCCGCAGTGGACGTTGTTATGGCAGGTCCTTGCCTGGCCGTCAAGTTAATAAAAAGGTGGGATTGAGTTTCTGCAAAAACAATGAAGTGTACAAGTTACTGGTATTGATTGTTTGCGTTTTTTGATTTGTTGTTTGATGTTGATTGATCATCAGGAGATAAAGGAGAACCGCAATAGGTTGGGGAAGAGGGTTTTTTCACTGGGAGAAATGGGTTTTTTTTAATCGGTTATTTTTATAAAAGCGAAAGGAAGCTTAGCTATGGACGTCTCAGTGGACGGTTGTGTATGGGCATGGGTTATTGGTCGTTTAATAAAAAGTGGATGAGTTTCTACAAAACAAGGAATTATGTTACAAGTTACTGGATTTGTTGATACATAAAGTAAGTAGTAGAGTGGGAAAGGGTTTGTCACTGGTGAGGTGAAAAGGAGGGTAATTTTGAGTAGAGGGTAAGAGTTAGAGGGTAAAGCTCTGGGAACTGTCTTCCGGGACGTTGTTTGGAAGGGTTAATTGGTAGGTAGTTACAAGTTTAATAACAAGCGTGGCTTGTTTGGTGGACTGGAGCTGGTGGATTGTGTGTGGGATTGGGGAGGATGATGTTCTGCAAACAATGCATGTTACAAGTCACTGTATTGCTTTTGTACATATAACGTAGAGTTTGGGAAGGAAGGAAAGGGTTTGTCCAAGTGAGAATGGTAAGGTTAATATTATTTAGGGGTTAAGGTAAGGTAAAGCTATGGAACTGTTCTTCTTTCCTTTTGGAGGTGTAGGACGGCGGGGGGAGGGGAGGAGGGGGATTGGGAGGCGGGTGCCGGGAGGAGGTGAGGGGGGACTTCCAGGTGTGGACGTGTTATGGCAGATTCATGGTCAGTTTAACAGTGTTTAATAAATAAAAAAGCTGGGATTAGTTTCTGCAAACAAAAAGGGAACATGTTACAAGTTACTGGTTCATTTTTTTAATTGAGACATATTAAAGTAGAGTAGTCTGGGAATGGTTTTTGACGTGAGAACGGTTTTGTTTTATTTATTTTAATAATTTTCTTTTAATAATTTTTTATGGGGATGGGTTTATAATGGTTTTTTTTTTTGGGGGTTAATTTATAATTTTTTTATAATCTAGTTTATTAGTAATTTTGGGGGGGAGAAGGAAGGGGAATAATGGTAAAGGGGGAAGGTGGGGTGAAAGAGGGTGGGGTAAGAGAGTGGGTGGGGAAAAAAAAAAGGGGGAAAGCCGAGGGAAGGTGGTAAAGGGGAAGGGGGTCGATGGCATAGGGGGTGGGTATAGGGGGGGGGAATGGGTAGGGGGGGGGGTGGGCAAGGTAAATAAAAGCGGATGCAGTTTTTTTTTTTTTTTTCTACAAACAAGGATGTTTTGTTTTTTGTGTTTGTGGTTTATTGTTACAAATGTTGTTGTTTGTTTGTTTTGGTTTGTTTTGTTGTCTGTTACTTTGTGTTGTTTTGTTTTGTTTTTGTTTGTTTGTTTGTTTTTTTATGTTGTTATTGGTTGTGTGTTATCGTTGTTACAGTTGGGTTTGGTGTTTTGTTTGGATTTTTGTTTGGTTTGTGTTGGTTTTTTGTGTTTTGTTTGTTTTATTGTTTTGTTGGTTGGGTGTTGGTTTGTTTTGTGTTGTTGTTTGTTATGTTTTGTTGTGTTTGTCGTGTTTTGTTGTTGGTTTGTTTTTGTTTTTGTTAGTTTTAATGTGTTTTATGTGGTTTTGTTGTTTGTGTTTTTTGTTGTTTTTTTTTGTTTTTTGTTTATGTTGGTGTTCTGTGTTGTTGTTTGTTAGCTTGGCTGTATGTTTTGTCATTGTTACAGTTTGTTTGTTGTTTGTTTTTGTTGTTGTGTTTTGTTATTGTTTTTGTGTATTTGTTCTGTTTTTGTGTTGTGTGTTGTGTTGTTTGTTGTTTGTGTGGTTTTTGTTTTGTGTTATGATTTTTTTTGTTTGGTTTCTTTGTGTTGTGTGTTTTGTTGTTGTTTGTTTTTTTGTTGTTGTTTTTTTTGTTTGTTTGTTTTTGTTTTTTGTTTTGGTGATTTTTGGTTGTGTTTGTGTTTTGTTGTGGTGTTGTTGTTGTTTTGTTTATTGTTGTTTGTTTATTTGGTTGATGTGTGTGTCTACATTGTTGGTTGTGTTTCTGTTTTTACTGTTTTGTTTTTTTTCTTGTTTGTTATTTTTGTTGTTGTTTATTTGTGGTGTTTTTGTTATTTTGTTTTGTGTTTGTTTGTTTTATGGTACAAGTTGTTATATTGTGTTTTGTTATTTGGTTGTTGTTTTGTTGTTTAACAAGTAGTAGTATGTTATGTCAGTGTTACTGGTGATAATAGTTATTTTTGTGATACACTTTAAAGTAGAAGAAGTGGGGAAAGGGTTTGTTCCTGTGAGAACGGGGTTTGGTGGGTAATGGGGGGGTTCATGATTGGGGGTAATAAATGCTATGGAACTGTCTTCCAGTGGACCCGGTTGGTTTGTGTTTGGCATTGGGCAATGGGACCGTTTAAATTAAAAAGCTGGATAGGGTTTTTTTTTGGTTCTACAAACAAGAATATGTTTACAAGTTAATGGGTATTGATAAATAAAGTAGAGTTTTTAGGAAAGGGTTTTGGTCACTGTTGAGAACGGTAAAGACTTCCAGGAACTGTTCTTTTTCTTCCAGTGACGTGGGATGGCAGGTTCATTGGTCAGTTTTAATAAAAAGCTGGATGAGTGTCTACCAAACAAGGAATGTACAAAGTTACTGGTTTTGATACATTAACGTAGGTTGGGAAAGGTTTTCACTGTAGCACGGTAAGCTATGGAAAATGTTTCCAGTGGACGTGGTTTAGGGCAGGTAATTGGTCAGTTTAAATAAAACGCGGATGAGTTTCTACAAAAAGGAAGTGGTACAAGTTACTGGTCTGATACTAAAGTGAGTTGGGAAAGGGTTTTTTTCAGTCGAGAACGGTTGTAAAGTATGGACCTGTCTCCGTGGCGTTTTGGTTGTGCGGTTATGGCAGGGTCATTGGTCAGTTTAATAAAAAGCGGAGAGTTTCTGCCAAACAAGGAATGTTGCAAAGTACTGGTAGTGAGAACTAAAGCAGAGTTGATCCAGGGGAATCCAATTGGCCACTTGGGTCAGGAAGGAATTGCCCACCCCTAATCTACTTGTTGTAGAGAGGAACAACAATCCAAATATCATATTATCCATAATATCCTTATTAACTGTAACTCACATATATCACAAAATGTCTTATTAATTTATTGTCTAGCTAAAAAATTTTGTAACGGGGCGGTCTGACCGTCCTAAAAGTCCATGCTCAGGTCTGGGCATGTGGCAAGAACAATGACAAGTCCGTGGCTAAAAACGGGTGTGTGTTGTTCGACGGCAGGAATGCTGGAATAAAAGTACTAACCCAACCTGTTAATAAAAAAAAATCCTTAGACAATGACAGCAAAGTGAGGGAAACGATTGAATGAATGCAATGTTGAAGTACTTAAGGATTTAGTTGTCATTTAATTTATGGCAAAAAAAAAAAATTACAAGGTCCTGAGTTGCAACTGCCATGAGGGGTCGTTTTAGTGACTAATGTACACAGTAGCTACCCAACACTTTGGGACATAGAGATTCCTCATAAATAATTCAACTGCACGGCTATTTTAGCAGATCTGTGAAGATTGTTTCCCTTCCCTACGTCTTGTAAAGAGTCTAATCTATGGGGCCGAAGACGCAGCTTCATTTAATGATTGCAGTTTTCTGTATTTTTTCCAACATGTATACACCGGGAGGAAAGCATAGATTTCACACACAACAAAAACAAGATACTTAAAGCATAACTACAGCCTAAAATTATATTTTCCACCGCTGACATCAAAGTTAGAACGAATTTGACTTTCTTTACAAAATTCTACCCAAACCCAAAGCTTAAAATTAAAGTAGAGAGTTCCCCGCAGTTCCTTGGCCCCTCCTGTAGCGCAATTGACTTCAGACATGCTCAGTGAGATCTCCAAAGAATGAATAGACAGGAGGGGATTCTCAAAAGGTACTTTGTATCTTCTTGTGGTTTAAAGAGTTGGGAGTAAAAACTAGAAATCTAGGCTTAAGTCATTTTAAAATATATATTTATTTTTAGGCAAGAGATTTTCATTGTAACCTACACCCAATTCCCTGGTGGTTGAGAGCTCTGTGCTCAGGTAGTAGTCGAATAGCACCTTGTACATACAAAGCAAAGAGGAGGGCTGTGTAGCGAAAGTGGGCGGGTTGGGGCTTATTCATTGATCTGTTTGCAGTAGGATGGCGAGCGCAAACAGAAAGTATGATGCTTACAGTGGAAACCAAAGGCATCCAGTTCCCCTGGTGATTTTAACATCACAATAGCAGGTGAGTCTCATGGGATTTGGTACAGTCAGATCATTACCTTTGAGTGAAGTCGACGTTGTCTTGTTTACGAATCGGATAAGCGAGCTTTTGGACGGGTGATCTGACATCTAGAATACAGGGGCAGTAAATGGAGTCTTTATACTCATTACTTTTACCGCCATTATGGAATAAATAGAGTTAAAGCTTTGGCTGGAGGGATTCAGTTTAATATGAACTCCCCTTACAAGGAGTTTTGAGCAATCTGCCAGACGAAGGACAACTAACTTCTGCCTACACAACTGTAGTCAGCCTACAAATCCCATTTCCTCTTGACAATAGTTTTTTACATGGAAAAAAAAATGAAATTAAAGTTACAGCCACATGGTTTACTTTACACTTCCATTCGGACCTTAAAAACCACAGTGGTATGTATTTAAGTATGGGCTTGTGAATGCCCGCAAGCCCTGAATAACAGATGCGCTCGTAAATTCCGGCCTTTAAAATAGGGGCACAGAGAGATTTTATTAAATAAATTAAAAAGATCAATGATTTGGTACTTACGTTTACAATATGTTTATTTCTGTGCGCAGTGGAAAAACATCAAATATAAACGGATATTGTATAGTAGAATGTTTAATATTTTTTGGATGGGGGGTAACAGGTTAATTTTCAAAACGCCTTGAGGCTCCCTATGCATCTAAATACATCGAAAATATATTAAACATACGAATCCGAAATGCTGCATTACATTTCCGACATTTGATGGGTAATGTAAAAAAATGTAAACCAAGCATTGAAAAAAATGACCAATCAGAACGGATTAGGACTTTCGCAAACCATATATAAAGAGCCGTGTAGAAACTGAAGAAAGAAGCGGTTGCAGGTGCCAGTCAGACCCTGTGTTGTTTTGGTGTATGTTAATGAAAATCGGCCGACATAATCAATCAGTATTCCTACTTGGAACTAGGGCAAACTCATGAGATTGGATATTTCTTCAAGCATCAGCAATAATATCCACCGAGAAACGAACGGGGAACTGTGTCTCCAAATCTCTCGTCTTACGTGATCCACAGCCCAAAATAAACAACGGAAAGGATCGACCAGAAAAGTTAATGGGTGGAGGCTGAATGGACATTCCTATAGGCTGTCTTCTGACACGTGCTGCTGGCGAGCACAGCTCAGACTCCTCAGTGTGGAGGGGGATAACAGGAAGTCCTCCTGTCTCTGCTGTTGTGTATAGTCCTGAAGAGAAGGTAGGAATCTACACAATTCTTCTTTCACTGGGGAGAGGGGGGGGGGGGTTTGTCGTGAGTAACCCACGGCACCCACAAAGTGGGCGGGGCTTAGGCACCCGTGAGTGGGAGGAGTGTAGGCACCCGCAGGTGGGGGGGTATGCACCCGCAAGGGGGGAGGGCCACAGGAGGGGCTGTAAGAAAAGGGGCGCCATGGGGGCCAGCAGTTTTTCGTACTGCGGCTCTCTTCGAAACATTAGTGGGGGTAGGAATTACCATTACTCCTTTGTCTCAGGTAATTTTTTTATCTGTATTTTTTTAACCCTATCTGCCCTCATTTAACTTTTGAAAATCGTGTTGTAAAGCACAGAAATGGGGAATATTGACATGGGATGTGGTAAAAAAAAATTTCATATGTACTTTATAAACTCATATAAAGCACAATCCCATCACTCTATAGAATTTGTATAAAGTTTAAACCAAGTGTTGATTTTTCTAGATCAATTGGTGGAATCCACAGAAATAGAGGTATAGCTATTGGTTGTTTTATTTTAATTCCAACTACAGTATGAAATAGTCTTTTTTCTAAACCTCCTGACCCATTACAGCATAAACCCAAGGATTACAGCATCAATAAAAAAAACCAAGATGGAACCTCTTTTTAAGTTTGGGTTCCCAATGTCTAGTAAATGTGGTCTCTGAGAGGATGAGAGGCTCTTGCTTTTGTTTCAGTGAAGACCTTTGGTAGGATGTTTTATAGGGCATGACAAGACAGCTCTGCATACAGAACACAAAGATAAATTTCGTTCTCACACCGTAAGCTTCCCAGACTTCTGATGGCCGGACAAGGGTCAAAATGAGCGTCAAAATTGGCAGACATTGCCCCGGGGCGAGAAAATGTGTGTAGGAAGATGGGGGTTATTATGAGGCAGTCTGTCATAGGAAAACAACGTAGTTTTTGGTGAAAAGAGTATTAAACAAGGGAGCGAATAAAGGGTGTCCAATTTAGGAAGCAGGGGTTCCGATTGTTTGAAAATATAAAAATTGAAACGGTTAGACCCCATTGTGTCCCCACTGAACTGAAAGCTGTGCTGTACACACTCCAACTAATAGGTATTAAAAGATCTTTCGGGCCTGATGTTAATGGCGTTCTATAACATATGGGTTAGATAGAATTTGGGCCCTCTGCAACTGATTCTGGCTTTGATTGAAAAGACTTAAATTGCACCCTGGTTTGTCAACACAAAAGGTTTTGGTCAACCTCTATAGGTTGGATATGGTCTACTAGATTGAGGGGGTTGATCTTAAATAAGCCCAAGAATTGACGCGATGGCCAATTTTATTTGCTCACCATTTAACTAAATAAGCATCATACGGTAAATGGATAACTGAAAAATTGGTCCAATGATTTGTTTTTAGTTCTTCTGGATTAAACACAAAACGTTCACTTTACGAACTGTAAAAATCTCACTTGTGAACAGAAAACTTCCTGCTCTAGAGGCCCTCCTTAACAGGGTTTAGATTCTAGGCCAGAAATGGCAATGAAGACTGGCTTGGGCAATGATCTGTTATTACACCAATTAGTCAACAAGGTTTTAGTCAGTGTTTGGTCCAATTTAAAGATGTTAGGGAGAAACAGGTCACGATTCTACCACGGAAGGTCCCCAGTTGCCTTCCCCCTCCTATTCCCATTGTTCACGTTGACAAAACAGACTGATCGGCAACTGCCCTAACAAGCCTGTCGGCACTGGGTTCATTAGGAAATCCCATTTGGATCTACTAAAATAGCAATGGTGGGACCGAAAGGAATGAGTCTGAAGGCTCGTAACACCGGTGCCACATTGGCCAAACCTGAGAAACCATGTGAAAGAACAGGAATCTAAAATGGAATTATAGTTCTCTTTATTCCTACACCTGTAGTCATTCCTTGCAACCTCAGCCATGATTGTGCCTGGCAACAAATTGGATTGGATGCTTAATGATGACTTGTACTGCTTTAATAATGCCATCGTAATTCCATATCTGTGGGCTTTCAGGTAGCAGGGACAGATCCACGGGAACACATTGGAAAATAAGAAGATGCTGCATTGAGGACATAATGTATGGCAGAGTTCAATCCTTGATATCATGTGGACACATTCAAACATAATGATGTGTAAATGGGGGAGCTTAGTTTACTAGGAATATATGGAAAGATTGTTGAAAAAGCAATCACGCCAGAAATGTCTCCGTTGTTTGTCAAAAATAACGAAATGATTAGCACCTGGAGGAGTTTTTTTCATAGAAAAGAGACTGAATGGTCGATTTATTAGTTCGGAAGAACAGATAATGTTAGCTAAAAGCTACTAAATAATTTACCGAGGAATCGGTTCTGTTTTGAGTGGGTGGTCAACATCAGGGCAATGTTTTGGGTGAAAAAGACTCCCCATGTTTAAACCAATCAAGATTTTATCTTACTTGCAGTAGAACCGTAAAAATCAAACATTGATGGGTTAATGCTAATACTAACTCAGCCAATGTTTTTCAGATTCAAGCCTTTGTCTAAAACAGTGAAACATCGTAATGAACTCACCCCAACAGCAAAGTCAATGCGTCCCTGAAGGAGGGGAGATGACACATCAGTGATGGTAACTTAGTGTGATCTGGTCATTGTGGGTCACCCTTAAGATTCGATAATATAGGATAGTTAAGGCTACACAAATATGACGCTACTCAACCCGGTCCGGAATGCCCATTTTAGGCGAGAAACGCCTGTTGTATGCGTTTGGTGGGTCGTTCGTTTGATCTGCCTGGGCGGATGACGCTGCGGCCCCGATCGAAGCATTAAACGCGGACGATTCTCGGGGCTAAAACCCGCGGTTCTCCGAAGGTATTAGGTCGGGGGCCGTGCGTGTGAGAACCTTACACTCCTAGTTGTATTTAATAAGGACCCACTATTTTACAATATAGTCCATGGCATAGCAATGAAACAAGGCCCACACGGGTCATTGGACCAATTTTAAAATATAGTCACTGGCCATATCCCTGCACTAGGTCCCGGCCTTGGCCCCCCCTCTTTCCATATCAGTCCAGTGGCCTCATCTCATGCATCGGCCACCGGTCATTGGCCGCCCACTCTTTTCAACATACGTCCAGGGCCATATCCTGCCCCCGGGGCCACCGGTTCATTTGGACCCACTATTTTAAAATATAGTCCATGGCCAATAAGATGAACAGGCCACGGTCATTGGTAAACCACTATTTTTAAAATATGTGGCCATGGCCATATCAATGAAACAAGGCCCCAGGTCATTGGACCCACTATTTTTAAATATAGTCCATGGCCATATCAATTGAACAAGGCCCAGGTTCATTGGACCCACATTTAACAATATAGTCATGGCCATATAAGAACAAGGCCACAGCCACAGGGTCATTGGAACCTCATTATTTTAAAAATATAGTCATGGCCATATCAATGAACACAAGGCCACAGTCATGGACCCACTATTTTAAAATTAGTCCATGGCCATATCAATTGAACAAGGCCACATGTCATTGGACCCATATTTTAAAATTATATCCATGGGCCATATAAATGAACAAGGCAAGGTCATTGGACATCCCCCCCCCACTATTTTAAATAAGTCCATGGCAATATCAATGAACAAGGGCCACAGTCAGTGGACCCACTATTTTAAAATATAGTCCATGGCCATTCCAATGAACAAGGCCACAGGTCATTGATTTGGCCAAGGAGAACATTTTATAACCTGTACTGAGTACATCAATCGTCCTATATTATGTTTTTTTCTTTTCCCAGTGTTGTAACCTTTCCTATCGTCTCATTTGTCTCATCTCAGTGTTTGCCCCGTCTGTAATACATTAGTTAAAGTGACCTTCAACCCCAAGTTATTTATTAAATAACCACTCAGCTCGTCTCTACACCTCGACCTTTAACCCCTCTATTTATCTCGGTGGAGACCTATCTGTTGGCATGAGCGATAACTGACCAATAAGCCACATAAGACAATCCATGATGATGATAGAAGCTAGATAGCTTAGATGATAGTAGATAGGACAGACAGACAGAGAGAACAGACAGACAGGACAGGAACCGACAGACAGACAGACAGACAGACAGACAGGAAAGACAGACAAAGGGTTAATGGCAATACCCTGGGAATGTGCTGGCACTGAAGGGTTATTGGCAATACCCTGGGAATGTGCTGGCACTGAAGGGTTAATGGCAATACCCTGGGAATGTAGTGGCACTGTAGGGTTAATGGCAATACCCTGGGAATGTGCTGGCACTGAAGGGTTAATGGCAATACCCTGGGAATGTGCTGGCACTGAAGGGTTAATGGCAATACACTGGGAATGTGCTGGCACTGAAGGGTTAATGGCAATACCCTGGGAATGTGCTGGCACTGAAGGGTTAATGGCAATACACTGGGAATGTGCTGGCACTGAAGGGTTAATGGCAATACCCTGGGAATGTGCTGGCACTGAAGGGTTAATGGCAATACCCTGGGAATGTGCTGGCACTGAAGGGTTAATAGCAATACCCTGGGAATGTGCTGGCACTGAAGGGTTAATAGCAATACCCTGGGAGGGATAGGCCACACTACTGCACTTCTAAGCGCAATAGAATTGCGATCTGCTAGGGCACCAAGATGTCTAGAAACGGCTCTGCCTGTCCTATCCTAGACAGGTCTACTGAATATGTGGGATCTATCAGGATCCTATGGAGCTCATGTTATTGGTAGTAAGAGGAGAGAGATAGGGTCCCATGTCACTATTAAGTGTTTTTGTCACTTGTTAACCGATAAAGACCCTGACATCATTGTGCTCCCTCACTCTAATTCATAACAACACATTTCAGGGAGATTGTATATTATTTCAGGGAGTCAGGGATCTGCCAATAAAATCAGGGAGACTCCCTGAACTTCAGGGAGAGGTGGGATGTCTGGTAACCCAGTTCCCGTGAGTGGTCTTGCATGACCTCGGGCAAATCATATTGTCTTCTAAGCAAATTAGATTGCACAGACTCTGACATGGCTCAGCAAACCAGGAGTTTTCTCAGAGGATTCCAAACGCCTGCACACCTGGTCAGAGTCAGACTAGGGCTGGAACATCTGCCAGTAGGGTTTAGTTTGGGTGGAGACGATTTTTAAGGGGATTGGGAGAGAAATCTACAATCCTATTAACTAAAGAAAGGAGAGAAAGACAGACAGATTGGACAGGTGGAAATCCAATATATATATATATATAGAACATATGTAACATTTCATATTATTATATTATTGTATATATACGACATATAGTTTATTATTTAAATTAGATTTATTTACATTTATTTTACAAAAAATGATGGAAAACAGGACGACATGGCTAAAACAGTTAAATATATATTCTCGTTCATTGTTATCTTAACATAAGACCCCAAACTGTTGTTCCTTTTTCCCTTTATAATGGATTCCCTCGTTTATCATTTTACAGATGATGGGTAGATGGATTTTTCTTTTTCTTTTTTTTTTTTGCTTTTAAGTAGAAAGAAACTGCCAAGGATGCTGCAGATTTCAGAATTTTTCTGAATAATTCAGTCCTAAAGTAAAGGAGCCCATACACAACATATACACAACATATACACATCATATACACAACATATACACATCATATACACAACATATACACACCATATACACATCATATACACAACATAATACAACCATAATACACACCTTAGACAGCTATACACAAACCTATACACACACATATACACGAGCATACACAACATATACCACACATAATACCACATTCTATACACACCATATCTACACAAATAATACACAACTCATTACACACCATATCACATCAATCTACACAACATTACACATCATATACAAACACCATATACAACATATCACATTACACACCATATACACAGCATATACACAACATATACACACAATAAGCTACACACACACATATTACACATCAATATACACACACAGATACATATACACACCATACACAACATTACACACCCACAGATACACACACATACATCACAGACACATCAATCAACACACCATATCCACAACCATATACCACACCAATATCCCACATCATATACACACACCATATACACCATACACAGCTATACACACGCACTAGTACACACCATACACGCATATACACCACCATATTACAACAATCATATACCCACCATATACACACGCATATCACCACACTACCATACAAGCTACCTATACACAGTCAAATACACAACCATACCACAACTAACACACCATATACACAGCAATCTACACAACATATACACACCATATACACAAACATCTACACATCATATACACACCATATACACATCAATACACACCATAAACCATATACACAGCATATACACAGCATATACACCCATATCACAGCAACACACATATACACGCATATACACAATCTATACACACCATATTACACAGCTTATACACAACATATACCACCATATACACCATATACACACATATACACATCATATACACGCCATATACACAGCATATACACCAACATATTCACACCATATACACACCCATATACACCAGTCTATACACCAACATATACACATCATATCACACACCATATCACAGCATATACACACATACACAGCATAACACACCAATCCACACACTATACACAGCATTACAACACCATATACACCCGCATCTAACACAACATATACACATCATATACACAGCATATACACAACATATACACAAAATAAACACAGCATAAACACAACATATACACAACATATACACAGCATATACACATCAAATACACAGCATATACACAACATATACACATCATATACACAGCATATACACAACATATACACAAAATAAACACAGCATAAACACAACATATACACAACATATACACAAAATAAACACAGCATATACACAACATATACACAGCATATACACAACATATACACAGCATATACACAGCATATACACAACATATACACAGCATATACACAACATATACACGGTATATACACGGCATATACATGGCATATACACGGCATATACACATCATATACACAGCATATACACAGCATATACACATCAAATACACATCAAATACACAGCATATACACAGCATATACACAGCATATACACATCAAATACACAGCATACACACCGCATATACACATCAAATACACAGCATATACACACCATATACACAGCATAGACACAAAATAAACACAGCATAAACACAACATATACACAACATATACACAAAATAAACACAGCATAATCACAACATATACACATCATATACACAAAATAAATACAGCATAAACACAACATATACACAGCATATACAAAATCCAAAAACGGACCAAACTCTGCGGTTTAGAACATGTCTACTGTATGGATCCTCCATAATAATGAGATTGATTTTCATAGACGTATAAAAGTTAACTGGTAAAAGGCATGTCATTAGGATATTCACACCCAGATGTTGTTTGAATTATTGGTATTGTTGGTCCCTTATCATCAGTCTGAGAGGGGGAAATGATGTCCCCAATGACACTACACTACATGCATTTAACATGTACGTGTCAAGGGGCAACATTTGTGAATGTTATTGACCCTAATATGATTTTATAGTATATGCTGATCTTCCAGAACACATCTTGGCTTGTAGTTACACCCCTGCCATGGTATGTATCAATGTGCCACCATGACTGTTTATGGCTAGAAAGTCCAACCTTAAAAATTCTGTTACCCCATCATTCCATTTCCTCCACCTCCCCCATTTCCAGGTATTCAGTAACCCTAGTTGTTTGTGGTGTTAAAGGGAAGAGATTAAACCCCAAAATGGTTCAAAGCAGAGAGAAAGGTATCTAATCTAGTAAAAAGATCAGCTGCTGCAAAATGGAGTTCAAATCAATAACCTTTCAATGCCATAAAGGAATTTTCCCATAGGTATTAATAAGCTTAAGTCCTGTTGATCCAACAGTATGCCTGAGTAATCTGAATTCTGTTATGGGGCTTTACCTTCTGCCCATGTGAACCCATCACGGATCCTTTTCACATCTCCAGGGCTAGTCTACTCTGTGTCTAAGTCCCATGGCTTCAAGGGACGGTATTCAGCTGACCATGTTGCCGTTATTAAAGGATTGTTTTTCAAAGCTTAGGGACAGGGCTAGTACTGCTTAGATAATTTGTGATATTTAAAGTGATCTCGCGCTTTGGTGGGACACAACTAATTGTCATTGATGATGCACTCAAGCTTCTATATACTAATTATTTAAAGGGGAAGGATGCAATATTTATAAGTAAGGCTTATCCTTCCTTTTCCTTTACCCAAATGGACTGAGAAGCATTAAAGTATAATTGCCAATACAAACAGAACTACCCTTTTCTGTATTTATGTAACTATGGACATGGGCTGCCATTGACTTACGCTAGAAGAGTCAATCTTCACATAAATTTGTATGTGGTACTATAATGATTTCAAGGATTTAATATTGCCTGTAAAGTGAACAGTATGGCAGCTTTCTCTTTCTAGATCTCTAGTTTTAGAAACACTAAATGTGGCCATACATTAGGATGATTTAACTTACCTGACCAAGCGGTCCCACAACATTAGACCGATCCTGTCGGAAGCTCCTTTCTTCTTCATGACCGGCATGCGATCGCAAATCCCATTCATTTTGCGATCGCATTTGGGTTACAAAGAAGAACAGAAAAGGCGATTCCGGCAGGATCAGTCTAATGTCATTGGATCACTCGGTCAGGTAAGTAAGATCTTATGTATGGCCACCTTTAGCTATCTACAAGTAAATATCTTTTCATTGGAATTGATTGTAGAGTTATTGGACCTGTAACTTTCTAGAAGAACCATTGGATATTACAGAAATCAGAGCAACTGAAAGTATTTACAATCTGTTGTACAGACTAAACAGGATTGGTTCATGGGCAAAAATCATTATTTAAATTAATCTATATTACACATAATTAGGTATTCTATATATAGTCTTCAATTAATTTCTTAAAGGCTTTTGAGGCAGGCCATTACATGGGATTATATGGGAACCTACTAGAACTTGAATAGTACATTATATTATAGAAGGCAAAAAATCTACTGCAAAAGATGTTGTTATAGAAACACATTTTCGTATATGAACTGGGTTTTATTAAAAGGACTTTAAACATCTGCTCAGGCTGCTATAAGGCTCCTATGAATGGGTGTAGAGGACATTCAGCTATTCATAGAATGCTCCACAATAGAGAATCCTGATTGGTTCCTTGGGTAAATTGGGTATTAAAGTGCACAGATCAAGGCTCCTATCTCTGAAATATCAAGAATGAAAGAACATGTACCTCCAAACTGCCCTGTTATTTGTGGGCTAATCCCTTTTCTTAGGTCCTGGTCCTCTGTCCCATAGCAATACTGCACCTTACTATAATACACACACATACTATAGTGTCTGTCCATGTGGCCACCTTGCACATGAACTCCCCTCGGTAGGGGTACGGATCATGCAAATGCATTGAGTGGGCAGCTTTTCATCTTTATTTGTTTAAGCCAATAGAATCTGGAAAAGCAAAAACCAGGAGGTCTCTGTAACAAGCAGGAATTTACCCAGAAAGGAACTATGGGAAGCATAAATGATGACCAAAGACCTCACTGGTAATAGGAAATGGTTGGTTGGTTGGTTGATTGGTTGGTGGATTATGTATTTTTTTAAAAATGTCAGACTGTATGCTAACAAGGTGCCAGAGAAAATGTTGAAATGTTAATAAGCTTCTTGCAGGAAGAGAGACCTACATTCCGATTGATAGACCTATCAATGGGCCTTCCAAGGTTGTCCCAAGGTTAGCGATGGACCAGGTTCCAAGACAATCAGAAAGGAAACCAGCAGAATCTTTACATGTTATAGAGCTAAAAACGTGGCCCTGGTGGTTAAAGTAGACACTCCTGGATGAGTCCATGGAACCCCAGCTCCGCACTCTGATATCATTTTTGCTTTCTGTTTGTTCCGTTCGCCCCTCTCGTTTCTACATCTCCCCCTCCCAGATCTTCTAGTGCTTCACCCTCTTTGTTATTCACGTTTGGTTTTTATCAGAATTTGTTTGGGTAAAGAAGAAAAAAGCTAAATCTGATTGTTCCATTGTCTTTCCCTACATATACCAGACCCCTCCGTAGAATTTGGTAACCCCCCCTGCAAGCAGCTTGCTGTACGTCCTTATTATTCTACTTGTCAATTAGACTTTTACCAAGACTTCGTATATTTTTTTTCCAGTGGGCATTTTTCGCTGTGAATGGAGGTGCTTACTATGCAATTATCCGAGACAGAATGGCATTTAAACATCAGATGCCTTCCATAGTGAAATGCACTGCTAATTTGTAGTCTGCTCATCCCAGTGTTTTTTTT
Organism: Hymenochirus boettgeri; assembly: GCA_019447015.1. Lineage (NCBI taxonomy): Eukaryota > Metazoa > Chordata > Amphibia > Anura > Pipidae > Hymenochirus > Hymenochirus boettgeri. The sequence continues at coordinate 310,177,458 of CM033476.1, forward strand.
TATCATGCACTATAATTTCTAGACACATAGACAATGCCTCGTTTGTTGAATAATTAATTCTAAGCCACAGTTAACCCGTTGTGGGCAAAAAGACAGACTTGCCCCAGTGCCGCGGAGTTTTCATTAGTGGGATACCCATTATAACACTGATTGCTTTTAATGTGAAATGCGTTTTTGTTTTTTTGGGGGGGAATATTAATGGATGTTGAAGTGTTCTAACTCAGCGAAAGATATTAGGTATTTTAATTAGGCCTCAAGGCAGAGAAATAGTTATCCTTTGCTAATTGTTAGGTTGGGAGAAAATATATGTATATGGTGTATATAGCCAGCCTGCCAGCCAGTTCACCAGTCATCTTTCCAGCCAGTGCACTGACATTGCATTTCTCTCTGAATTTTTTTTTTTACACATGGAAGCTGCTATACTGATTCACTAAATAGTAATTAAAAAAAAAAATTGGTCATTGCTCCATGGGCCAAATTTAAAAACTCACATATCGGAAAGTTCCGATACTACGGGTTTTCGTAAAAGTCCATGGGCGAACAATTATGAACGCTTGTTTGTAAAATACCATTCTGTAGTAGACCACCGCAATGGTATTGTATAGCCCATCGTACATCGTAAATGAGTTTGTCACTGTGAGAACGGTAAAGCTATGGAACTGTCTTCCAGTGGACGTTGTAATGGCAGGTTCATTGGTCAGTTTAATAAAAAGCTGGATGAGTTTCTACAAACAAGGAATGTTACAAGTTACTGGTATTGATACATAAAGTAGAGTTGGGAAAGGGTTTGTCACTGTGAGAAAAGGTAAGCTTATGGTAATGTCCCTTCCCAGTGGACGTTGTTGAATGGCAGGTTCATTGGTCAGTTTAATAAAGCTGGATGAGTTTCTCGCAAACAATGAATGTTCACAAGTTACTGGTATTGATACATAAAGTAGAGTTGGGAAAGGGTTTTTCACTGTGAGAACGGTAAAGCTATGGAACTGTCTTCCAGTGGACGTTGTTATGGCAGGTTCATTGGTCAGTTTAATAAAAACTGGATGAGTTTCTACCCAAACAGGAATGTTACAAGTTACTGGTATTGATACATAAGTAGAGTTGGGAAAGGGTTTGTCACTGTGAGAAAGGTAAAGCTATGGAACTGTCTTCCAGTGGACGTTGTTATGGCAGGTTCATTGGTCAGTTTAATAAAAAGCTGGATGAGTTTCTCAAACAGAATGTTACAGTTACTGGTATTGATACATAAAGTAGAGTTGGGAAAGGGTTTGTCACTGTGAGAGGTAAAGCTATGGAATTGTCTTCCAGTGGACGTTGTTATGGCAGGTTCATTGGTCATTTTAATAAAAGCTGGATGAGTTTCCTGCAAACAAGAATGTTACAAGTTACTTGGTATTGATACATAAGTAGAGTTGGGAAGGTTTTGTCACTGTGAGAACGTAAGCTATGGAACTGTCTTCCAGTGGACGTTGTTATGGCAGGTTCATTGGTCAGTTTAATAAAAGCTGGTGATTTTCTACAACAAGGAATGTTACCAGTTACTGGTTTTGATACATAAAGTAGAGTTGGGAAAGGGTTTGTCACTGTGGAGAACGGTAAAGCTATGGAACTGTCTTCCAGTGGCGTTGTTTGGCAGGTTCATGGATCAGTTTAATAAAAACTGGATGATGTCTACAAACAAGGAATGTTACAATTTACTGGTATTGATACAAAAGTAGAGTTGGAAAGGGGTTGCACTGTGAGAACGGTAAAGCTATGGAACTGTCTTCCAGTGGACGTTGTTATGGCAGGTTCATTGGTCAGTTTAATAAAAAGCTGGATGAGTTTTCTACAACAAGGATGTTACAAGTTACTGGTATTGATACATAAGTAGAGTTGGGAAAGGTTTTTCATTCACTGTGAGAACGGTAAAGCTATGGAACTGTCTTCCAGTGGACGTTGTTATGGCAGTGTTCATTGGTCAGTTTAATAAAGCGGATGAGTTTCTACAAACAAGGAATGTTACAAGTTACGGTATGATACATAAAGTAGAGTTGGGAAAGGGTTTTTCACCTGTGAGAACGGTTAAAGCTATGGAACTGTCTTCCAGTGACGTTGTTATGGCAGGTTTCATGGTCAGTTTAATAAAAAGCTGGATGAGTTTCTGCAAAACAAGGAATGTTGCAAGTTACTGGTATTGATACATAAAGCAGAGTTGATCCAGGGGAATTTCCAATTGCCACTTGGAGTCAGGAAGGAATTTCCCACCCTAATCTACTGTGTAGAGAGGGAACAAACAATCCAAATATCATATTAATCCATAATATCCTTATAACTGTAACTCACATATATCTACAAAATGTTCTTATTAATTTTATTGTATAGCTAAAAATTTGTACTGGGCGGTGACCTGTCCTAAAAAGCTCCTGCTCAGGTCTGGGCATGTGCAAGAACAATGACAGTCCGTGGCTAAAACGGGGTGTGTGTTCGAGGCAGGAATGCTGGGAAATAAAGTACTAAACCAACATGTTAATAAAAAAAATCCTTAACAATGACAGCAAAGTGAGGGGAAACGGATGAATGTCAATGTTGAAGTACTTAAGGATTTAGTTGTCATTTAATTGTAATGGCAAAAAAAAAATTACAAGTGTCCTGAGTTGCAACTGACCATGATGGGTCGTTTTAGTGACCTAATGTTACACAGTAGCTACCCAACACTTTGGGACATAGAAGCCTTCCTCATAAATAATTCACTGCACGGCTAGTTTTAAGCAGATCTGTGAAGATTGTCCTTCCCTTCCGTCTTGTAAAGAGTCTAATCTATGGGGGCCTAAGAAGCAGCTTATAATGATTGACAGTTTTCTTTATTTTTTCAAACATGTAGTAAACAGGGAGGAAAGCATAGATTTTACACACACAAACAAAACAAAAGAATACTTAAAGCATAACTACAGCCTAAATTATATTTTCCGCTGACATAAAGCTTAGAAAGTAATTTGACTTTCTACAAAATTCTACAAACCAAAGCTTAAAATTTACAGTAGAGATTTCCCCGCAGTTCCTGCCCCCTCCTGTAGCTCAATGACTTCAGACATGCTCAGTGAGATTCTTCCAAAGAAGAAAGACAGGAGGGGATTTTCTCAAAATGCTACTTTGTATCTTCTTGTGCTTTTAAAGATTGATGGGAGTAAAACTAGAAATTCTAGGCTTTAAGTCATTTTAAAATATATTTTAGGCAAGAGATTTTCATTTAACCTACACCAATTCCCTGGGTTTGATAGCTCTGTGCTCAGGTAGTAGTGAATAGCATCCTTGTACATACCAAAGCACGAGGAGGGCAGTGTAGCGAGGCGTGGGGCTTATTCATTAGATCTGTTTGCCGTAAGGAGAGCGCAACAGAAAGATCTGATTGCTTCACAGTGGAAACAAATGCATCCACTTTCCCCTGGTGATTTTACATCACAATAGCAGGTGATGTTCATGGGTATTTGGTGTCAGATCATTTACCTTTGAGCTGAAAGTCGACGTGTCTCTGTTACGAATCTGAATGCGAGCTTTTGGCACGGTGATCTACCATCTAGAACAGGGGCAGTAATGGATATCTTTATTACTCATTTACTTTTTACCTCCATCTATTTGGAATAGAGTTACAGCTTTGGCTGGAGGGTTCAGTAATATGAACTCCCCTTACAAGGAGCTTTTAGCAATTCCTGCCAGAATGGACAAATAACTTCTGCCCACACAACTGTTGTCAGACTACAAATCCCACAATTCTCTCTCTGACAAATAGTTTTTTACATGGAAAAAAAAATGAAAATAAAGTTACAGCCACATGGTTTAATTACAATTCCATTCTGGACCTTAAAAACCACAGTGGTATTGTATAGTATGGGCTTTGTTGAATGACCGCAGCCCTGAATAACAGATGCGCTCGTAATTCCGCGCCTTTACAAATAGGGGCCACAGAGATTTTATTAAATAAAATTAAAAGAATAAATGATGTACTTACGTTTACAATATGTTTATTTCTGTGCGCAGTGGAAAATCAAATATAACTGATATTGTATATTAGAATTGTTTTAATATTTTTTTGAGTTAACATAATTTTCAAAAAGCCCTTTAGGATTCCCTATGCATATAATACATAGATAATAATAATACATACGAATTCCGAAATCTGCATACATTTCCGAAATTTGATTGGTTAATGTAAAACATGTAAACCAAGCATTGAAAAATTGACCAATCAGAAACGGATTAGGACTTTCTGCAAACCTATATAAAGAGCCGTAAACCTGAAGAAAGAAGCGGTTGCAGGTGCCAGTCATCACCCTGTGTGTGGTGTCTGTTAATGAAATCGGGCCGACATAATCAATCAGTATTCCTACTGAAATAGGCAAAATCATGAGATTGATATTTTCTTCAGCCATCAGCCAATAATATCCACCCGAGAAAGTTAAAGGGGAACTGTGGTCTCCAAACTCTCTCTACGTGCTCCACAGCCCAAAATAAACAGAAATGACTGACCAGAAAGTTAATGGGTGGGAGGCTGACATGTGACATTCCTAAGGCTTCTCCTGCACAGTGCTGCTGGCGAGCACAGCTCAGACTCCCTCAGTGTGTGAGGGATACAGGAATCCCTCCTTCTCTCTGCTGTGTGGTAGTCCTGACAGAGGTAAGGGAATCTACAGCCATTCTCTTTCACTGTGGGAGAGGGGGGGGGGGGTGTCTGAGTAACCCACGGCACCCCAAGTGGGCGGGGCTTAGGCACCCGTGAGTGGGCGGAGTGTAGGCACCCGCAGGTGGGCGGGGTTTATGCACCCGCAAGGGGGGCTGGGCCACATGGGGCTGTAAGAAAATGGGCCATGGGGGGCCAGCAGTTTTCTTCGTACTGGCGCTCCTCTCAGAAACATTATTGGGAGGTAGGAATTACCATTACTCCCTGTCTCAGGTAATTTTCCTTTTATCTGTATTTTTTTTAACCTTATATGCACTCATTTAACTTTTGAAAATCGGTGTAAAGCACAGAAATGGGGAATATTGACCATGGATGTGGTAAACAAAATATTCATATTGTACTTTTATAACCCAATATAAAGCCCATAACCCTCACTCTATAGAATTTGTAATAAAAGTTTAAACCAAGTTGTCTGGATTTATTCTGATAAAATTGGTGGAATCCACAGAAATAGAGGTATAGCTATTGGTTGTTTTATTTTAATTCCAACTACAGTATGAAATAGTCTTTTTTCTAACCTCCTGCACATTACAGCATAAACCCAAGAATACAGCATCAATAAAAAAACAAGATGGAACCTTCTTTAAGTGGTACCAATGTCTAGTAAATGGTGGTCTCTGAGAGGATGAAGAGCGCTCTTTGTTTCAGTGAAGACCCTTTTGTTAGGATGTTTTATAGGGCATGACAAGACAGCTCTTCATACAGAACACAAATGATAAAATCTCGTTCTCACACCTTAAGCTCTCGCCATACTTTCTGATGCCTGACAAGGTCAAAATGAGGTCAAAATATGGCAGGACCTTTCCCTCGGGGCGAGAAATGCGTTGTAGGAAGATTGGGCGTATTTATGAGGCAGTCTGTCACTAGGAACAACAAAGTAAGTTTTGTGAAAGAGTATAAAACAAGGGAGCTAATAAAGGAGTGTCCAATTTAGGAATATATGGGTACGATTGTGAAACAAACATTGAAACCTGTAGAACCCATGTGTCCCACTGAAAGCCTGTGATGTACAACCCAACCTAATAGGTATTAAAAGCTCTTTCGGGCCTGATGTAATGGGCGTCTATAACATATGGGTTAATAGAATTTGTTCCCTCTGCAAACTGGATTCTGGCTTTTGAAAGACTATAAATTGCTACACCTGGTTCTGTCAACACAAAAGTTTGGTCAACCTCTATAGAATGTTCTACTAGATGAGGGTGTCTTAAATAAGCCCAAGAATGCAACGAAGATGGCCAATTTATTTGCTCACCATTATAACTAAATAAAGCATAATACTGTAAATGATTATATGAACATTGGTCCAATTGATTTTGTTTTTATTTCTTCTGGATTAAACACAAAACGTCACTTTTACTGATACTGTAAAAATCTCACTTGTGAACAGAAACTTCCTGCTCTAGAGCCTCCTACACGTGTTAGATTCTAGGCAGAAATGGCCAATGAATGACGGCTTGGTCAATGATCTGTCTATACACCCATTAGTCAACACTGTTTAGTCATCTGTTCTGTCCAATTTAAAGATGTTAGGGAGCAACAGGCACTATTCTACCCCGGAAGGTCCCCCAGTTGCTCCCCCTCCTATCCCATTGTCCCGTTGTACAAAACAGACTGATCGGCAACTGCCTAACAGCCTGTCTGCACTGGTTTCATTAGGTAAATCCCATTTGGATCTACTAAAGATCATGCACTATTGGTGGCCTGAAAGGATGAGTCTGAAGGCTCGTACACACGTGTGCCACATTGGCCAAACCTTGAGAACCTGTGAAATAACAGGAATCTAAATGGAAATTATAGTTCTCTTTATTCCTAACCTGTTAGCCATTCCTTGCAACCTCAGCCATGATTGTGCCTGCAACAAAATTGGATTGGATTGCTAATGATTACTTGTACTGCTTTTAATAATTCCATCTTAATCCAATATCGTGGGCTTTCAGGTAGCAGGGACAGATCCACGGAACACATTGGAATAAGGCAGCCTGCTGCATGAGACATAATTATGGCAGATTTAATTATATCATGTGACACATTCAAACATAATGATGTGTAAATGGGGGAAGCTTAGTTACTTGGAATATATGGAAAGATTTTTGAAACAAGCAATCACGCCAGATGTCTCCCGTGTTTGTCAAAATAATAAATGATTAGCACCTGGAGGATGTTTTTTCAATAAAAGAGAACTGAATGGTAGATTTATAGTTCTGTTATAGAACAGATAATGTTAGATAAAAGCTAATAAATAATTACCGAGGAATCGGTCTGTTAGTGGGTAACATCAGGGCAATGTTTGGGTGAAAAGACTCCCCATGGGTTTAACCAATCAGATTTTATCTTACTGCAGTAGACCAGTAAAAATCAAACATTTGATTGGTTAATGCTAATTAATAACTCATGACAATGTTTTTCATATTTCTAAGCCCCTTTGTCTAACAGTGAAACATCGTAATGAACTCACCCCAACAGCAAAGTCAATGGTCCTGAAGGAGGAGATGACACATCAGTGATGGTAACTTAGTGATTCTGGTCATTAGTGGGTCACCTTAAGATTAGATAAAACTAGGAGTTAAGGCTCACAATATGCGCTACTCACGCCGAATGCCCATTTAGGCCGAGAAACGTCCCTGTGTATGCGTTTGGTTGGGTCGTTCGTTGATCTGCCTGGCGGATTGACGAGCGGCCCACGATCGAACGCATAAACGCGGACGATTCTCGGCTAAAACCGCTGTTCTCCGCAGGTATTGGTCGGGGGGCCGTGCGTGTGTACGAACCTTAACTCCTAGTTTTATTTCTAATAATGGACCCACTATTTTAAAATATAGTCCATGGCCATATCAATGAACAAGGCCACAGGTCATTGGACCCACTATTTTAAAATATAGTCCATGGCCATATCAATGAAATAGGAGGCCACAGGTCTTGGAACCCATATTTAAAATATAGTCCATGGCCATATCAATGAACTAGGCCACAGGTCATTGGACCCACTATTTTAAAATAGTCCATGGCCATATCAATGAACAAGGCCACAGGTCATTGGACCCACTATTTTAAAATATAGTCCATGGCCATATCAATGAACAAGGCCACAGGTCATTGGACCCACTATTTTAAAATATAGTCCATGGCCATATCAATGAACAAGGCCACAGGTCATTGGACCCCATTTTTACAAATATAGTACGATGGCCAATCAATGAACAAGGTCCACAGGTCATTGGACCCACTATTTTAAATATAGTCCATGGCCATATCAATGAACAAGGGCCACAGGTCTTGACCCCACTATTTAAAATATAGTCCATGGCCATATCAATGAACAAGGCCACAGGACATTGAACCACTATTTTAAAATTATAGTCCATGGCCATAAATGAACAAGGCCACAGGTCATTGGACCCCTATTTTAAAATATAGTCCATGGCCATATCAATGAACAAGGCCACAGGTCATTGGACCCACTATTTTAAAATATAGTCCATGGCCATATCAACGAACAAGGCCACAGGTCATTGGACCCACTATTTTAAAATATAGTCCATGGCCCATATCAATGAACAAGGCCACAGGTCATTGATTTCCAAGGAGACATTTTATAACCTGTACTGAGTACATCATCGCCTATATTATGTTTCTTTTTCTTTTCCAGTGTACCTTTCCTATCTGTCTCATTTGTTCTCTCTCTCAGTGTTGCCCCTCTGTAAATACATTAGTTAAATTGACCTTCAACCCCAAGTTTACTTACATAACACTCAGCTCTGTCTCTACACCTCTGACCTTTAACCCTCTCATTTAGTCTCAGGTGTGAGACCTTCTTGTGGCAATGAGCGATAACTGAACATAAGACACATAAGAACAATCCATGATAGATAGATAGATAGATAGATAGATAGATAGATAGATAGATAGACAGACAGACAGAGAGACAGACAGACAGACAGACAGACAGACAGACAGACAGACAGACAGACAGATAGATAGATAGATAGATAGATAGATAGATAGATAGATAGATAGATAGATAGATAGATAATAGATAGATAGATAGAAAGACAGACATGATATATAGATAAATAAATAGACAGATAGACATATAATAGATAGATAGATAGATAGATAGATAGATAGATAGATAGATAGATAGATGATAGATAGATAGATAGATAATAGATAGATAGATAGATAGATAGATAGATAGAAAGACAGACATGATAGATAGATAAATAAATAGACATATAATAGATAGATAGATAGCTGATAGATAGATAGATAGATAGACAGATATACATATAATAGATAGATAGATAGATATGGAGATGATAGATAGATAGATAGATAGATAGATAGATAGATAGACATATAATAGATAGGTAGATAGAAAGACAGACATATAATAGATAGATAGATAGATAGATAATAGATAGGTAGATAGATAGATAGATAGATAGATAGATAGATAGATTAGATAGATATAGATAGATAGATAGACAGATAGCTAGACAGATAGACATATAATAGATAGATAGATAGATAGATAGATAGCAGAGATAGATAGATAGATAGATTAGATAGATAGATAGATAGATATAGATAGATAAATTAGATAGATATAGATAGATAGATAGATAGATAGATAGACAGATAGATTAGATAGATAGATATATAGATAGATAGATAGATAGATAGATAGATAGATAGATAATTAGATAGATAGATGACGAGGGGATAGTCTTATGAGGGGGAGAGGTCTTATAGAGGAGGTTGTAGTTATAGAGGAGAGTTGTATATAGAGGGATATGTCTTATAGAGAGAGTTGTATTATAGAGGGGAGATGTCTTATAGAGGAGAGTGTATTTATAGAGGGGAGGATGTCTTATAGAGGAGAGATGTATATAGATTGGGAAGATTCTTATAGAGGAGAGTTGTAAGTTGTAGTGTAGTATAGAGGGGGTAGGTTTATAAAGGAGAGATGTCTTACAGAGGAGAGTTGTATATAGAGGGGGGAGGTCTTAGAGGGGAGATGTCTTAAGAGGAGAGGTGTATATAGAGGGAGGAATGTCTTATAGAGGGAGCTGTCTATAGAGGAGAGTTGAATAAGAGGGGATATGTCTATGAGGGGAGATGTATGATAGAGGGAAGTGTGTATAGAGAGAGTTGTATGATAGACGGGAATATGTCTTCTTTCTTTAAAGAGGAGAGTGTAGTATAGAGGGGAGATGTCTTATAGAGGAGAGTTGGTGTTTTTTATGTAGAGAGGAGGGGAGAGTCTTATAGAGGAGATATGTCTTCTTATAGAGGGGAGATGTCTATAGAGGAGAGTATGATTATAGAGGGGATATGTTCTTATAGAGGATAGATGTTTATAGAGGAGATGTCTTATAGAGGAGAGTGTATTATAGAGGGGATATGTATTATAGAGAGGAGATGTCTTAGAGAGGGGAGAGTCTTATAAGAGGAAGAGTTGGATTATAAGGGGAGATGTCTTTTATAAAGGGAGAGTTGTATTATAGAGGGAGATGTATTATAGCGGGAGAGTCTTATAGAGGGAGAGGGTCTTATAGAGGAGAGTGCTAATTATAGAGGGGATATATGTCTATAGAGGAGAGAGTCTTATACGAGGGGATAGTCTTCATAGAGGAGAGTTGTATTATAAGAGGGGATATGTATATAGAGGGAGATGTATTATAGAGGAGAGGTCTTATCGGAAAAACTGGGAAACTTGTACACGTAGTGCTTATCTGAGAAGTCCCCAGCTTATAACTAACAGGAGTAACTGTTATTGTAACGTTTTTTCCAGTTGGGGAACCTTATAACTACATTAGAGATTCTAAATGCTTAATATCCCTTTAAGAAACTGAACACTTTAATTAAGGCAATTTATTATTTGTTTCAAAATAAATAATGTTAATCGGTTTTTTTCAATAAGTGGATGGTCCTCTTCTCAATATGAGTCTAGTGATGGTGCTAATTGGTCACCTTGTTTCTCAATAGAGTTCCCAACCAAGCTGGTATTTCACTGGACCAGCTGGAAATCAGCTAAGGAATGCAAAGAATGATTGCGCCTTTGTTTGATTCTGATGTATTAAAGGGCAACTATCGTTCTGAACAAGTTAGGATTACTAAAAGCCCTTTGTTGTTATCTTTAAAAATGAACCCGGATACATCTTTAGGTTACAAGCTTAAGTTTATTATTGGAAGTTAGCAAATATCTTTCATGAACACTTCCGTGTAGTTTAAAGGGCATGTCCACCCCAAATCTAAAATTCCCCCCACTACTGGCCCCACTGGTAGTGTTAAAAAAATCCTTACCTTAACTCTCTGTCCAAAGGCGTTCTCCTGCAGTTGTCTTTGTGTTAAAGTTCCCAGAAAGTGACGAGTAGGAGCCTGTTGTGGTGAAAATGTTGACTGCCTCGACCTTTCCTCTGCCGAGCTTTCTTGCATGTACACGAAAGCAACCCCCTCCCCCTCCCTCTGGATACCTTTTTGCTGCCGGGAGCATTTGTCTGTAGTTAAAGGGACCTATCCCCACCCAACCACCATCTTGGTGCAAAAAATAAATAAATCAGTATTGTACTTACAGAGTTTCATTCACCCAGCATTTAGCACTGCGGCAGCCGCCGTCTGTCGTGATTGGCTGCCTCTCAGGTCAGTACTGAAATGGCTGCCGTTGGCCCATGCTTGCAATTTCCTGCGTGTATGAACATAAGGGAAACAAGCTCGGTAAGGTATCTTCTCTGATTTTTTTTTTTGCAACAAATATGGCGGTGGGGGTGGGATAGTGTCTCCTTCACTGCAGAAAAGTTGTCTGGAAGGTAGAGATACCCTTTAAGTCTGAGCAGGAACTTCCTGTATTTTCCCATCATTAAGATTAAAATGAGGCATGAAACAAAGTGCTACTGGTCCCCAGGTGGTAATTTCAGGATGGTGGCAATTCCTTCAAGCTCTTGCTAGATAGCAATCTACTCAATACAACTTAACAAGGAAGCACCCCAAGGAATGTTCTATCACTCTCGGCACGACGACTTAAATACAATTTTAGTAACATTGAGAGGGCTTCCTTGTTATGTTTGTACTAACGTGAGCGTCATGTCAGACTGGGCGTCAGGGGAAGGAGCAGAGTGTCCAGGTGATGTGATCAAGCTATAATAAGCAGGAAGTTCGATGTTATCTGCAATATAATTTGGGTCACAGGGCAGCCAGGAAATGATCCCAGGCTAATTGTAAAGGAACGGACGCGGGCTTTATTTACCCCTAACTTGATGGGAGGATCACAGTTGCCCTGAAGAAAAAGGAGTTTGAGTAAGATCCATCTCTCGCCAACTGGTACTTAACGGATAAATGATCTGCTGAACTCCATAAAAAAAAACGTTGATTGAGAAATATCTTGTATGTTCAGCAGGCAGGGTGAAGATGCTTTTCCCCTTCTTCCAATCTCTTTCTTTGTTTTCATTTTTTTTTCTCCTCGTGCTTTGAATCAAGACAGAAACCAGGGACATTGGGAAATTGAGAGGAAGCCGCAGAGGGTCATCGAACACTTAAGGAAGGTGCCCCCCACATACACAAAGGAAAAGTGCTGGCTGTCTGTCAATGCTCATTGACAGGGAAAGGGCGGTGTCCTGTTAGGTCACCAGTGGAGATTTTTACAGGAACGAAAACACCAGTAAACCGCTGAAAGCCACCGTCACGTCGTCTCTACGGTCACTGGCTAACATGGAAATTGGTTGTAAGAGTTTGCAGGGGTACCCAAAGGCCACCTAATCTGTCGGCCCCCACCCCCCCACCACCCGCTCGCCTTTCCATTATTTTTAGCTTATTTATTGATAGGATATGATTTCTCCTGTTTTAGATATGGGTAAAAAATGCAAATAGCTGCATCATGTGCACTATCCTTTCAATTTAAGACGAGCGATGAAAACGTTCATTCTAGACATATGGCAATTTTTATATTTACTGTGATTGCTGCCTAAATTAATATCATCCCGGTATTTGGGAGGGGGATTGATGGGAACATCTTTGCTTAATACGGGAGGGGCGCGGGGATTAAAACAACAACTTACATCCACGCTAAAGGCAATTTACGCAGAAATAAATAATGCAAAAAAAATTCTGCACGCTGAGCTCAATCTAGTATATACGTGTATCTAAAATTATATATATGATAATATAGATAAGTAGTGAAAATCACTTACAGAAATTGCTATCGGGGGGGGTATTTCCTTGTTATACAAACATTGGATGAGCCAAGGAGAAAGAAAAGGATAAAACAAGAATTAAAATAAAATAATATATAGATATACAGTATAGAACGCAAAAAAGTCACAGTGCTGTGCCCCCATTCTTGATTTACCCTTAGACCTCATATCAACATCAATACCATCATCGACGCGTTTTTAGCCGTACTAGGTCGTCGTCAGGATGATCAAACTCAGGCATTTAAGATCGTAAGTTAAAGTAAAGCACATGACCAATCCCTTCCTCCTGCCAATCGTCACAAAGGGACTGTCGACAGCAGCAAAGCTGTACAATAATCGTCCCACCACCGAAACAATTGAAAAGTCCGTTGGTCTCGGGCGAATTGTTGTATGGTGTGTACATATCCATCATTGATAGTGTCTTTAAAACAGTGATATGTTTTATATATATTGTATAAAGTGCCAAATCTTTATCCCTCAATAAAGTGATTAAGATTATTAGACGATATATTAAAAACACTGTAAAAATATACCGATTAAAAAGTAAATAACATATATAAATAGAGATGGGGGCCGGGGTCCAGGTCTCAACGGACGTTGGATTTCGGATTTGGGACTTCAGAGCCGATTCAGGACTTCAGAGAGCATTTCGATTTGTAATGAACTTTCAAGGTTATTTTCGAAAAGCATTTTGAACGTTCGATAATCTCAAAAATATGATCGTGAAAATTGAAAATAGTTTCGATCTTAATTTCGGGGGTTATCAACGTCGAAAATAGCCTCGAAACACGTTTCGCAAAATCAAAATGCGCTCGACCAGTCCCGATTGCAAGTTCCGTTTCGGGTCTTCGGGATTTTCCTGAGATCAGTAACGCGGAAAAACGAAGCGAAACCTGGCCATCAGTTTCAAAGCCATCTCTCTCCATATATTAAAGATCATTCTCTAATTTTTCGAGGATGATTTGTGATAGAATTTGTAAAAGTTTTTGATAGGACTTTAGTTTTTTAATAGGAGTTTATGTTTGAAATGGATCTCCTCCTTCCCTATTATCTATAGGAATTTTAAAAATTTCTTATAATACATTTCAATGAAATGGTCAGAGTTCAAAACATTTCGAAAAAATCCGACGAAATCTGTGGATTTCGAAACCCAGCATTTCCAACCTAGGTTCATGTCGTCTATGGAAAATGTGGCCGGTTCCTGCGTTTTGGACAAATACTTATGTAGCTGCAGCACTCAAATTTAGGGCTGGTGGTCCTTAGAACATTAAACATTCAAATTATTATTATTGTGGATATATATAGCGCCAACATCTCCGTAGCACTTTCAATTACATGATTGCATTCACATCAGCCCTGGCCGAAGAGCTTACAATCTAGTCACATTGTTAACACCGACACCCAATCCAGGATTCTTTATGATTGTGGGGGGAAACGGAGTGCCCGGAGGAAACCCACGCAAATCCACGGGGAGAGCATACAATACTCCTTGCAGAGTGTGTCCAAGGGTGGATATCAACTTGCTGCAAGGGAGCAGTGCTAACCACTAAGCACCGTGCTGACCATTTCAACATGAATGATTAAAACAAAGGGTACCTTTCAGGAGACATACTACTACTCCCATCGACCTTGTAGGTCATTGGAACGGTATGTGGGACTTATGCCCATGTTTGTAACATTTGCGACCGTTTGTGAAAATAATGTGGGCAGTAAGTAGTAGTGGTGTTACGTTTAGCCAGACAGCTCAACAGCCCAATGTAGTCAACCCACACACCCACCTACAAAGCAAGGCCCTTCGCGACCACAGAATTACACTAATTATGTTCACGTGTCACGGAGAAGATACTGAGGGGCTTACATTGGGGGTTCAGAAGACAAAAGGGGAGAGAAAACACCCGGGCGCCCGCGGCGCCGACAAGCGCGCCGACACGCGCGCCGCCACGCGCGCCCGACACGCGCGACGAACACGGGGGCAGACACGCGCGCCCGACACTCGCGGCCGACCACGCGAAGCCGACAAGGCGCCGGACACGGGCGCCCGACAAGCGCGCCGACACGCGCGGGCCGGACACGCGCGCGACACGCGCGCCTACACGCGCGCAGACACGCGCGCCGTACACGGCGCGCCACACGCGCGCGACACGCGGCCCGACACGCGCGCCGCTAGACGCGCGCCGCCCACGCGCGCCGACACGCGCGCCCGGACACTCGCGCCCGACAACGCGCGCCGAAACGCGCGCCCGACACGCGCGCCTGACACGCGCGCGTCGGACACGCGTGCGGCCGACACGCTGCGCCCGACACGCGCGCCGACACGCGCGACTACACGGCGCTGACGACGACGCGTAGGCGCGACAAACGCGTCAGACACGCGCGCCGACGATCGGCGCTCAGCACTCGCGCCGGACACGCGCGCCCGACACGCGCGCCGACACGGCGCAGACACGCGCGCCGACAGCGGCGCGCCGACACGCGCGCCAACGCGCGCCGACCGCGGGCCCGACACGGGCGCCGACACGCGCGCCGACACGCGCGTAGACACGCGCGCCGACACGCGCGACCGGACACGAGCGCCGACACGCGCGCGACAGGCGCGCAGACACGCGATCCGGACCACGAGCCGCCAGCACTCTCGGCGACACGCGGCCGACCGAGCGCCGACCTCGCGCGCCCAGCACGCGCGGCAGAACGCGCTCCGGAGCACGCGCGCGTACACTCGCGCCGACACGCTGGCTTGAACGCTCGCGACAAGCGAGGCGCGCCGACACGCGCTCCGACAAGAGCGCCGACACGCGCTCCGACACGCGCGCCGACTACGCGCGCAGGACACCTGCGGACACGCGCGCCGAAACTCGCGCCTACACGCTCTCCTACACTCTCTCCCTACCACGCTCTCCGACACTTCCTTACACGCTCTCCGACACTCTCGCCGACACGCGCTCCTACACGCGCGTCCGAACAATCTCTCCGACACTCTCGCCTGACAAATCGCTCCTACACTCTCTTTCCTACACGTCTCTCCGACACTCTCTCGTACACGCTCTCTACCGTCGTCAGGACACTCTCTCCTACACCTCTCCTACACTCTCTCCTACACTCTCTCCTTACACTCTCTCCAAAAACTTCTACTACACTCTCTTGTTTACAATCTCTTGGACTATCTCTAGTACATTCTCTAGTATCTTCATACACGCCGTACGTACGGTAGTACTCATCAGGAAACAGGGTAGTGTGAGAGTTGCGACTGATCCCGCAGCTTACCTGGAGGTGGGAACAGACTCAAATAACCACTAGTTCTTCCGTCACTCTGGAATATCACGCTCTCTTTACTAATTACAAATTGAATGTAAAGGAGATTGATTACTTTCAGGAGTCGGTGAAATCTTGGCCTATAATGTCAGGGGACTCCCTAAATCATGGAAAGGTGGTTGGAATGTCGAGATATTAGCTTTAAAGAGAGTGGGTGGTCTCCCGAGAACTGCGAATTTCCCTTGGCCAAGGGGTAGGCTCTGGCGGATGAATGAATGACCAACGTCAGGTCAAGAACCACGATTAGGCTGCTCAGTGGGGGTCGTCATTGATCCACCAGGGGTGTGACCGCGTTGATTCGGCCTCGGAATTGATGAGGAAATTTGCAGTGTGCACAGAGATTACTGGGTTGTCATTTTTATTTGTGAGAACGAAAGGGACAGTCCTTGCTTCTGTTCCTTGTCAATCAGAGCAAACGTTTTGCCAAGTTTCAAGAGTTACAAACATGGAGTCTTTGAACCCTCTCCCAGACTCCCCCTAAGTCCCTGCTCGCCGTCACCCATAAGATGATCCATTCACTCATGTGTGTCCATTTCAGCTCTATTCTGGTCCGATGCATCTGGGGACTCACTGGGGACTTATGGTGGCTCTTGTACAATAATGGAAAAAGGATTCTGGGAGGATGAGGACACACAGGCCTTCCTTGATTGTCATTATA
The DNA here is from genome assembly GCA_019447015.1 of Hymenochirus boettgeri. NCBI lineage: Eukaryota > Metazoa > Chordata > Amphibia > Anura > Pipidae > Hymenochirus > Hymenochirus boettgeri. Next base: position 310,194,328 of record CM033476.1, read on the forward strand.
TTTCTGGGAGATTTGCCATACAACATACAAAAGCTGAATTGGGTTTCAAGCACCAAGTGCAACCAGCTGCAAGCGTCTGCCTGTAGGAAAGGTACAGTCATCTTAAAGGGGAAACCAGTCTGACGATCCAGAAGGTTTCCTGTGTTGTAGATTTAGAGGCCATAATGAAAGGCCAGTTAGTTTTGTGATCCAAGCTCCGGTTTTAGAATAAAAAATATATTTAAAATTCTGGTTTTTTTAATGTAGTGTCTTGCTTTAAAAGCTGTATATGGCATTCGGAGTTCTGAGCGTTTTATCCAAAAATGACGAGCGGAGTGTTGTATTTTTCTTTATTTAACAGTTAACTCACCAATATCAACAATCACTTGTGACTTGTGATTATAATGAAGAAAAGAAACAAACGTGTGATCTCTGCACCCCCCCCCCAAAAAAAAAAAAATTAAACCAACAAGGATAATTAAATAATGGAAAAATCAGACCAATAATTATAGGCTAGATCATCTATTCTAATGAAATATCGCTTTGCTTACTACTCTCCAACTATTTATTTCAGAGGTTTGCTCCTAAAAGAGGGTGTCCTGGACATATAAACAGTGCAACATGCTCAGTAAGGGTCTTCAGCCACACCCCCTTTACAGAACTCTCAAGTTAAACTATGGTGACCTCCGGCGACCCCTCTCTGTAATACAGGACTGATAAGAGGATAAGAGGAATCCATGCACACTGGGTTCAGTAAAATCATTATTGCAACGTTTTTGGTGCTTGTCTAGCAACCTTTGTCAAGACACAAACATTCATAAGGTGTCAGTGAAACACACACACAGATATAGGCCAAAGTGTGACCTCACCAAGTCCAAACCCCCCAATTAAAAATACACAAATCACAAATATACTAAAAAAATATATATAATGAATAAAAACATTATACAGTCACAAGTTAAAACACAAGTTTGTTTAAGATGGTAAACATCGTTAAACGCTTAATTTAAAAGGAGATTTAATATTAAGGAAGAAATGCCAATGACAAATTGGCAAATAAACCGTATATACTCGAAGTATAAAACCAACCCGAGTCCCCTTCTTTACGTATAACCTTTTTTATTGGGGGAAAAGGGGTAAAGGTACAATGATTTTTATTGACTGAGTATAAATCCGAGGGTGGTAGTAGAAATAGGGACCACCTTACGCCTTCTGATTCTGTATTTGTTTTGAGGCTGTTAGTTGCCTTAAATGGACAGCAGAATTCCCATTACAGTAAATCCATACTGGTTGGTTTGCTATTACTGTATGGGGACTATGGTAATGGATATTCTGCTGTCCAGTTAAAGGGAAACTAAAGCTCTAAACACAATACGTGAATTAGAAGGCAAACAATAGATTACCATTCCTCCTTGAGTCTGTATTGTTTGATTGGCTTAGGTTTCCATTTTAAATGGACAGCAGAATTCCCATACAGTAGACCCCCATTTTCTTGGCACTCCGGATGTTTGGAAACTACAACCCCAGGCATGCCTTGTTAGGATTACGCACCCCATCCCCACCAACCTCCCCCCCCCACAGTGTTAGCACCTTTTCCATCTACAATTCCTTTTTGTCCACTTACACACAGAGTTATTTAAGGTCGAAGGTGGCACATGGATTCTTAAATACCTAAATGCATCCACATATTGGAAGTTCAAAGCTCTGCATAGTTAGTGTCATCAGCAAAACACAGAGACATTGCTCCAATGCCCCCTTCTAAGTTCCATTTTATAAACAGAGTTAAACAGAAGCAGTACGGACCCTGAGCACCCGCTTAGAACTTTAGCCCCACATAGATGTAGCTCATGACCACCACTCTCGTTTGCGATCCAATAACCAGTTCTCTAGCATGAACATATTAAGATTATTAATTGGAAATGTTCAAATTATTAAGTAAAAAAATAAATAAGGGTAACTATAGGATAGGCCAAGTGCCGTTAGCAGGAAGTAGGAGATCTTATTATCAGCATTGGTCTCTTGGCTGGTAGGTGTTTTGTGATGCCTATGTGACAGCCATTTACATTGGTCTGTTCTTTGTTCCCCTATAGTCTCCATGAAAGAAGATTATACCGTATATACCGGTATAAAACCGACCGGAGATAAACCGAGTTGTGGTACCCAATTTCACCTAAAAAATCTAATAAAAGATGTTGACTCGAGTATAAACCGAACGTAGAAAAATTGGCATTCAAGGAGTTTTGGAAACACAACTCCCCAGCTATAAAGCATGCTGGGAGTGTAGGTTTCCAAAACATCTTTGAATGCCACCCTCACCCTCCAACCAGTTCAGTTTGTACCTGTGGGCTCTCCTCCATCCAGTAACTTGGTGGCTTCCTGTTGGGACTGTTGCCGGTGCCAGCATTGAAGATTCGACATTCCAGCAAGCCACAATTCATGTAAGCATACGGAATCCACCACGCTCATCCAGTACGGCGCGACGAGGCAGTGAAAGTCGCGGCGCGCCAGTAGTACAGGGAATGATCGTGCGGATGACGGACAGTAAGTACTAAAGTAAGTAGTGACTCGAGTATAAACCAAGTCCAAGTTTTCAGGATGATTTTCCAGCCTTGAAAAATCGTGTTTATACTCGAGTATTACGGTAGATTTAGTCATTTCAGTTGATGAATCATAGTTATTGGATGTTTTTGGGATATATCTGATATCACATGTTATTAAACTTGGTATGGGACCAGTACATGTCTAGCCTTGTCATAGCCAAAATACCTTTTAGTTTGATTTCCATAAAAAATTGTTCATAATATAATGTGGAGGGGCAGAACTAATTAATGTGGGTTTTTTTGCTTGTGTTCTAAGGTTGAAACGCGTCTGATAAAAAGGTACGTTTGGCTCTTGGTCATACAATGAATTTGTCGTTTCCAAAGGCCCATTTCCTGTATCGTGGACCATGTGGAGGAGGGACTGAAATCTATTCCGGAATAAATCCAAAACAACCTTTCCTAACCTCTAGGGAGCTTCAAGTTCCATAGTTAAGGGTAAATTTCAAAAGTCCTCCATACATTATACAGATGTTGCTCGAGGCCGAGGACAATTCTATGTTGATATTTTTTTATTGGAAAATAATTATTTTTCTGAGATTTTTTCCTGCTTTATTCCTTGCCCTGGATCTCCCATTAGTTCATTTGAATATAGCCAATAGAACCCACTGCCAGGACTCAATTGCATATAATGTCCAAAGGATAAGGCTTGATATAGCTTGGCTGACTGCATGGCAGGTAATGAAATAATCTTCTATTGATCTTATGATTGTTCTCACTCATAATGGAGAATAAAAATGGGAAGGTGTCGTTTGCTCCGGGTGGGTTATATCAGCCATTGTCATAATTCAGAGCAATTAAAGGAAAACATTTAATTAAATGTAGGTTTAAAACAGCAGGTCGTTGTGTATTAAATATAGTGTAGGAATGAAGAAGGGACCCGGGTTTTTTTTAAGACTCGTTGCACACGTAAATCATTTTCGTACGATGAACGTTCAGAAATCGCCCTGTTATACATAGTTTGCCAATGGCCTGTACTACACAACGATAGGGATAGATAACGTTCGTGGTAAGTAAAGATGGACGGGATTTGTACGTATTAAGGGACAGTTCGGAATATCGCGTGATCTCAACATGTTGCACAGTGCATTTCATTCATCTCCATTACAAGTCTACCGATTAATCTGGTGATATGTACAAAACAAACGACAATCGGCAGAACGAATCCGCCAGGCTGAACGTCGGAAAACCGAGAATATCGGGAGCGTTGGTCTTAGAACATTGTTATAAAGCTTATTTCGCACGAGGGTTCATTAGTCGGCCAAATTGTGCGAAAATTATCGTGAAGTGTGTACAAGGATTTAGCTGCTTAAGTTTATGTACACAGGGAAACAATTTGTTTTATGTAAAATTGCCCATTACTGGAAACTATCATTTCTTTATTCTATCTATCACTGTGCTGTTTTTTGTGTTTTGTTGATCGGTAACCTTATTTTTTAGCTATCCAATCTGAACATATTACATTTCAGCTGTCAATCAAGTGCCTTAGTATCATAAACATTTCGGTTTTGTGCGTTTCAGTTTTGCTGTAGCTGGAATGGTAATAATGGTAAAGCTGGTATGTGGCTGCATGCGTGGGAAAATTCCTTCTCCATTGCCGCTATAGGGATTAACTCAGCATGCTTGCCCTGACAGAGATTCAGATAGTCTGCAGGGGGCTAGAGAAGTAACTCGGACAAAAACAAAGTACTGGATGGAAGTCATGCAGCCCACAAACACATCAGAGCAAGTGTGGCTTACATGTATTTCATGTTAGATTGGAAATCAAGTGGGTATGTTATATTCGGAATAACCAAGATCTGCGCCAGACCCCGACCCCTGACAACGAACATTACGCAATGAACTGGCATGTCGGCCAAGCAATCGCCGTGTGTATGCATTCGGTAAGGGTCGTTCGTTGAATCCACCCGATGGTCAACGAACACTTACGCTGATGGTCTGTGTTGCTGATGACTAGTGTACATAAATTATAGCACAAAAACTCAGGTTCTCAATTCTACACTTAAGATTTAATAGCACAAGACCCTCTTACTTTCACTAAAGATATTTAAAGTTTCCTTTAATTGCTCTGATTATGAAAAGGCTGGATATAACCCACCCCTGCAGAACTACCATACTTGCATGTGTATGTGTAAGGCTTAAGAGAATCCTGCAAAGACAATCAGCCCAACATGTCAAAAGGGAGCCCCAGGCCTGAACATGTTCAAGTGTCAGTCAGGTTTGGTTAAAATGTCCCAACAAAATTAGCACATAATATTGAAAATGTTGGGTCTGCATCACGTCATATCCATTATTCCATGACAGTCCACTATCTCATATTGCTTATGAAAAGTATGTCCATTGTCAGTCTACAAGCAAAGTGTAAAGCACCCACCACCACCAATGTAAAGCACCCCAACCACCACACATACTGAGAAAATTTAAGTGTAAAGCACACCACACCACACATACTGAGAAATTTAAGTGTAAAGCCACCCACCACCACCAAATGTAAGCACCCACCACCACCAAGGTGTTATAAGGCACCCACCACCACCACACATACTGAGAAATTAGTGTAAAGCACCCACCACCACCACAACATACTGAGAAATTTATTTATATGCTAAAGCCCCACCACCACCACCACAACTGCGAAATTTAAGTGTAAAGCCCCACCACCACCAACGTGCTGTAAAGCACCCACCACCCACCAAGTGTAACGCACCCACACCACCACACATACTGAGAAATTTAGGGTAAGCCACCCACCCACCACACACATAATGGAAATTTAGTTGGAAAGCACCCACCACCACCACATGTAAGCACCCACCACCACCAAGTGTAAAGCAACCCAAACACCCACACATGACGAGAAATTTAAGTGTAATTTAAAGCACCCACAACCACCACCACACTACTGAGAAATTTAAGTGAAGAGACCCACCACCACCACCCTACTGAGAAATTTAGAGTGGAAAGCACCCACCACCACCAAGTGTTAAAGCACCGACCACCACCACCACCACATACTGAGCAATTTAAAGCTCACAGCAATCTGCTCACACACCTTGACCACTTTCTCATTACAAACACATAGCTAGTTTCAAGAATATTTTTTCTCCTTCAACCTAGAAAAGATGGGGCATATTTAATAAAAGTAGGAGAAAAGTAGCGAGTTTTTCGCATTGCCTTTTCGCATGGCGGGTTTTCGCCAAACGACAGTAACGCTATTTATAAGGTTCTTTTAGCGGTTAACGAATAATGGGCTATCGCTAAACAGTTTCGCCTTACTTCGCAATGGTAATTTTTAGCGAAAAAACGGAAGCCAAAAAGGCCAACGTGATTTATTAAAAAGAAGCGAAAGGTGGTTTTTGCGTTAAAAATGAGCGAAAGATTTTTAGCGCGACCCTGAAGGTGTGAAAAAGTCATGTTTGAGCGGAAAAGTGCATTCTAATGGGTAATATGCATTGAAAAGCAACGCGCCTTAGAAGGGCGATTCGGCATTCGAGGTGTAATATGGCCTGGAAAAGCGACATTAGAAAGGCGGATCGAGCATTAGAATATAGGAATGTAATATGCCTTGGAAAAGCGAACGACGCATTAGAAAGGCGAACGCGCATTTAGAAAGGCAAACGCAAACATTAGAAAGGCGGAGTAACGCGAATTAGAAAGCGAATGTGCCGGTGCAAAAGAAAATTGTATTCCATTGAAGAAATTCTAAGAAGAATTGACTAAATGAGGACATGGCTGACTTCTTGGTAAATGTGAGTGGCCATTTTGAACTTGACACACATAGGGGCTTTTCTGGCTTTCGAATGTTTTCACAAGCAGTCTTCTTAGATGCGTTTAAGTTTTCGCTGCAAGACTTTTCAGCCGCGAAGTGTGGTTGTTAGCCTTTTTTATAAATTAAGGCGAAACGAAGCCCCAAATGGCGCTATTGTCGCGCGAGTGCTGCGATAATTATTGTGGCGAAAAAGAAAATCTTTATAAATATGCCCTATGGGCATATTTATAAAGCCACCGAAAATCGGCCCAAAAAATTACCGCCGCACATCGCGGCCGCGGAGAAAATAGCGCAATCACCGTATTATAATGGCGAGCGCCATTTCCCGCGATATGTAGAGCGGCCGCGATGTGCTGCGGTAATTTTAAGCCCTTAAAACCCTTCCGACGCCTCTCCTAAGAGGAGCTTTTACGCCGCGGGGAACTCAGAGGCCGACCTGGTGGGTTGGTGTCGCCGCACGAAGACGTCGCACCAAGGTGCTCTTTTAAGAGCGCACAATGGGGGTCCCGGTTCGGAGAGAGGGGACCCCCGCCCAAGGCACTTGTCAGTGCCGCAAGGGCACTGTAAGTGCCGAAAGGGCCCTTACAGGGCTCGGGGAGGGGCGTTCCGGTTCGAGCTGCGGGACCCCTAAGCACCAACAAAAAGGCCCTCCAGGGCCCCCCCGCTGGAGGGAGCCTCCACCCCTCCCAGCGGATCCCGCCCTTCCCCCTCACGGGAAGGAAGGGGGGGGCTTGGAGGGGTTGCCGGGAGGGGCGGTGCGCTGGCGGGTGGTCTCGAACACCTGCTGCGGACCTTCCCGGCAGCCCCTCTAAGCCTTACCGATTTCCGGAGATTGACAGCAGCGGGGAACGGGTTGGGAGGGGCTGCTGGGAAGCGGCGAGGGTTGGCTACGCCGCCGCCGCGGGGGGGGTGGGCAGGCAGGGGGGGCGTGTCTCCCGGGGCGTGTGCGACACCCGACCGCGGGTGCCTGCCATCCCCGCCGCGGGCGGAGGATAGCCCGAGCGAAACCCAGTACCGCCGCTATAAATAGAAGCAGACGGGGGTAAACAGTAAGTATCGCCGCGAAGGGTTTAACGATTTCGTTAAACTTTCGCCGGCCGTTTTTTTTTGGACTTTTATGAATAGCGTTAAACGCGATTTATGCTGGTAATGCCGCGAAAAACGTCCGCGTAAAAGTTAACGAACCTTTATAAATATGCCCTAATGTGTTTTTCTCTGATTGGCAGACAGAGAATGTCAAGTATGGCAGTTTCAGTTTTTCTGAGATTGTGTGGCAACGTGTGATATGGGTCCATCACTTGTGCCATCACTAGTGGGATTGCTTGGGTCTTCCTTTATTTCATTGGATGAGATTCAGGTTTCGATAAACTGGATGGTAAAAGTAAAATAAATCCTTAATATTAATAATTTGGATGTTTACCATACAAGTGACCATTTTCATGTCCCAGAGGCCCAACGGGGGATCTACAGTCCAAGGGAGTATCTCCCTGTCCTCAGGGCCTTTTTTGGCATTATTAGCCCACTAGGCAAAGAGCTAGGCCATCTATATTAAACCAGGGCACCAGTGTTCTCCCTCCTAGCATCTCCCTATCAGCTTTTATTTGCATGTGTTAGATCGGCCTTCCTGGGCCCTAGTTATAAAAAGATCGGTATCGTTATCGTAAAATACGATCGTATTGTAAAAAAGACCCAGGTTTAACGATAACGACCGTTAATTTACTGATATCGGTAAATACAGGTCTTATCGGAAAAACGGTCGTGTATTTACCGATTTAACGATCGGTATTACGGAGAACGATACCGATATTTATAAATAGGGCCCCTTGTTCTGCTACTGTTAAAATTTGTAAACATGGGAGTGAGTAGAGAGCCATGAACTCAGTCCCTCTACTTGGATTACAATGTTCCAAATGAACTGAAGGTGAAGGGAAAGGAGGGGGGCGGATGAGCTCAGCTAATAGTACTGAGGAGACTGTTCTAAATGGCAAGTAAAAGCGCTGCAGACTTTAGAACACAGCCAATTACCCTGTGACTAGCAGCCTGAGAGTCCATCGCTGCTCTCCAAATTAGAACTTAGAGTAGGTGAGGAGTGAACAAATTTCAATGGGGAGGATGGAAGAAAGCAGGTACATACAGGTATAATGACAATGCTGGCAGCTGAACGGGGTTTTGTTTAAAGGCTAAACTCTGCTGGTACCGAAAATATAACAGCAATACTCGGGAAAGTGCTGGCACTGAAGGGTTAAGGCCAATACTAGGGAAGTGCTGGCACTGAAAGGTTAATGGCAATACCATGGGAATGTGCAGGCACTGAAAGGGTAATAGGCAACACACTGGGAATGGTGCTGGCAATCTGAAGGGTTATGGCACAAGACCCTGGGAATGTTTTTGCTGGCACTGAAGGTAATGGCAATACCCTGGGAATGTTCTGGCATGAGGGTTAATGGCAATACTCTGGGAATGTGCTGGCATGAGGGTTAATGGCGCAAATACCCTGGGAATGTTGCTGGCCACTGAAGGTATGGCAATACTCGGGTGAAAGGGAAAGTGCTGGCACTGAAGGGTTAATGGGCAAATACTATGGGTAATGTGCTGGCACTGAAAGGTTAATGCATACCCCTGGGACTGGGCAAGGCACTGAAGGGTAAATGGGCAACATCCCTGGGAATGTTGCTGGCACGAAGGGTAATGCATCCCCTGGGAAGTGCGGCCTGAGGTAATGGCAATACCTGGAATGTGATGGCCACTGAAGGTTAATGGCAATACCCTGGGGAATGGTGCTGGCATGAAGGGTTATTGGCAATACCCTGGAAGGTGCTGGCCTGTAAGAGGTTAATGGCAATTACACTGGGAATGTAGTGGCACTGTAGGGATTAATGGCAATCCCTTGGAATGTGCTGGCACTGAAGGGTTAATGGCCATACCCTCTGGGAAATGTGCTTTGCCACTGAAGGGTTAATGGCCAATACCCTTGGGAAGGCTGGCATTGAAGTGGTTTAAATGTCCAAATACACTGCGGAATGTGCTGGCATGAAGGGTTAATAGCAATTACCCTGGGAATGTTGGGCACTGAAGGGTTAAGGCAATACACGTGAATTGTGTTGGCACATGAAGGGTTAATGGCAATACCCTGGGACATGGGGCGGCATGCAGGGGGTTAATGGCAATAAAAAAAAAAAAAAACAAAAAAAAACCCTGGGAATGTGCTGGCCACGAAGGGTTAATAGCACTACCCTTGGAATGTGCTGGCATGGAGGAGTAATATGCAATACAATGGGAGGGATAGGCCACAACTACTGCACGTCTAAGAGCAATAAAGTGCGATCGCTAGGGCACCAAGATGTCTAGAACGGCTTCTGCCGTCCATCCTAGACAGGTCTAATGACGTATGTGGGATCTATCAGGATGCTATGGAGCTCATGTTATTGGAGTAAGAGGAGAGAGATAGGCGTTCCCAGGTCCTATATTAAGTGTTTTTGTCAATTGTTTAACCGATAAAGACCCTGACATAAGTGTTGTCCCTCACTCTAATAATAACAAACACATTTCAGGGAGATTGTATAGTAGTTCAGGGAGGTCAGGGATCTCGCCTAAAATCAGGTGGAGAAGACTCCCTGAACTTCAGGGGAGAGGTGGATGTCTGGTAACCCAGTTCCGTTGAGTGGTCTGCATGACCTCGGGCAAACAAATCATATTGTCTTTCTAGCAAATTCGATTGCCCGACTCTGACTGGCTCCGCAAACCAGGAGTTTTCTCGAGGATTCCAAACGCCTGCACACTGCGTAGCAGTCAGACTAGGGCTGGAACCATCTGCCAGATAGGGTTTTAGTCTGGGTGGAAGACGGATTTTGAAGGGGATTGGGAGAGAAATCTACAATCCTATAACTAAGAAAGGAGAGAAAGGGACAGACAGCTTGGACAGGTGGAAATCCAATATATATCATATAGAACATATCGTCAACAGTTCATATTATTATATAGTGATATATCGCATATAGTTTATTATTAAATAGAGTTATTTACATTGATTTACAAAAAAAGGATGGAAAAACAGGACGACATTAGGCTAAACAGTCTAAATATATATATCGTTTCATGTTATCTTAACATAAGCCCCAAAATGTTGTTCCTTTGTTCCCTTTAAATGGATTCCCCCTCGTTTATCAGTTTACAGATGATGGGTAGAGGATTTTTCTTTTTTTTTCTTTTTTTTTTTGCTTTTACGTAGAAAGAAACGGCCCAAGGATGTGCAGATTCAGAATTTTGCGGAAAATCTAGTTCCTAAAGTAAAGGAGCCCATACACAACATTACACACATATACACAATTCATATGACAGCAACACTATACACATCATTATACACAACAGATACAACCAGATACAATATATACAACCAATACCACACCATATACACATCATATAACACCATATACACACAATATACACATCATGATACACACATATAACATCATATACACACCTAACACACCATATACCAGCATATACACACACAGATACACAACATAGACACATTCATATACAACAATATACACAGCATATATATACAAAACATATACACGCACATAACACATTCATATACACACATATACACAACATAACACATCATATACACCACAATATACACAGCATAATACACAACCAGTATACACATTTATTACACAACATATACACATCATATACACACCATATACACAGCATATACACAAACATGATAAACCATAACAAACCATTACACAGAATATACATAACAATATACACACAAGATACACAGCATAAACACCTAAGCATATACACAACATATACACATCCATATACAACCTATATACACAGATACAAAGCAATCACACATCATACACAGCATCACCAAACCTATACCACATTCATAACACACCATATACACATACATGTACATCACCAGTACACAGCATATACACAACATTATACACAACATGTACACAGCATATACACACAACAGTATACACACATATACACACCATATACACAAAAAAACCTAGTACCACATAATATTACACACCATCTCCACAACATAGACACACCATATAAACAGCAATTATACACACCCCATATACCAAGCAATATACACAGCATATACACCACATAGACAACACATATACCACAACCATGATACACACATATACACACATATACACACCATATACACAGCATATACCACACACCATTACACAGCATATACACACCCATATACACACCATAACACAGCATATTTACCAACATATGACACACCATATACCACAACATATACACATCATATACACACCATATACACATCTATATACACACATATACACAGCATATACACAGCATATACACACCATATACACAGCAGATATACACAGCTGATACAACAAACAGATAACAGCCATATACCCATCATATACACACCATATACAAACATATACAAACATATACACACCATATACACAGCAGATAAACAAACATATACACATCTATAGTACAGCTAGATACACACGGCATATACACCACACAACCCCATATTCACACCATATACACACCATATTATAACAGCATATAAACACCTATATCACACCATATAAACATCAATACAACCCCATAGACTCCTCATATACCACACCATATACAACATATAACACAGCAGATACACAACAGATACCACACATATGATCACACTCATAGACACACCAGATAACACAGCAATACCCAAACAGTATACACACCATATACCATAGAAGACACACAATATAATACAACATATACACATTCATATTACCACCACAATATAAACAGCATATACAAACATATACACATCAAATACACAACAGTTACACATAAGATACACACCATATACCAGGCATATACACAATCAGATTACAACATATACAACCATATACACCGCAAGTATACACACAGATACACACCATTATTACACAGCATAAAAAACAGGTGGGGGGCATATACACAAACATATACACATTCATATACACACCATATATACAAAATTTATACACAGGTCATATACCAACCATAGTTACACAGCATATGAAACAACATATACCATCAGATACACACCATAGGACACAACATGTACACACCATAACACAGGATATACAAAACAATACACAAACATTCACCGCATTGTTGACACATCATATACACAAATATTACACACCATATACACAACCATATACACACACATATACACTACATATACACCCACCAGATACACACATAACGACACCATATAACAGCATATACACACACCAATATACACAGCATATACACAGAATATACAACAACAAATATACACAGATGATACCCACACCATATTACACAGCATATACACAACATAACACAGCATAGACACCACACCAATATCCCACCGCATATACACCGCATAACAACACCATATACACAAGCATATAACACCATATACAAGCATAGACACAAACATATACCACACCATATACACAAACATAATACACATCATTACCCACCATATTTACACATCATAACACACCCATATACACAGCAGATTACACAGAGATACACACCATTAACACAGCATATACACAACATATACACAGCTAGACACATCATATCACACAATATACACAGCATAGACACACATATACACACATATACCAGCATATACACAAAACAATAAATCCATCATATTACACGCCATATACACAGCTATACACAACATATTCACACCAAATAACACACCATATACACAGCAGTATACACAAACATATAAACATCATATGAACACCATTACACAGCATATACACAAATAACACAGCATAACACACCATATACACGCCATATACAAGCATTATCACACCATATACACAGAATATACACAAACATATACACAGCATAATACACAAACATATACACAGCATATTACACGGTATATACACGGCATAACACAAAAAAACACAGATAAACACAAATCTACACAGGCATATACACAGCATAACAATCAAATACCACAGCATAACACCAAATATACACCCATCACGGGTAATAAAGTTATCCACGGCATATACACAAAATAAACACAGCATAAACACGCAAAACATACGCATATACACAGCATACAAATACACACGCTATATACAAATACACGCATATACACAGCAATAACACAAACGATATACACATAGACACAAATAACAAAGCATAAACACAATTACACACAGCAATACACACAATACACATCAAATACACAGATATCACACAACATTACACATCATATACACAGCAATAACACAAAATATACACAAAATCAACACCGCATAAACACAACATATCACACTACACACATATAATCAAATACAACACATAAAACAAAACATCATAACAGCACACACACTATGAAAAACCACAGATAACATATAACAACATAGCACAAATAACCAGCATACACAGTTACAAACATATAACACACAAGCATATACACAACATATACAACAGCATATTACACACACAGGTAATATAACGGCAAGAGTATATACACGGCATATAACATGCATATACACCGAGCATATACACATCATAACACAAAACATCAAATACACAGCATATACACATCAAAATACACACATAACAGCACTCATACAACACGCATACCACACCGCACTAAACACTCAATACACAGCATATACAACATAACCCGCATAGACACAAAATAACAGCTATATCAACACACCATAACACCAGCATAGACACACAAAGAAACAAGCATAAACAAACACATATACACTCATGATTAAACAAACAAACTAACACAGCATATAAAAACTATACACACTATACAACATAAATACGAACCCACATATACCACTATCAACAAAACGGTACCAACTCTGCGTTTAGAACATGTCTACTGTAGGGATCCTCCAATAATAATGGATGATTTTTCATAGACTATAAAAGGTAACTGGTAAAAGGCATGTCATTATGATAGTTCCACACCCAATGTTTTGTTTGAATTATTGGTATTGTTGGTCCCTTATCATCAGTCCTGAGAGGGGGGAAATGGATCCCCAATGACACTACACTACATGATTTAACATTACTTGTCAAGGGATAACATTTGTGAATGTTATTGACCCTAAATGATTTTTATAGTATATGCGATCTTCCGACAAACACATCTTGGCTTGTTATTAAACAAAAAACACCCTGCCCATGGTATTTATCAAGTGTGCCACCATGACTGTTTATGGCTAGAAACGGTCCAAACCTTAAAATTCTGTTATACCCCATACCATTTCCACTTTCTCCACCTCCCCCCCATTTCCAGGTATCAGTAAACCTAGTGTGTTTGTGGTGTAAGGGAAGAGATAAAGCCCCTGAAGTCTTCAAAGCAGAGAGAAAGGTATCTAATCTAGTAAAAAGATCAGCTGCTGCAAAATGGAGTTCAAATCAATAACCTTTCCAATGCCATAAGGAATTTCCAACATAGGTATTAATAAGCTTAAGTCCTGTTGATCCAACAGTATGCCTGAGTAATCTGAATTCCTGTTATGGGGCTTTACCTTCTGCCCATGTGAACCCATCACGGATCCTTTTCACATCTCCAGGCTAGTCTACTCTGTGTCCTAAGTCCCATGGCTTCAAGGGACGGTATTCAGCTGACCATGTTGCCGTTATTAAAGGATTGTTTTTTTCAAAGCTTAGGGACAGGGCTATTACTGCTTAGATAATTTGTGATATTTAAAGTGATCTCGCGCTTTGGTGGGACACAACTAATTGTCATTGATGATGCACTCAAGTTCTATATACTAATTATTTAAAGGGGAAGGATGCAATATTTTAAGTAAGGCTCTATCCTTCCTTTTCCTTTACCCAAATGGACTGAGAAGCATTAAGTATAATGCCAATACAAACAGAACTACCCTTTTCTGTATTTATGTAACTATGGACATGGGCCATTGACTTACGCTAGAAGAGTCAATCTTCAATAAAATTTGTATGTGGTACTATAATGATTTCAAGGATTTAATATTGCCTGTATTAAAGTGAACAGTATGGCAGCTTTCTCTTTCTAGATCTAGTTTTAGAAACACTAAATTGGCCATACTTAGGATGATTTAACTTACCTGACCAAGCGGTCCCACAACATAGACCGATCCTGTCGGAAGCTCCTTCTTCTTCATGACCGGCATGCGATACTGCAAATCCCATTCATTTGCGATCGCATTTGGTTACAAAAAGAACAGAAAAGGCGATTCCGGCAGGATCAGTCTAATGTCATTGGATCACTCGGTCAGGTAAGTAAGATCTTATGTATGGCCACCTTTAGCTATCTACAAGTAAATATCTTTTCATTGGAATTGATTGTAGAGTTATTGGACCTGTAACTTTCTAGAAGAACCATTGGTATTACAGAAATCAGAGCACACTGAAAGATTTACAATTGTTGACAGACTAAACAGGATTGGTTCATGGGCAAAAATCATTATTTAAATAATCTTATTACAATAATTAGGTATTCATATATAGTCTTCAATTAATTTCTTAAAGGCTTTTGGGTCAGGCCATTACATGGGATTATATGGGAACCTACTAGAACTTGAATAGACATTTATATTATAGAAGGCAAAAAATCTTACTGCAAAAGATGTTGTCTAAAACACATTTTCGTATATGAACTGGGTTTTTAAAAGGATCTTTATTAAACATCTGCTCAGGGCTATAAGGCTCCTATGAATGGGTGTAGAGGAACATTCAGCTATTCATAGAATGCTCCACAAAGAGATCCTGATTGGTTCCTTGGGTAAATTGGGTATTAAAGTGCACAGATCAAGGCTCCTATCTCTGAAATATCAGAATTGAAAGAAATGTACCTCCAAACTGCCCTGTTATTGTGGGATATCCCTTTTCTTAGGTCCTGGTGCCTCTGTCCCATAGCAAACTGCAGCACTTACTATAAAACACACACATACTATAGTGTGTCTGTCCATGTGGGCCACCTTGCACATGAACTCCCCTCGGTAGGGTACGGATCATGCAAATGCATGATGGGGGCAGCTTTTCATCTTAATTTGTTTAAGCCAATAGAATCTGAAAGCAAAAAAAACCAGGAGGTCTCTGTAACACGCAGAATTTACCCAGAAAGGAACTATGGGAAGCATAAATGATGACCAAAGACCTCACTGGTAATACGGAAATGTTTGGTTGGTTGGTGATTGTTGGGGATTGGAGTATGATTTTTTTAAAAATGTCAGACTGTATGCTAACAAGGTGCCAGAGAAATGTTGAAATGTAATAAGCTTCTTGCAGGAAGAGAGACCTACATTCCGATTGATAGACTATACAATGGGCCTTCCAAGGTTGTCCAAGGTTAGCGATGGACCAGGTTCCAGACAATCAGAAAGGAAACCAGCAGAATCTTTACATTTGGATAGAGCTAAAAACGTGGCCCTGGTGGTTAAAGTAGACACTCCTGGAGTGAGTCCATGGAACCCAGCTCCGCACTCTGATATCATTTTTTGCTTTCTGTTTGTTCCGTTCGCCCCTCTCGTTTCTACATCTCCCCCTCACCAGATCTTCTAGTGCTTCCCCTCTTTGTTATTCACGTTTGGTTTTTATCAGAATTTGGTTTGGGTAAAAAGAAGAAAAAAGCTAAATCTGATTGTTTCATTGTCTTTCCCTACATATACCATACCCCTCCGTAGAATTTGGTACCCCCCCTGCAAGCAGCTTGCTGTACGTCCTTATTATTCTACTTGTCAATTAGACTTTTACCAAGACTTCGTATATTTTTTTCCAGTGGGGCATTTTTCGCTGTGAATGGAGGTGCTTACTATGGCAATTATCCGAGACAGAATGGCATTTAACATCAGATGCCTTCCATAGTGAAAGCACTGTAATTTGTAGTCTGCCTCATCCCAGTGTTTTTTTTTTTATCATGCACTATAATTTCTAGACACATAGACAATGCCGTTTGTTGAAATAATTATTCTAAGCCACAGTTAACCCGTTGTGGGCAAAAAGACAGACTTGCCCCAGTGCCGCGGAGTTTTCATTAGGGGATACCCATTATAACACTGATTGCTTTTATGTGAAATGCGTTTTTGTTTTTGGGGGGGAATATTAATGGATGTTGAAGTGTTCTAACTCAGCGAAAGAATTAGGTATTTTAATTAGGCCTCAAGGCAGAGAATAGTTATCCTTTGCTAATTGTTAGGGGGAGAAAATATATTATATGGTGTGTATATAGCCAGCCTGCCAGCCAGTTCACCAGTCATACTTTCCAGCCAGTGCACTGACATTGCATTTCTCTTCTGAATTTTTTTTACACCTGGAAGCTGCTATAACTGATTCACTAAATAGTAATTAAAAAAAAAAATTGGTCATTGCTCCAGGGCCAAATTTAAAAATCAATATCGGAAAGTTCCGATACTACGGGGTTTTCGTAAAGTCCATGGGCGAACAATTATGAACGCTTGTTTGTAAAATACCATTCTGTAGTAGACCACCGCAATGGTATTGTATAGCCCATCGTAAGTCGTAAATGAGTTTGTCACTGTGAGAACGGTAAAGCTATGGAACTGTCTCCATGTGGACGTTGTAATGGCAGGTTCATTGGTCAGTTTAATAAAAAGCTGGATGAGTTTCTACAAACAAGAATGTTACAGTTTACTGGTATTGATTACATAAGTAGAGTTGGGAAAGGGTTTGTCACTGTGAGAAAAGGTAAAGCTATGAACTGTCTTCCAGTGGACGTTGTTATGGCAGGTTCATTGGTCAGTTTAATAAAAAAGCTGGATGAGTTTCTGCAAACAATGAATGTTACAAGTTACTGGTATTGATACATAAAGTAAGTTGGGAAAGGGTTTTTCACTGTGAGAACGGTAAAGCTATGGAACTGTCTTCCAGTGGACGTGTTTTGGCAGGTTCATTGGTCAGTTTAATAAAAAGACTGGATGAGTTTTCTACAAACAAGGAATGTTACAAGTACTGGTATTGATACATAAAGTAGAGTTGGGAAAGGGTTTGTCACTGTGAGAAAGGTAAAGCTATGAACTGTCTTCCAGTGGACGTTGTTATGGCAGGTTCATTGTCAGTTTATATAAAAAGCTGGATGAGTTCTGCAAACATGAATGTTGACAAGTTACTGGATTGATACATAAAGTAGAGTTGGGAAAGGGTTTGTCACTGTGAGAATGGTAAAGCTATGGAACTGTCTTCCAGGGACGTTTGTTAGGCAGGTTCATTGGTCCAGTGGTTAATAAAAAGCTGGATGAGTTTCTGCAACAATGAAGTTTACAAGTTACTGGTATTGATACATAAAGTAGAGTTGGGAATGGTTTTGTCACTGTGAGAACGGTAAAGCTATGGAACTGTCTTCCAGTGGACGTTGTTATGGCAGGTTCATTGGTCAGTTTAATAAAAAGGTGGTGATTTTACAAACAAGGAATGTTAAAGTTACTGGTATTGATACATAAAGTAGAGTTGGGAAAGGGTTTGTCACTGGGAGAACGCGTAAAGCTATGGAACTGTCTTCCAGTGGACGTTGTTTGCAGGTTCAATGGACAGTTTATTAAAACAGCTGGATAGGTTCTACAAACAGGAATGTTACAAGTACTGTATTGATCATAAAGTAGAGTTAGGAAAGGGTTGGTCACTGTGAGAACGGTAAAGCTATGGAACTGTCTTCAGTGGACGTTGTTATGGCAGGTTCATTGGTCAGTTTAATAAAGATGGATGAGTTTCTACAAACAAGGAATGTTACAAGTTACTGGTATTGATACATAAAGTAGAGTTGGGAAAGGGTTTTTTCACTTGAGAACGTAAAGCTATGGAACTGTCTTCCTAGTGGACGTTGTTATGGCAGTTCATTGTGTCAGTTTAATAAAAAGCGGAGGAGTTTCTACAAACAAGGAATGTTACAAGTTACTGGTATTGATACATAAAGTAGTTTGGGAAAAGGGTTTTTCACTGTGAGAACGGTATAAAGCTATGGAACTGTCTTCCAGTGGACGTTGTTATGGCAGGTTCATGTCGTTAATAACAAAGCTGGATGAGTTTCTGCAAACAAGGAATGTTGCAAGTTATGGTATATTGATACATAAAGCAGAGTTGATCCAGGGAATTTCCAATTGCCACTTGAGGTCAGGAAGGAATTTCCCACCCTATATACTGGGTAAGAGGGAACAAACAATCCAAATATCATATTAATCCATAATATCCTTATACTGTAACTCACATTATCAACCAAATGTTGTTATTAATTTTATTGTATAGTAAGAAATTTTTACTGGGCGGTGACCTGTCCTAAAAAGCTCCTGCTCAGGTCTGGCATGTGCAAGAACAATGACAGTCCGTGGCTAAAACGGGGTGGTGTGTTCGAGGCAGGAATGCTGGAAATAAAGTACTAAACCAACATGTTAATAAAAAAATCCTTAACAATGACAGCAAGTGAGGGAAACGGATGAATGTCAATGTTGAAGTACTGTAAGGAGTTGTTGTCATTTAATTGTAATGGCAAAAAAAAAATTACAAGTGTCTGAGTTGCAACTGACCATTGATGGCGTGTTTAGTACCTAATGTTACACAGTAGCTACCCAACACTTTGGACATAGAAGCCTTCCTCATAAATAATTCACTGCACTGGCTAGTTTTTAAGCAGATCTGGGAAGATTGTCCTTCCCTTCCGTTTGTAAAGAGTCTAATCTATGGGGGCCTAAGAACAGCTTATAATGATTGACAGTTTTCTTTATTTTTTCAAACATGTAGTAAACAGGGAGGAAAGATAGATTTTCACACACAAACAAACAAAAGAATACTTAAAGCATAACTACAGCCTAAATTATATTTTCCGCTGACATAAAGCTTAGAAAGTAATTTGACTTTCTACAAAATTCTACAAACCAAAGCTTAAAATTTACAGTAGAGATTCCCCTCAGTTCTGCCCCCTCCTGTAGCTCAATGACTTCAGACATGCTCCAGTGAGATTCTTCCAAAGAGAAGACAGGGGGGATTTTCTCAAAATGCTACTTTGTATCTTCTTGTGCTTTTAAGATTGATGGGAGTAAAACTAGAAATTCTAGGCTTAAGTCATTTTAAAAATTGTTTTAGGCAAGAGTTTTCATTTAACCTACACCAATTCCCTGGGTTTGATAGCTCTGTGCTCAGGTAGTATGAATAGCTCCTTGTACATACCAAAGCACGAGGAGGGCAGTGTAGCGAGGCGTGGGCTTATTCATTGATCTTTGTTTTGCCGTAAGGAGAGCGCAACAGAAAGATCTGATTGCTTCACAGTGGAAACAAATGCATCCACTTTCCCCTGGTGATTTACATCACAATAGCAGGTGATGTTCAGGGTATTGGTGTCAGATCATTTACCTTTGAGCTGCTGAAAGCGACGTGTCTCTGTTATGAAGATCTGAATGCGAGCTTTTGGCACGGTGATCTACCATCTAGAACAGGGGAGGTAATGGATATCTATTATACTCATTTACTTTTTACCTCCATCTATTTGGAATAGAGTTACATCTTTGGCTGGAGGGTTCAGTAATATGAACTCCCCTACAAGGAGCTTTTAGCAATTCCTGCCAGAATGGACAAATAACTTCTGCCCACACAACTGTTGTCAGACTACAACCCACAAATTCTCTCTCTGACAAATAGTTTTTACATGAAAAAAAAATGAAAATAAAGTTACAGCACATGGTTTAATTACAATTCCATTCTGGACCTTAAAAACCACAGTGGTATTGTATAGTATGGGCTTTGTTTTGATGACCGCAGCCCTGAATAACAGATGCGCTCGTAATTCCGCGGCCTTACAAATAGGGGCCACAGAGATTTTTAAATAAAATTAAAAGAATAAATGATGTACTTACGTTTACAATATGTTTATGTCTGTGCGCAGTGAAAATCACATATAAACTGATATTGTATATTAGAATTGTTTAAATATTTTTTTGAGTTAACATAATTTTCAAAAAGCCCTTTAGGATTCCCTATGCATATAATACATTAGATAATTAAAATATAATTACGATCGAAATCTGCATACATTTCCGAAATCTGATTGGTTAATGTAAAAAATGTAAACCAGCATTTGCAAAAGTTGACAATCAGAAACGGGATGTAGGACTTTACTGCCAAACTATATAAAGAGCCGTAAACCTGAAAGAAAGAAGAAGCGGTTGCAGGATGGTGCCAGTCATCACACCTGTGTGTGGTGTTGGTAATGAAATCGGAGCCGGGGTAGACATAATCAATCAGTATTCTACTGAAATAGGCAAATCATGAGATTGATATTTAGCTTCAGCCATCAGCCAATAATATCCAACCCGAGGAAAGTTAAAGGGGAACTGTGGTCTCCAAACTCTCTCTCACGTGCTCACAGCCCAAATAAACAGAAATGACGACTGACCAGAAAGTTAATGGGTGGGAGGCTGACATGTGACATTCCTAAGGCCTCTCCTGCAACAGTGCGTGGCGGAGCCAGCTCAGACCCTCCAGTGTGTGAGGGTACCAGGAATCCCGTCCTTCTCTCTGCTGTGTGTAGTCCGTGACGAGAGTGAGAGGTAATGGAATTACAGCCATCTCGCATGTGAGAGGGTGGGGGGGGGTGTCGCGTAACCATCACGGCACCCACAAGGGGGCGGGCTTAGGCACCCGTGAGTGGGGGACGAGTGTGAGGCACCCGCAGGTGGGCGGGGTTTAGGCAGCCGCAAAGGGGGGCTGGGCCACATGGGGCTGTAAGAAAAGGGCCAGGGGGGCCAGCCAGTTTTCTGTACTGGCGCTGCTCTCAGAAACATTATTGGGAGGTAGGAATTACCAGTTACTCCCTGTCTCAGGTATTTTCCTTTTATCTGTATTGTTTTTTAACCTTATATGCACTCATTTAACTTTTTGAAAATCGGTGTAAAGCACAGAAATGGGGTATTGACCCTGGATTGGTAAACAAAATATTCATTGTACTGTTTATAACCCAATATAAAGCCCATAACCCTCACTCTATAGAATTTGTAATAAAGTTTAAACCAAGTTGTCTGGATTTATTCTATAAAATTGGTGGAATCCACAGAAATAGAGGTATAGCTATTGGTTGTTTGATTTTAATTGCCAACTACAGTATGAAATAGTCCTTTTTCTAACCTCCTGCACATTACAGCATAAACCCAAGAATACAGCATCAATAAAAAAAACAAGATGGAACCTTCTTTAAGTGGTACCAATGTCTAAATGGTGGTCTCTGAGAGGAGTGAAGAGCGCTCTTGTTTCAGTGAAGACTTTTGTTAGGATGTTTTATAGGGCATGACAAGACAGCTCTCATACAGAACACAAATGATAAAATCTCGTTCTCACCACCTTAAGCTCTCGCCATACTTTCTGATGCCTGACAAGGTCAAAATGAGGTCAAAATATGGCAGGACCTTTCCCTGGGGCGAGAAATGCGTTTGTAGGAAGATTGGGCGTATTTATGAGGCAGTCTGTTTCACTAGGAAAACAAAGTAAGTTTTGTGAAAGAGTATAAACAAGGGAGCTAATAAAGGAGTGGTTCCAATTTAGGAATTATAGGGTACGATTGTGAAACAAACATTGAAACCTGTAGAACCCATGTGTCCCACTGAAAGCCTGTGAGTACAACCCAACCTAATAGGTATTAAAAGCTCTTTCGGGCCTGATGTAATGGGCGTCTATAACATATGGGTTAATAAATTTGTTCCCTCTGCAAACTGATTCTGGCTTTTGAAAGACATAAATTGCTACAAACCTGGTTCTGTCAACACAAAAGTTGTGGTCAACCCTATAGAAGGTTCTACTAGATGAGGGTGTTCTTAAATAAGCCCAAGAATGCAACGAAGATGGCCAATTTATTTGCTCACCATTATAACTAAATAAAGCATAATACTGTAAATTGATTATTGAACATTGGCCAATTGATTTTGTTTTTATTTTCTTCTGGATTAAACAAAAACTCACTTTACGATACTGTAAAAATCTCACTTGGAACAGAAACTTCCTGCTCTAGAGCCTCCTACACGTGTTAGATTCTAGGCAGAAAGGCCAATGAATGACGTCTTGGTCATGATCTGTCTATACAAACATTAGTCAACACACTGTTTAGTCATCTGTTCTGTCCATTTAAAGATGTTTCGCTTAGGGACAACAGGCACATTCTTCTCGACCCCGGAAGGTCCCCAGTTGCTCCCCCTCTATCCATTGTCCCCGTTGTACAAACAGACTGATCGGCAACTGCCTAAACAGCCTGTCTGCACTGGTTCATTAGGTAAATCCCATTGGATTACTAAAGATACTGCAACTATTGGTGGCCTGAAAGGATGAGTCTGAGGGCTCGTACACACGTGTGGCCACTTGGCCAAACCTTGAGAACCTGTGAATAACAGGAATCTAAATGGAAAATTATAGTTCTCTTTATTCCTAACCTGTTAGCCATTCCTTGCAAATCCTCAAGCCATGTGATTGTGCCTGCATACAAAATTGGATTGGATTGCTAATGATTACTTGTACTGCTTTTCATAATTCCATCTTAATCCACATCGTGGGCTTTAGGTAGCAGGGACAGACTACACGGACACATTGGAATAGGCAGCCGTGCTGAGACATAATTATGCAGATTTAATTTATATCATGTGACACATTCAAACATAATGAGGTGTAAGTAATGGGGGAAGCTTAGTCTTGGGAATATATGGAAAGATGTTTTGACAACAAGCACTCACGCCCAGATGTCTCCCGTGTTTGTCAACATAATAAATGATTAGCACCTGGAGGATGGTTTTTCAATAAAAGAGAACTGAATGGTAGATGTATAGTTACTGTTATAGAACCAGAAAGGTTGCTAGATAAGAGATGTCTTATAGAGGAGAGTTGTATTATAGAGGGGATATGTCTTATAGAGGGGAGATGTCTTATAGAGGAGAGTTGTATTATAGAGGAATACAGCTACATGGTTTATTCCTAATCAGCTAAGTGTTTATTCTAATCCAGCTACATGTGTTTATTTCTAATTCGCAGCTACATGTGTTTATTTTCTAATCTGCAGCATATCAGGTGGTTTATTATGCATTTAATCCAGCTACATGTGTTTATTTCTATACTCAGCTAACATTGTTTGTTATTTGTAATCCAGCTACATGTGTTTTTTCTAATCCAGACTACATGTGTTTATTTCTAATCCAGTACAGGTGTTTATTTCTAATCCAGCTACATGTGTTTATTTCTAATCAAGCTACATGTGTTTATTTCTAATCCAGCTACATGTGTTTATTTTATAATCGCTACATGTTTCCTAATTCCAGCTACATGTGTTTTTTTTTTCTAATCCAGCTCATGTGTTTATTTCTAAATCAGCTACAGTGTTTATTTCTAATCCAGCTACATGTGTTATTTCTAATCCAGCTACATGTTTATTTCTATCCAGCTATGTGTTTTTCTAATCCAGCTACATGTGTTTATTTCTAATCCAGCTCCTTTGTTTCTAATCATACGTGGTTTTCTATCCACTATGGGTTTGATTTCTAATCTCAGCAATGTGTTTATTTCTAATCCAGCTACATGTGTTATTTTCTATCCGCTACATGTGTGTGTGTATATTCGAACAGACTACATGGTTATTTTCTAAGCCAGCATAAGTGTGTTTATTTCTAATCCACTACAGTTGTTTATTTCTAATCCGCTACATGTGTTTTATCTAATCCAGCTACTGTTATCAATCGGACATGTGTTTTTCATCCGCTAATGTGTTTTTCTAATCCAGTACATGGTATTTCAATCCAGCTACATGTTTTATTCTAATCCGCCTACATTGTGTTTATTCTAATCCAGCTAGCTGTTTTATTTCTATCCAGCTACATGGTTTTTTCGTAATCCAGTACATTGGTTTATTTTAATCCATCGACGTGTTATTTCAATCAGCTACAGGTGTACTATTCTAATAGCTACGTGTTTATTTCTAATCATCTAAGGCATGTTTTTTATTTTCTAATCCCAGCTCAGTGTGATTTTCTAATCCAGCTACATGTGTTATTTTAATCCAGCTACATGTGTTTATTTCTCATTCATGTATGCATAATGTGTTATTTCTGTAATCCACTACATGATTCTATTTTTATTTCTAATCCGCGTATGTGTTTTTTCCAATCCAGCTGAACATGTGTTTATTCTAATCCAGGATACAATGTGTTTATTTCTAATCCAGCACATGTTTTTTCTCCAGCAAGTGTTATTTCTAATCCACTACATGTGTTTATTTACTAATCCAGCTACATTGTTATCCACATGTTTATTTCTTCCGCTACTTATTCACTACACGTGTTATTTCTAATCCAGCTAACATTTGTTTTCTAATCCATCTACAGTGTGGTTATTCTAATCCGCTACTGTGTTTATTTCTAACTCAGCTACATGTGTTTATTCAATCCAGCTACAGTGTTTTTTCTATCCGCTATGTGTTTATTTCTAATCACAGCTACATGTTTTATTTCAATCCAGCTATGTGTTATTTCCTATCCACTAACATGTGTTTTTTGTTAATCCAGCTACAGGTGTTAGGGATCTAATTCCAGCTACATTGTTATTTCTAATCCAGCTACATTGTTTTTTATCCTCTAGTGTTATTAATCCAGCTACTTGTGTTTATTCTATCCAGTTGCTACAGGTGTTATTCTAATCCAGCACATGTTGTTTATTTCTATCCAGCTACATGTGTTATTTCTCTAATCCAGCTACATTGTGTTATTTTTAGTACGTTATTCAGCTACATGTGTTTTTTCTATCCAGTAACATGTGTTTGAGTTTCTCCACGATCCACGGTTATTCTAAACAACGTGTTTATTTCTAATTTTTTTTTTCTCCAGCTACCATGTGTTTTATTTCTAACAGCTAAATGTGTTTATTTCTAATCCAGCTACATGTGTTATTTCTAATCAGCTAATGTTGTTATTCATATCCAGCTACATGTGTTTATTTCTACTCCGCTACATGTGTTTTATTTCTAATCAGCTAAATGTGTGTATTTCTAATCCAGCTACATGTGTTTTTCTAATCCAGCGACATGTGTTTCATTCTAATCCCTACAGTGTATTCTAACCAGAGCTACATGTGTTTGTTTTCTCCAGCACATGTGTTTATTCAATCCAGCTAACTGTGTTTATTCTAATCCAGCTACATGTGTTTATTTCTAATCCAGCTAAATGTGTTTATTCTAAATCAGCTACATGTGTTTATTTCATCCAGCTACAGGTGTTTATTTAATCCAGCTACATGCAGTTGTTTTTCTCATCCAGCTACATGTGTTTATTTCTAATCCAGCTACATGTGTTATTTCTAATCAAGCTACATGTGTGTTTTTCTAATCCAGACTATGTGTTTATTTTAATCAGCTACATGTGTTTATTTCTCAATCCAGCTACATGTGTTTATGTTCTAATCCAGCTCATGTGTATTTGCTAATCCAGCTACAACGTGTTGTTATTTCTAATCAGCTACATGTGTTTTTTTCTAATCAGCTACCATGTGTGTTGTTCTTTTTTTCTAATCCAGATACATGTGTTTTCTATTTCTAATCAGCTACATGTTTTATTATTCTAATCCAGCTACATGTGTTTATTTCTAATCCAGCACCAGTAGTTTATTCAATCCAGCTAATGTGTTTATTTTCTAATCCAGCTACATGTGTTATTCTAATCCAGCTACTGTGTTTTTTCTAATCAGCTACGTGTGTTATTCTAATCCAGCTACATGGTTATTTCTTAATCAGCTAAGTGTTTTATTCTAGATCCAGCTACATGGTTATTTCTAAGCTACAGTTTATTTCTAATCAGCTACATGTGTTTTTTTCTAATCCAGCTACATGTGTTATTTACTACTCCAGCTACATGTGTTTATTTCTAACGCTAGCAATGTGTTTAATTTCTAATCCAGCTACATGTGTTTATTTTAATCCAGCTACATGTGTTGTTTTTACTAATCCAGATACATGTGTTTATTTCTAATCCAGCTACATGTGTGTTATTTCTAATCCAGCTAATAGGTGTTTATTTCTAATCCAGACGTGTGTGTATTTCTATCCGCTAATGTGTTATTTCAATCCGCTACATGTGTTTTTTCTAATCCAGAGACTGTGTTTATTTCTACATCAGCTTACATGTGTTTATTTCTAACCAGACAGTGTTTTGCTAATCCGCTACATGTGTTTATTTCTAATCCAGTACATGGTTTATTTCAATCCAGATACAGTGTGTTTTTCTAATCCAGCTACATGTGTTATTTCTAATCAGCACATGTGTTTATTTCTAATCGCTACATGTGTTTATTGCTGAATCCAGCTACAGTGATTTTTTCTTATAATCAGCGAACAGTGTGTTTATTTCTATCCAAGCTACATGTGTTATTTTAATCGCCGCTAATGTGATATTCTAATACAGCTACATGTGTTTTAGTTCATAATCCAGCTACATGTGTTATTTCTAATCCAGCTACCGTGTTATTTCTAATCCAGCACATGTGTTATTCAACCAGCTACATTGTGTGATTTCTAATCCAGGGATACAAGTGTTATTCTATCAGTAACGTGGTTATTTTAATCCGCTACATGTGTTTATTTCTATCAGTACAGTGTTTTTTAATCCAGCTACATGTGTTTTTTTCTATCCAGCTACATTTTTTATGTTGTTATTTCTAATCAGCTAAATGATTGTTTTATTTTAATCCTAGCTAACATGTGTTTATTCTAATCCAGCTACAGTGGTTATTTCTAATCCAGCTACATGGTTATTCTAATCCCAGCTACATGTGTTATTGTTTTTAATCCAGACATGTGTTTATTTCTTAATCCAGCTACATGTTGTTTATTCTTTAAAAAATCCAGTACATGTGTTATTTCTATCCAGCTACAGTGTTCTAATCCAGCTCATGTGTTTATTTCTAATCCAGCTACATGGTTATTTAATCCAGTACATGTGTTTATTTCTAACAGCTACATGTGTTATCAATCCCTAATTATCGCTTATTTTATTCAATCAGCTACATGTGTTTATTTCTAATCCAGTACATGTGTTATTTCTAATCAGCTGACATGTGTTTATTGTCTATCCAGCTACAGTGTTTTTTTCTAATCCAGCACATGTGTTTATTCTAATCCAGCTACATGTGTGTATTCTAATCCAGCTACATGTGTTATTCTAATCAGCTACATGTGTTTATTCTAATCCAGCTACATGTGTTTATTCTAATCCAGTACATGTGTTTATTTTAATCCAGACTACATGTGGTTATTCTAATCAGCTCAATGTGTTTTTTCTAATCCAGCTACATGTGTTTTTTCTAATCCAGCTACATGTGTTTATTCTATCCAGCTACTGTGTTTATTTCTAATCCAGCTACAGTGTTTATTTCTAATACAGCTAGCTACATGTGTTATTTCTAATCCAGCATACACGTGTTTATTCTAAATCCAGCTACATGTGTTTATTTCTAATCCAGCTTACATAGTGTTTATTTCTATCCAGCTACAGTGTTTATTTCTAATCCGTACATTGTTTATTTCTAATCCAGCTACATGTGTTTTTCTAATACTACATGTGTGTTTATTTCTATCCTAGGTGCTACATGATGGTTTATTTCTAATCCAGCTACATGGTGTTTATTTCTAAGCAGCTACATGTGTTTTATTCTAATCCAGATACATGTGGTTATTCTAATCCAGCTACGGGTGTAGTCTAATCCTACATGTTTCTAATCCAACACTGTGTTATCTATAATACATTTGTTTATTTCTACAGTTTTATTCAACCCAGCTACATGTGTTTATTTTTCTAATCCAGCTACATTGTGTTATTTATAATCCAGCTACATGTTTATTTCTAATCCAGTTACGGGGTTTATTTTCTAATGTCCAGCTACGGTGTTATTTCTAATCAGCTACGTGTTTATTTCTAATCCGTACGTGTGTTTATTTCTATCAGCTATCATGGTTATCTAATCCACTACAGTGTTTATTATTTCTAATCCAGCTACATGGTGTTATTTCTATCCAGCGACATGTGTTATTTCTAATCCAAGCTACATGTGTTTATTTCTAATCAGCTACATGTGTTATTCTAATCCAGTCACATGGTTTATGGCTAATCCAGCTACATTGTTAATTTCTAATCCAGCTACATGTGTTTATTTCTAATCCAGCTACATGTGTTTATTTCTAATCCAGCTACATGTGTTTATTTCTAATCCAGCTACATGTGTTTATTTCTAATCCAGCTACATGTGTTTATTTCTAATCCAGCTACATGTGTTTATTGTTTAGCCACCCTCATTCATTAATCTGACACATCTCCACGTGGAGTTAAATCCACAGATTAGGAACATCTGTAATAATTATAGAAACAGCACAAATGTAATGGGGATTATCCATATGTACACTTCATTCTCTTCTTACCTGGATAAATATATATTCATCCTGGACTACTAAAGAATTGGTATCAATAGATCGGGGGAAGGGTCCAGCCCTGGTGGTCTCGGCACATTCCTGGATGCGGCAAGTAATATAATGAGCATCTGAAAAGCAAGAAAACTGTCATTTTAAGTGAAAAACTCCATACAGTCATGGCAGACATACCGATAGGGTGTGAGTGTACAATAAACTGCTTTGTATTGATAGACAGATGGACAGACAGACAGATAGACAGACAGACAATAGATAGACAGACAGACAGACAAACAGACAGACAGACATATGATAGATAGATAGATAGATATATAGATAGATAGATAGATAGATAGATAGATAGATAGATAATAGATAGATAGATAGATAGATGGATAGACTGATAGATAGATAGATAGATAGATAGATAGATAGATAGATAGATAGATATATATTTAAAAAGCGCATGGGAAAACTGTCTTCCAGGGCGACGTTGTTATGGGCAGGGCTTCATTGGTTCAGTTTTTAAAAAAAGGTGTATGAGTTTACTAAAACACAAAGAATGTGACAAAAGTTTACTGGTACTTATACATAAAGTAGAGTTGGGAAAGGAGGGTTTTGGTTTTCACTGAGTGAGAACGGTTTTAATAAAAGCTATGGAAAACATGTACTTCCAGTGGACGTTTGTTATCGCACAGGTTCAATGCGAGGGACAGTTTATAATAAAAAGGCTTGGGTATTAGGGTTCTACCAAAACACAGGAATGTTACAAGTTACTGGTATTGATCATAAAGAGAGCTTGGAAAAAGGGTTGTCACTGTTGGAGGAACGGAATTTATAAAGCTATGGAAACTGTTTCTTACAGGTGACGTTGTTATGGCAAGAGGTTTCATTGGTCAGTGTAATAAAAATGGATGGAGTTTTCTACAAAAACAAGGGGAATGTTACAAGTTATTACTGGTATTGTTTAACATTTAAAGTAGGTTGGGAAAGGGTTTTTCCACGGTGAGAGAAACGGTATTAAGCTAAAGCATTGGGAACTGGACTCTCCTATGGGGACGTTTGTTTGTATGGGGCCAGGTTTCATTGTGTCAGGGTTTTAATTAAAAAAAAAAGGCTGGATGAGTTCTACAAACAAGGAATGTTACCAAAAATGTTACTGTGATTGAATTAATTAAAGTAGAGTTGGGAAAGGGTTTTGTTCCGTGAGGGGAACGGTCGTAATAAAGCTATGGAATGTTTGACTTGGTATGTCTTATGGACAGGATTTATGGTCATGGTTTTTCAGGTTAATTAACAAGCTTGGATGAGTTTCGCAAACAAGGGAATGTTGCAGCAGGTTATTGGTGGCTAATTTACATTAAACAAGCAGAGTTTGATCCACCGGGAATTTTCCAATGCCACTTGAGGTCAGGAAGGGAATTTCCCACCTAATATACTGGTGTAGAGAGGGGAACAACACATCCAAAATTCATAATTTAAATCCATAATATCCTTATGACTGGTAAAACTCAACATTTATCAACCAACTGCTTATTATTAATTTTATTGTATAGCCAAAAAATTGTTACTGGGGCGGACTCTTGACCTGTCCTAAAAAAAAAATGCTCCTGCCTCAGTGGGCATTGTGCAAGAAAACAGGGACAGTGTTCCGTTGGGCTTAAACGGGGTGGTGCTGTTGTTGAGTTGAGGGCCAGGAATGCTAGGGGAAATAAAGTTACTAAACCAACATGTTAATAAAAAAAATCTTAACAATGACAGGCAAAAGTGAGGGGAAAAACGGAGAATGTAATGGTTGAATTACTTAAGGATGTTTGTTGTCATTTTAATGTAATGGGCCCAAAAAAAAAAAATTACAAGTGGTTCTGAGTTGCCAAACTGGGACCATTGATGGGTACGTTGTTTTAGTCACCTAATGTTAACAACAGTAGCTACCAAAACACTTTAGGGAACATTTAGAAGCCCTTCTCAATAAAAATTATTTCACTGCACTGCTTTAGTTTTAAGCAGATCTGGAAGATTGTCTTCCTTCCGTTCTGGCTTTAAAAAGAGTCTAATATATGGGCGGCCTAAGAAGCAGCTTATAATGATTGGGACAAGTTTTCTGTTTTTTTCAAAATCGTAGCTTAACAGGGAGGAAAGCATAGTTTTCCACAACACAACAAACAAAAAAAATAGAACATACTTAAAGCATAAAACTACACGCCTTAAATTATATTTTTCCGCTGACATAAAAGCTTTAGAAAGTATTTGACTTTCTACCAAAAGTCTGACAAACAAAGGCTTAAAATTTTACAGTAGAGATTCCCCGCCAGTTCTGCCCCCTTCCTTAGCTCATGACTTCAGAAACATTGCTCCAGTGAGATCGATTACCAAGCCAGAAAGACCAGGGGGGATGTTCTCAAAATGACTACTTTGTAATCGGTTTTCTTGTGCTTTTAAAGATTGATGGAGTAAAACTTAGAATTAAGGACTTTAAGTCAATTTTTTAAATAAAAAATATATTTTCGGCCAAGAGCTTTTCATATTAACATACCACCCAATTCCCTGGGTTTGATTAGGCTTCTGTGCTCAGGTAGTAGTGAATAGCGCCTTGTTTTTTACATGTTACCAAGCACGAGGATGGGGGGAGGTGGTAGCGAGGACGTGGGGGCTATTATCATTATGTTGTTCTTTTTTTGACCGTTGAAGGAGAGCGCAAACAGAAAAAAGATCTGATTGCGTTCCAACAGTGGCAAAACAAATTGCAATTCCACTTTTTTCCCCTGTGATTTTTTTGAAAATTAACCAATAGCAGCTGTGTTTTGATGTTCAGTGGGTATGTGGGTTGTCAAGATTCATTTCACCTTGAGGCTGAAAGCGACGGTCTACTGTTATGAATATCTGAATGCAGAGCTTTGGCACGGTTGATCTACCATCTATGAACAGGGGCGTAAGAGAAGGATATCTTATTACTCATTACTTTTACCTCCATCGATTGGAATAGAGTTACGACTTTGCTGGAGGGTTCATAATATGAACTCCCTTACAAGGAGCTGTTTAGAAATTCCTGCCAGGAATGGACAAATACTTCTGCCCACACAACTGTTGTCAGACTAACAAATCCCACATTCTCTTCTGACAAATATTTTTACATGGAAAAAAAAATGCAAATAAAGTTACAGGCACATGGTTTAATTACAATTCCATTCTGGACCTTAAAAACCACAGTGGTATTGTATAGTATGGGCTTTGTTCTGCAATGACCGCAGCCTGAATACCAGATTCGATTCGTAATTCCGCGCCTTACAAAAGGGGCCACAGAGATTTTTAAATAAATTAAAAGAATAAATGAGTGTACTTACGTTTACAATAGTTATGTCTGTGCGCAGTGGAAAATCAATATAAACTGATATTGTATATTAGAATTGTTTATATTTTTTTGAGTAACATATCATTTTCAAAAAAGCCTTTAGGATTCCCTATGCATTATATACATAGATATTAATAATTAAATTACGAATGCACGAAAATCTGCATCCATTTCCGCAATTGTGATTCGGTTAATGTAAAAATGTAAACCAAGCATTGAAATTGACACACTCGAGAAACGGGATTAGAGGACTTTTGCCAAACCTATATAAAGAGCCGTAAACCTGAAAGAAAAAGAACGGTTTGCAGATGTTGCAGTTTCATCACCCTGTGTTGGTGGGCTTAATGAATCGGGCCGGGCAGACATAATCCAATCAGTATTCACTATGAATAGGCAAATCAGGATTGATATTTAGTCTTCAGCCATCAAGCCAATAATATCCACCCGAGGAAGTTAAAAGGGGAACTGTGGTCTCCAAACTCTCTCTACGTGCTCCCAGCCCAAAATAAACAGAAATGACGATGACCAGAAAGGTAATGGGTGGGAGGACTGACATGTGACATCCTAAGGTTCTTCCTGCAACAGGCTGCTGGCGAGCCCAGCTCAGACCCTCAGTGGTGGGGATACAGGGAAGGCCCTCCTTCTCTCTGCTGTGTGTAGTCCGTGACATAAAGAAGAGGTAAGGGAATTACAGCCATTCTCTTTCATGTGGAGAGGGTGGGCGGGGGTGTCGTGAGTAACCACACGAGGCACCCACAGGTGGGCGGGGCTTAGGCACCCGTGAGTGGGGAGTGTAGGCACCCGCAGGTGGGCGGGGTTTAGCACCCGCAAGGGGGGCTGGGCCACATGGGGCTGTAAGGAAAAGGGGCCATGGGGGGCCAGCCAGTTTTCTTGTTACTGGCGCTCCTCTAGAAACATTATTGGGAGGTGGAATTACCATTACTCCCTGTCTCAGGTAATTTTCCTTTTATCTGTATTTTTTTTAACTATATGCACTATTATAACTTTTGAAAATCTGTGTAATTTGGTGGTGAAAGCACAGAATGGGGAATATGCCCATGATTGGTAAACAAAATATTCTCTATGTAACTGTATAAACCAATATAAGCCATAACCCTCACTCTATAGAAATTGACATAAAAGTTTTAAACAACGTTGTTGATTTATTCTATAAAATTGGGGAATCCACAGAAAAGAGGTATAGCTATGGTTGGTTTTATTTTAATTCCAACTACGTATGAAATAGTCTTTTTCTAACCTCCTGCAATTACAGCAGAAACCCAAGAATACAGCATCAATAAAAAAAAACAAGATGGAACCTCTTATAAGTCGGTCAATGTCAGTAAATGGTGTCGGTCGTGAGAGGATGAAGAGCCGCTCTTTGTTTCAGTGAAGACATTTTGTTAGGATTTTATAGGGCATGGAAAGAAGCTCTCTCATACAGAAACAAACTGATAAAATTCTCGTTCTCACAACCTTAAAAGCTCTCGCCATACTTCTGATGCTGACAAGGTCAAAAATGAGGTCAAAATATGGCAGGACCTTCCCTGGGGCGAGAAAAAAAGTGCGTTATGTAGGAGAGTGGGCGAGATTTATGAGGCAGTCTGTTCACTAGGACAAACAAGTAAGTTTGTGAAAGGTATTAAAACAAGGGAGCTAATAAAGGAGTGTTCAAATTTAGGAAATAGGGGTACGATTGTGAAAACAAACATTGAAAAACCTGTAGAACCAGTGGTCCCACTGAAAGCCTGTGAGGTACAAACCCAACCTAATAGGTATAAAAAGCTCTTTCGGGCCTGATGTAATGGGCGTCTATAACATAGGGTTAATTAGAATTGTTCCCTCTGAAATGGATTCGGCTTGAAAGAAATTAAATTGCTTACACTGGTTCTGTCAACACAAAAGTTGTGGTCAACCTCTATAGAAGTCTTACTAGATGAGGGTGTTTCTAAATAAAAGCCCAAGAATGACAACGAAGATGGGCCAATTATTTGCTCAATATAAACTTAAATAAAGCATAATACTGTAAATGATATAGAACATTGGTCCAATTGATTTTGTTTATTATTTCTGTATGATTAAACCAAAAACGTCCTTCTACTGATACATGTAAAAATCCACTTGGGAACAGAAAAACTTCCTGCTCTAGAAGCCTCCTACACGTGTTTAGATTTAGGAAGGAAAGGGCCAATGGATGACGGTTTGGTCAGGAGATCTGTCTATAAAACCATTAGTCAACATGTTTAGTCATCTGGTCTGGTCCATTTAAGAGTCTGCTTAGGAGCACAACAACAGGCACATTTTCTACCCGAAGGTCCCCCAGTGCTCCCCCTCCTATCCCATTGGTCCCGGTGGTACAAAACGACTGATCGGCAACGGATAACAGCACTGTCTGCACGGTTCATAGGTAAATCCCAATTTGGAATCTACTAAAGATCTGCACTATTGGTGGCCTGGAAAGGATGAGTCTGAAGGGCTAGTACACAGTGTTGCCACTTGGCCAAACCTTTGAGAACCTGGTGGAAATAACAGGAATCTAAATGGGAAAATTATAGTCTCTTTATCTAACCTGTTAGCCATTCCTTGCAACCTCAAGCCAGTGATTGGGCCTGCACAACAAAATTGGATTGGTTGATAATGATACTTGTACTGCTTTTATAATTCCATATTAATCCACATATCGTGGGCTTTCAGGTAAGCAGGGACAGACTCACGGACACATGGAATAGGCAGCCTGCTGCATGAGACATAATTATGGCAGATTTAATTTATATCATGTGACACTTCAAACATAATGAGGTGTAAAATGGGGGAAGCTTAGTCTTGGAATATATGGAAAGATTTTTCGACAAACAAGCAATCACGCCAGATGTCTCCCTGTGTTGTCAACAATAATGAAATGATTAGCACCTGGAGGATGTTTTTCAATAAAAGAGAACTGAAGATGGTAGATTTATAGTTACTGTTATAGAACAGAAAGTGTTAGATAAAGCAAATAAAATAATTACCGAGTGAATCGGTCTGTTAGTGGGTTAACATCAGGGCAAGTTGGGTAAAAGACTCCCAAGGGTTTACCAATCAGAATTTTATCCTTACTGCAGTAGACCAGTAAAATCAAAACAATTTTGATGGTTTAATGCTTAATAATAAATCATGACAATGTTTTCTATATTTCTAAGCCCCTTTGTCTAAATGAAACATGTAATGAAATCTCACCCCCAAACAGCAAATCAATGGTCCTGAAGGAGGACGATGACACAGCAGTGATGGTAACTTAGTTGATTCTGGTCATTAGTGGGTACATTAAGATGAGATAAACTAGGAGTTAAGCGTCAAAATATGCGCTACCTTCCAACGCCGAATGCCCATTAGAGAGAAAGGGCACCGACGACAACCAGTTACCTGTGGGTATGCGTGGTTGGTGTTATGTTTGGGATCGCCTGGCCGAGATTGACGAGGGGCCACGATCGAAAAACGGGGCCTAAAACGCGGACGATTCTACGGCTAACTAATACCGCGGTTCTCCCGGTAAGATATGCGTCGGGGGGGCCGTCGCGGTTAGTGGTGTACGAACACTTAAATCCTAGTTTATTTCATTAATACGGACCCACTATTTTAAAGAATATGTCCATGGCCATATCAATGAACCAGGGGCCACAGGTCATTGGAACCCACTATTTAAAATATGTCCATGGCATATCTAATGAAAAGGCCAAGGTCATTGACCATATTTTACAAATATAGTCCATGGCCTGATCAATGAACTAGGCCACAGGTCATTGGGACCCACTATTTTAATATATGTCCATGGCCAATCAATGAAAAAGGCAACAGGTCATTGGAACCACTATTTTAAAATATCGAGTCACTGGCCCTATCAATGAACAAGGCCACAGGTCATGGACCCACTATTTTAAAATATAGTCAGGCAATATCAATGAACAAGGCCACAGGACATTGGACCACATATTTACAAATTAAGTACATGGCCAGATCAATGAACAAGGGCCACAGGTCATGGACCCCCATTTTAAAATTAGTACATGGGCATATCAATGAACAAGGCCACAGGTCTTGGACCCACTTTTAAAACTATTAGTCCAGGGCCATATCCAATGGAACAAGGCCACAGGCATTAGACCCAATTTTAAAATATAGTCCTTGGCCAACTATCAATGAACAAGGCCACAGGTCAAATTGGACACACTATTTTAAAATATGTCCATGGCGCTATACATGAACAAGGCACAGTGCATTGGACCCACTATTTTAAAATATAGCCATGGCCAAATCAATGAACAAGGCCCAGGTCATTGGACCCACTATTTAAAAGTATAGTCCATGGCCATATCCTGAAAAGGCCAACAGTCATTGATTATCCAACGGAGACAATTTATTAACCTGTACAGAGTTAACATTATCGCCTATATTATCGTTTCTTTTTCTTTTCCCGTTGTACCTTTCCTATTGTCTCATTTGTTCTCTCTCTCAGTGTTGCCCCTCTGTCAAATTACATGAGTTAAGACCTTAAACCCAAGTTTATCTTAAATAACACTCAGCTCTGTCTCTACACCTCTGACCTTTAACCCTATCATTTAGTCTACAGGTGTGAGACCTATTTGTGGCAATGACGGATAACTGAACATAAGACAATAGAAACAATCCATGATAGATAGATAGATCGAAGATAGATAGATAGGATTAGATAGATAGACAGGGACAGACAGAGAGACAGACAGACAGACACGGACAGACAGAGACGACAGAAGACAGACAGACAGACAGACAGATAGATAGATAGATAGATAGATAGATAGATAGATAGTAGACATAGATAGATAGATAGATAGCTATAGAGAGATTAGATAGAAAGACAGGAATGATATATAGATAAAATAAATAACAGATAGACTATATAGATAGAGTAGATAGATAGATAGATAGGATGATAGATGATAGATAGGATAGATAGATAGAAATAGATATGAAGAGACTAGAAGACATAGAAGATGAGAGACAGACGAACGACAGGGACAGAGAGACAAGACAGACAGGACAGACAGACAGAAGATAGATAGATAAGATAGATAGATAGATAGAAGATAGATTACAATTGATAGATAGATAGATAGATTAGATAGATAATAGATGAAAGAGAAAGACAGACGATGATATAGATAAAATAAATAGACAGATGACATATATAGATAGACAGACAGATAGATAGTATAGAATAGATAGATAGATAATAGATAGATAGATAGATAAATAAATAGATAGAATCTAGAGAGATAGATTAGATAGATAGATAGACGACATGTATATAGATAAATAAATAAACAGATAGACAGTAAGTAGCTAGATAGATAGAAGATAGATAGAAAGAACACCATGATAATAGATAAATAAATACGAACAGATATGCAATAGATGAAGAGGAAATAGATAGAAGATAGATAGATAGATAGATAGAAGATAATATAGATAGAAGATAGATAGATAGATTAGATCACCAGGTATAGTAATAAGAGCTAAATAGATAGATAGATAGATAGATCAATAAGAAGAGGATGTAGAAGTAGATAGTATATGATAGAGATAGATAGTGAAAGACCGGATGATATAGTAAATAAAATAGACAGATAGAATATAATAGATAGATAGATAGATAGATAGATAGATAGATAGATAGATAGATAGATAGATAGATAGATAGATAGATAGCAGAGATAAATAGATAGAGAGATAGATAGATAGCAGAGATAGATAGATAGATAGATAGATAGATAGATAGACATATAATAGATAGATAAATAGACAGATAGATATACATATAATAGATAGGTAAATAGATAGATTAGATAGATATAGATAGATAGATATATAGATTAGATAGAGATAGATAGATAGATTAGATAGATAGATAGATAGATAGATAGATAGATATAGATAGATTAGATAGATATAGATAGATAGATAGATAGATAGACAGATAGATTAGATAGAGAGATAGATAGATAAATAGATAGACAGATAGATAGATAATTAGATAAATAGATGATTAGATAGATAGATAGATAGATAGATAGATAGATTAGATAGATAGATAGATAGATAGATAGATAGATAGATAGATAGATAGATAGATAGATAGATAGATAGATAGATAGATAGATAGATAGATAGATAGACAGATATGGTATATAGATAAATAAATAGACAGATAGACATATAATAGATAGATAGA
>CM033476.1:310234533-310257033 GCA_019447015.1 Hymenochirus boettgeri
ATGATACATTTTATAATAGATAGATAGATAGATAGATATAGGAAGATAGATAGATAGATAGATATGATTAAGATAGATAGATAGATAAGATAGATAGATAGATATAAATATATAATAGGTAGATAGATGAGATAGATAGATAGATAGATAGATATAATGATGGAGGGATAGAGAGATAGATAGATTGCAGAGATAGATAGATAGATAGATAGATAGACAGATTAGACATATAATAGATAGATAATAGACAGATAGATGACATATAATAGATAGGTAGATAGATAGATAGATAGATATATTAGATAGATATAGATAGATAGATAGATATAGATAGATAGATAGATAGATAGATAGATAGATAGATAGATAGATAGATAGATAGAAGATGGATATAGATTAGATAGATAGATAGATAGATTAGGATAGATAATTAGATAAATAGCTGATATAGTAGATAGATAGATAGATAGATAAGGATAGATAGATAGATAGATAGATAGATAGATAGATAGATTAGAAGATAGATCGATAGATAGATAGACAGACAATGATATAAGATTAAATAAATAGAAAGATATATATTATAGATAGATAGATAGGATAGATAGATAGATAATAGATAGATAGATAGATTAGATAATAGATAGATAGAAAGATAGATAGATAGAAGACAGACATGATTATGATAAATAATAAAGACAGAATATAATATATAGATAGAAAGCGAGATAGATAGATAGATAGATAGATGATAGATAGATAGATGATGGATAGATAGATAGATAGATAGAAGATAGAGAAAGACATGATTATAGATAAATAAATAGAAGATATAGACCATATAATAGATAGATAGATAGATAGATGATAGATAGATAGATAGATATTAGATAGATAGATAGATAGATAGATAGACAGATGATACATATAATAGAGAGATAGATAGATAGATTATGGAGTAGGGATAGATAGATAGATGATAGATAGATAGATAGATAAACATATAATAGGTAGATAGATAGATAGATAGTAGATAAATAGATAGAGAGATAGATAGATTGCAGAGATAGATAGATAGATAGATAGATAGACAGATAGACATATAATAGATAGATAAATAGACAGATAATAGACATATAATAGATAGGTAGATAGATAGATAGATAGATATATAGATAGATATAGATAGATAGATGAAGATTAGATAGATAGAGATAGATAGATGAGTGATAGATAGATAGATAGATAGATTATAGATAGATATAGATAGATATAGATAGAAGTAGATAGATAGATAGATAGATAGATGATAGATAGATAGATAGATAGATAGATAGATAGATAGATAGTAGATAGATAGATAGATAGATAGATCGATAGATAGATATGATAGATATAAGATAGATAGATAGATAGATAGAGATAGATAGAATGATAGATAAGATATAGATATAGATAGATAGTAGAGATAGATAGATATAGATAGATAGATAGATAGATAGATAGATAGATAGATAGATAGATAGATAGATAGATAGACCGCACATAGATTGATATATAGAAAATAAGATAGACAGAATGATATATAGATAGATAGATAGATAGATAGATAGATAGATAGATAGATAGATAGATAGATAGATAGATAGATAGAGAGATAAGATAGATAGAAGACAGACATGATATATAGTGATAATAAATAGAGTACAGATTAGACTATAGATAGATAGATCGATGATAGATAGATAGATAGATAGATAGATAGATTAGATAGATAGAGAAGATAAGAATGAGATAAGATAAATAAATAGACATATATAATATATAGATAGATAGATAGATTAGATAGATAGATAGATAGATTAGATAGAAAGAGAAGATGATATATAGATAATAAATAGATAGAATAACATATATAGATAGAAGATAGTAGAAGATAGATAGATAGATAGATAGATAGATAGAGATAGTAGATAGAAGATGATAGAGTAGATAGATAGATAGATAGATAGATAGATAGATTAGATAGATAGATAGAAGATAGATATAGATAGAGAGATAAATAGAGTAGATAGATAGATAGCAGAGATAGATAGCTAGATAGATAGATAGATAACACAGATAGGACATATAATAGATAGATAAATAGACAGATAGGATAGATAGACATATATAGACTAGCTAGATAGCTTAGTATGATAGATAGATAGATAGATAGATAGATAGATAGATAGATAGATAGATGATAGATAGATAGATAGATAGATAGATAGATAGATAAATGATAGATAGATAGATAAATGATAGATAGATAGATAGATAGATAGATAGATAGATAGATAGATAGATAGATAGATAGATAGACAGACAGATAGATAGATAGATAGATAGATAGATAAATGATTGATAGGTAGATAGATAGATAAATGATAGATAGATAGATAAATGATAGATAGATAGATAGATAGATAGATAGACAGATAGATAGATATATAGATAGATAAATGATTGATAGGTAGATAGATAGATAAATGATAGATAGATAGATAGATAGATAGATAGATAGATAGATAGATAGATAAATGATAGATAGATAGATAGATAGATAGATAGATAGATTGATAGATATATAGATAAATGATAGATAGATAGATAGACAGGTAGATAGATAGATAGATAGATAGATAGATAGATAGATAGATAGATAGATATATTTAAAAAGCGCATGGGAAAACTGTCTTTCCAGGGCGACGTTGTTTTGGGCAGGGCTTTCATTGGTTCAATTTTTATAAAAAAAGTGTATGAGTTTCTAAAAACAAAGAATGTGACAAAAGTTTACTGGTGACTTGATTACATTAAAGTAGAGTTGGGAAAAGGGTTGGTCACTGTGAGAACGGCTTTCTTATATTTTAAAAGCTATGAGAAAACAAAAATGTACTTCCAGTGGGACGTTTTGTTTATGGCGCCACAGGTTCAATGCGAAATGGGGGACAGGTTTAAATAAAAAGGCTTGGGATATTTTTAGGAGTTCTACCAAAAACCAAAGGGAATGGTTTTACAAGTTTATTGGTTATTGATCATAAAGTTAGGCTTCGGAAAAAGGGTTTTGTCACTGTTTTAGGGAGGAACGGTAATTTATAAAGCTATGGAAACTGTTTCTTACAGGTGGACGTGTTATGCCAAAGGGTTTCATTGGTAAGTGTAATAAAAAAAGCCTGGATTTGGGAGTTTTCTACAAAAAAACCAAGGGGAATGTTTAACCAAGTTTTATTGGTATTGATTTTTTTAACATTTAAAAGTAGGTTGGGGAAAGGGTTTTCCACTGTAGAGAAACGGTAGGGCTAAAGCATTGGGGAACTGATCTCCAGTGGGGGAACGGTTTTGTTTGTATGGGGGCCCCCAGGTTTCAAGTGTGGGTCAGGGTTTTAAATTTTTAAAAAAAAAAAAAAAGGCTGGATGAGTTGCTACAAACCCAAGGATTGTACCAAAAAAATGTTCTGGGATTGATTTACATTAAAAGTAGAGTTGGGAATAGGGTTTTGTTCCCGTGAGGGGGAACGCGTACGGTAAATTAAAGCCCCTATGGAAATGTTTTTTCTTTCCCGTGGGGACGTTGGTTATGTCTTTATAGGCACAGGATTTTGTCATTGGTTTTCCAGGTTTTAATTAAAAAGCTTGGATGAGTTTCTTGCCAAAACAAGGGAATGTTGCGCAAAGGTACTTGGGCTAATTGACATTAAAAAGCCAAGCAGAGTTTTGATTCCCCAGCCGGGAATTTTCCAATGCCACTTGGAGGTCAGGAAGGGAAATTTTCCCACCCCTAATCTACTTGTGTTAGAGAGGGGAAAACAAACATCCCCAAAAATATCATATTTTAAATCCATAATATCCTTATGAAACGGGTAAAACTCAAACATTATATCTACAAATGCTTTTATTTAATTTTATTGGTTATTTAGCCAAAAAATTTGTTTACTGGGGCGGCTCTTGAACCTGTTTAAAAAAAAAAATGCTCCTGCCTCAGTCTGAGGGCATTTTGGTGCAAAGAAAAACATGGGACAGTGTTCCGTTGGGCTAACACGGGGTGGGTTGCTGGGTTGTTTGATGTTCGAGGGGCCAGGAAATGCTGAGGGGGAAAAATAAAGTTTTACTAAAACCAAAACATGTTATAAAAAAAAAAATTCCCTTAACAATTGACAGCGCAAAAGTGAGGGCGAAAAAACGGAGGAATGTAATTGGTTGAAATTACTTAAGGATTTTAGTTGTCATTTTTAATGTAATGGGCCAAACAAAAAAAAAAAAAAATTCACAAGTGGTTTCCTGAGGTTGCCCAACCACTGGGACCATTGTGGGTCGTTTTTTTTAGTGCACCTAATGTTACAACAGTAGACTACCAAAACCCACTTTGAGGGGAACATTTAGAAGCCCTTCCTCATAAAAAATTTACTTTCACTGCACGGGCTTTAGTTTTAAGCAGATCTGTTGAAGATTGTCTTCCCTTCCGTTTCTGGCTTTTAAAAAGAAGTCTAATACTATTGGGGCGGCCTAAGAAGCGAAGCTTATTAATGATGGGGACAAGTTTTTCGTGCTTTTTTCAAAACGTAAGACTTAACAGGGAGGAAAGGGCATAGATTTTCCACAACACAAAAACAAACAAAAAAAAAGGAACATACTTAAAGCATTAAAACACAAGCGCCTTAAATTATATTTTTCCGGCATGACATTAAAAGCTTAGAAAAGTATTTGACTTTTTTACCAAAAGTCTACAAACAAAAGGCTTTAAAAATTACAGTAAGAGATTTCCCCCGCAGTCTGCCCCCTTCCTTAAGGTTTCAATGACTTCAGAAACATTGCTCCAGTGAGATTAATTAACCAAGCCCCCCCAGAAAAGGACCAGGAGGGGAGTTCTCAAAAAATGACTACTTTGTTATTCGGTTTTTCTTTGTGCTTTTAAAGACTTGATGGAGGTAAAAACTTAGAATTCGAAGGACTTTTAAGTCAATTTTTTAAAAATAAAAAAAATTATATTTTCGGCCAAGAGATTTTTTCATATTAACCTACCACCCTAATTCCCTGGGTTTGATTTAGGCTTCTGTGGCTCAGGTAGTAGTTTGAATAGGCAGCCTTGTTTTTTACATTGTTTACCAAGCACGAGGAGGAAGGGGAGGTGGTAGCGAGGCGTGGGGGGGCTAATT
Source organism: Hymenochirus boettgeri (assembly GCA_019447015.1). NCBI lineage: Eukaryota > Metazoa > Chordata > Amphibia > Anura > Pipidae > Hymenochirus > Hymenochirus boettgeri. The sequence goes on from CM033476.1 coordinate 310,239,729, forward strand.
TCATAGGATCTTTTGGAAGTCTGAAGGAGGAGCGCAAACAGAAAAAAAAAGGATCTGATTGCGTTCCCAACAGTGGGACAAAAACAAATTGCAATTTCCAAACTTTTTTCCCCTGTGATTTTTTTTTTGAAAAATTAACCAATTAGACAGCTTTTGTGTCTTTTGATGTTCAGTGGGTATTTGGTGTTTGTCAAGATCATTACCTTGAGCTGAAAGTCGACGTGTCTCTGTACGATATCTGAATGAGAGCTTTTGGCACGGGGATCTACCATCTATGAACTAGGGCAGTAAAGTCAGTAATGGATATCTTGATTACTCATTACTTGTACCTCCATCAATTGGATAGAGTTACAGCTTTGGCTGGAGGGTTCATAATCTATGAACTCCCCTTACAAGGAGCGTTTAGAAATTCCTGCCAGAATGGACAAATAACTTCTGCCCACCACAATGTCTCTGTCAGACACAAATCCCACATTCTCTTCTGACAAATATTTTTTAACATGGAAAAAAAATGAAAATAAAGTACAGGCCACATGGTTTAATTACAATTCCATTCTGGACCTTAAAAACCACAGTGGTATGTATATATGGGCTTTGTTGAATGACCGCAGCCTGACTAACAGATTCGCTTCGTAATTCCGCGCCTTACAAAAGGGGCCACAGAGATTTTATAAATACATTTAAAAGAATAAAATGATGTACTTACGTTTACAATATGTTTATTCTGTGCGAGTGGGAAAATCAAATATAACTGATATTGTATATTAGAATTGTTTTATATTTTTTTGAGTTAACATTCATTTTCAAAAAGCCTTTAGGATTCCCTATGCATATCATACATAGATATAATAATACATACGAATGCACGAAAAATCTGCTCCATTTCCGCAATTTGATTCGGTTAATGTAAAACATGTAAACCAAGCATTGAAAAAATTGACCACTCAGAGAAACGGATTAGGGACTTTTGCAAACCTATATAAAGAGCCGGTAAACCTGAAGAAAGAACGGTTTGCAGTTTGCCAGTATCACCCTGTGTTGTGGGCTGTTAATGAATCGGGCCGAAATAATCCAATCAGTATCCTTGCAATAGGCAAAATCATGAGATTGATATTTTCTTCAGCCAATCAGCCAATAATATCCACCCGAGGAAAGTTTAAAAGGGGAACTGTGGTCTCCAACTCCTCTACGTGCTCCCAGCCCAAAATAAACAGAAATGACTGACCAGAAAGGTAATGGGTGGGAGGCTGACATGTGACATCCTAAGGCTTCCTGCACAGGGCTGCTGGCGAGCACAGCATCAGACTCCATCAGTGGGCGGGATACAGGGAAGGCCCTCCTTCTCTCTTGTGTGTGTAGTCCGGACAGAGAGGTAAGGGAATTACAGCCATTCTCTTTCACTTGGAGAGGGGGGGGGGCGGTGTCTTGAGTAACCCACAGAGGCACCCACAGTGGGCGGGGCTTAGGCACCCGTGAGTGGCGGAGTGTAGGCACCCGCAGGTGGGCGGGGTTTATGAACCCGCAAGGGGGGCTGGGCCACATGGGGCGTAAGGAAAATGGGCCATGGGGGGCCAGCAGTTTTCTTCGTTATGGCGCTCCTCTCAGAAAACATATTGGGAGGTAGGAATTCATTACTCCCTGTCTCAGGTAATTTTCCTTTTATCTGTATTTTTTTTAAACGTATATGCACTATTTAACTTTTGAAAATCGTTTGGTGGTTGTAAAGACAGAATGGGGAATAGTGCCCAGTGGATGTGGTAAACAAAATATTCTATGTAACTTTATAAACCCAAATAAAAGACCATAACCCTCACTCTATAGATTGTCATAAAAGTTTAAACACGTTGTGGATTATTCTGATAAACATTGGGGAATCCACAGAAAGAGAGGTATAGCTATGGTGGTTTTATTTTTAATTCCAACTCGTAGGAATAGTTTTTTTTCTAACCTCCTGCAATTACAGCATAAACCCAAGGGAATACAGCATCAATTAAAAAAACAAGATGGAACCTTCTTTAAGTGGTACAATGTCTAGTAAATGGTGTGGTCGTGAGAGGATGAAGAGCCGCTCTTTGTTTCAGTGAAGGACCCTTTTGTTAGGATGTTTTATAGGCCTGGACAAGACAGCTCTTCATACAGAAACACAACTGATAAAATCTCGTTCTCACAACCTTAAGCTCTCGCCATACTTTCTGATGCTGACAAGGTCAAAATGAGGTCAAATATGGCAGGACCTTCCCTCGGGGCGAGAAAAGAAAGAGAAGAAATGCGTATGTAGGAAGTTGGGCGGATTTATGGTGAGGCAGTCTGTCACTAGGAACAACAAGTAAGTTTTGTGAAAGAGTATTAAAAACCAAGGCGAGCCTACTAAAGGAGTGTCCAATTTAGGAAATATGGGTAACGATTGTGAAACAAACATTGAAAAACCTGTAGAACCCAGGGGTCCCACTGAAAGCCTGTGATGTAAAACCCAACCTAACTAGGAGTAAAAAGCTCTTTCGGAGCCTGATGTAGATGGGCGTCTAAACATAGGGGTTAATAGAATTGGTTCCCTCTGCAAATGGATTCGGCTTTGAAAGAAATTAAATTTGCTACAAATGCGTTCTGTCAACACAAAAGTTTGGTCAACCTCTATAGAATGTTTACTAGATGAGGGTTTGTCTAAATAAAAGCCCAAAGAATGACAACGGAAGATGGGCCAATTATTTGCGCACATTATAACTTAAATAAAGCATAATACTGTAAATGATATATGCAACATTGGTCCAATTGATTTTGTTTTTATTTCTTATGGATTTAAACACAAAACGTCCTTACTGATAATGTAAAAATCTCACTTGGGAACAGAAACTTCCTGCTCTAGAAGCCTCCGACAAGTGTTTAGATTTAGGGCAGAAATGGCCAAGGAATGACGGCTTGGTCAATGATTGTCTATAAACCATTAGTCAACATGTTTAGTCATCTGGTCTGTCAATTTAAAGCTGTTAGGGAGCAACAAAAAAACAACAGGCACATTCTACCCGAAGGTCCCCCAGGTGCTCCACCTCCTATCCCATGGTCCCGTGGTACAAAACAGACTGATCGGCAAACGGACTAACAGCCTGTCTGCAACGGTTTCATAGGTAAATCCCAATTTGGATCTACTAAAGATCATGCACTATTGGTGGCCGGAAAGGATGAGTCTGAAGGCTAGTACACACGTGTGCCACATTGGCCAAACCTTTGGAACCTGTGAAATAACAGGAATCTAAAGGGAAATTATAGTTCTCTTTATCCTAACCTGTTAGCCATTCCTTGCACCTCAGCCAGATTGTGCCTGCCCCCAACAAAAATTGGATTGGTTGCTAATGATACTTGTATGCTTTAATAATTCCATATTAAATCCAATATCGTGGGCTTTCAGGTAAGCAGGGACAGATCCACGGAACCAGTGGAATAAGGGCAGCCTGCTGCATGAGACATAATTATCGGCAGATTTATTATATGCATGTGACACTTCAAACATAATGAGTGTAAATGGGGGAAGCTTAGTTACTTGGAATATATGGAAAGATTTTTCGAAAACAAGCAATCACGCCAGATGTCTCCCTGGTTGTCAAAATAATGAAATGATTAGCACCTGGAGGATGTTTTTTCCAATAAAAGAGAACTGAAGGTACGTGGTAGATTTTATAGTTCGGTTATAGAACAGATAATGTTAGATAAAAGCAATAAAAAATTACCGATGAATCGGTCTGTTAGTGGGTTAACATCAGGGCAAGGTTGGGTGAAAAGATCTCCCCATGGGTTTAACCAAATCAGAATTTTTATCTTACTGCGTAGACCAGTAAAACAAAACAATTTTGATTGGTTAATGCTAATTAATAAAATCATGACATGTTTTTATATTTCTAAGCCCCTTTGTCTAAATGAAACATCGTAATGAACTCACCCCAACAGCAAAGTCAATGGTCCTGAAGGAGGACGTGACACAGCAGTGATGGTAACTTAGTGATTCTCGGTCATTAGTGGGTAACATTAAGATGAGATAAACTAGGAGTTAAGGATCAAAATATGCGCTACTCACGCCGATGCCCATTTAGGCCGAGAAACGGTTACCGGGGTATGCGTTTGGTTGGGTCGTTATTGTTTTTTGGGATTCTGCCTTGGCGGATTGACGATGAGGGCCCACGATTCGAAAGCCTTAAAACGCGGACGATTCACGGCTAAAATCCGCTGTTCTCCGAAGAGGTATTGGTCGGGGGGCCGTGCGTGGGTGTACGAAACTTAAACTCCTAGTTTATTTCTAATACGGACCCACATTTAAAAATATAGTCCATGGCCACTTCAATGAACCAGCCACAGGTCATTGGAACCCCACATTTTAAAATATAGTCCATGGCAATATCAATGAACGAGGCCAAAGGCATTGACCCCATATTTTCAAATATAGTCCATGGCCCGATCAATGAACTAGGCCCACAGGTCATTGGACCCACTATTTTAATATATAGTCCATGGCCATATCAATGAAACAAGGCAACAGGTCATTGGAAACCACTATTTTAAAATATAGTCACTGGCCATATCAATGAACAATGCCACAGGTATGGACCCAATATTTTAAAAATATAGTCAGGCAATATCAATGAACAAGGCCACAGGCATTGGACCCACTATTTTAAAATAGAGTACATGGCCAGATCAATGAACAAGGGCCACAGGTCATTGGACCCCATTTTAAAATTAGTCCATGGGCCTATCATGAACAACGGCCACAGGTCTTGGACCCACTTTTGAAACTATTAGTCCATGGCCATATCACAAGGAACAAGGCCACAGGAATTGACCCATATTTTAACATTAGTCCATGGCCCTATCAATGAACAAGGCCACAGGTCAAATTGGAACAATCTATTTTAAAATATGTCCATGGGCATATACATGAACCAAGGCAACAGGTCATTGGACCCACTATTTAAATATAGCCATGGCCATATCAAATGAACAAGGCCCCAGGTCATTGGACCCACTATTTAAAATATAGTCCATGGCCATATCAATGAAACAAGGCCAACAGGTCATTGAATTCATCCAAGGAGACATTTATAACCTGTACTGAGAGTCATTCATTCGCCTATATTATGTTTCTTTTTCTTTTCCCGTTGTACCTGTTCCTATTGTCTCATTTGTTCTCTCTTCAGTGTTGCCCTCTGTCAAATTACATAGTTAAAGACCTTAACCCCAAGTTTACTTAAATAACACTCAGCTCTGTCTCACACCTCTGACCTTTAAACCCTATCATTTAGTCTCAGGTGTGAGACCTATTTGTGGCAATGAGGATAACTGAACATAAGACAATAAGAACAATCCATGATAGATAGATAGATCGATGATAGATAGAAGACTTAGATAGATAGACAGACAGACAGAGAGACAGACAGACAGACAGGACAGACAGAAAGACAGGACAGAAGACAGACAGAAGACAGACAGATAGATAGATAGATAGTATTAGATAGAAAGAGATAGATAGTATGAGATAGATAGATAGAGAAGATAGATAGAAGATAGATAGATAGAATAGAGAAGGAATATATATAGATGAGAATAAATAGACAAGATGAGAATAGATAATTAGATGAGATGATAGATAGGATAAGATAGATAGATAGATAGATAGATAGATAGAGATAGAGAGATAGACTTACGATCTAGAGATAGATAGGATGAAGAGACGAGACGATACGATCAGGATCAGGAGAAGAACAGGAACAGCAAGATCAGATAGATAAGATAGATAGATAGATAGATAGATAGATAAAGATAGATAGATAGATAGATAGATAGATAATAGAGACATGAGAAAGAAACATAATAGACTAGAATAATATAGATAGATAGATGATCAGATGATACATAGATAGACAGATCAGATAGATAGAATAGAGCGATTAGATAGATAGAAGCAGAAGGGTAATAGATAAATAAAAGACTAGATAGACATCTTATTAGATAGATAGATATAGTAGTAGATAGATATAGATAGATAGAGATATGAACGCAGACATCGACGTATAATAGAAAAAATAACATAACATATATAGACTATATAGTAGCTAGATGATAGATATGATAGATAGATAGATAGAAAGACAGACCAGATTATATAGATAAAATAAAATAGAACAGATATCGCTGTAAGATAGATAAAGATAGATGAGAGAGTAGATAGTGATAGAAGATAGATGATAAAGATAGTAGTAAGATAGATAGATAGTAGATAGATAGATGAGTTAGTGCAAGAAAATAAGATAGATAGATAGCAGAATACTAGATAGAAGTAGATAGAGACAGATAGACAATACTAGAGATATAGAAGCTACATAGATTATAGACGTGAAGGTAAGAGAATGAGTAGTATAGGTAAATAAATAGACAGATCGATCATATAGATAGATAGAGATACGATATAATAGATAGATTAGATAGATGATGATAGATGATAGATAGATAGATAGATAGATAGATAGATACATAGCAGTACGGCTAGATAGATAGATAGAAGAAGATCGATAGATAGATAGAATAAATGCAGATGACTATAGAGATAGATAGATAGATAGCATAGATAGAGAGAGATAGATAGATAGATTGATAGATATCGAATAATAGATAGATAGATCGCTGATTGAAGATAGATAGATAGAAAGATAGACTATGATAGATAGATAGATAATAGACATAGATAGATAGAAGATAGATAGATAGATCGATATAGATAGATTATATATAGATAGATAGATAGATAGCATAGGAAATGACCTACGTAGCTAGATAGATAGATCAGAAAGAGTAGATAGAGAAGATAGTACGAATAGATAGAGTAGATAGAAGATAGATATGTAATAATGATAGATAGTTAGATTGTAGATAGTAGATAGATAGAAGATAGATGTAGTAGCTAGATAAGATAGCTAGATAGAGATAGATAGAGATAGATATAATGATAGAGATAGAATGTAGTAGTAGATAGATATAGACAGATAGCTAGGAACTAGAGATGATAAGAAGATATTATGATAGATAGATAGATAGATAGAAGGATAGCAGTATAGATAGATAGATAGCTGAGATGAAGCTAGATGATAGAATAGATAGATAGAATTAGATAGATGATAGATAGATAGATAGATAGATGATAACAGATTACGATTAGATAGATTAGAGAGATAATAATAGATTAGATAGATAGATGAGATAATAGGACCAATAGAGAGAGTTAGATAGATAGAGTAGATGATTAGCGATGATAGTATTAGATAGATAAAGATAGATAAGATAGATGTGACGATAGATAGATAGATAGATAGTAGATAGATAGATAGATAGATAATAGAGAGATAGATAGATAGATAGACAGACATGGTATATAGATAAATAAATAGACAGATAGACATATAATAGATAGATAGATAGATAGATAGATAGAAAGACAGACATGATATACAGATAAATAAATAGACATATATACATATAATAGATAGATAGATAGATGATAGATAGATAGATAGATAGATAGAAAGACAGACATGATATATAGATAAATAAATAGATAGATATACATATAATAGATAGATAGATAGATAGATAGATAGATAGATAGATAGATAGATAGATAGATAGATAGAAAGACAGACATGATATATAGATAAATAAATAGACAGATATACATATAATAGATAGATAGATAGATAAATAATAGATAGATAGATAGATAATAGAGAGATAAATAGATAGATAGATAGATAGATAGACAGACATGGTATATAGATAAATAAATAGACAGATAGACATATAATAGATAGATAGATAGATAGATAGATAGATAGATAGATAGATAGACAGATAGATATATAAATAGATAGATAGATAGATGATAGATAGATAGATAGATAGATAGAAAGACAGACATGATATATAGATAAATAAATAGATAGATATACATATAATAGATAGATAGATAGATAGATAGGAAGACAGACATGGTATATAGATAAATAAATAGACAGATATACATATAATAGATAGATAGATAGATAGATAGATATATGATAGATAGAAAGGTAGATAGATAGAAAGACATACATGATATATAGATAAATGAATAGACAGATATACATATAATAGATAGATAGATAATAGATAGATAGCTAGATAGATAGATAGCTAGATAGATAGATAGATAGATAGATAGCTAGATAGATATATAGATGATAGATAGATAGATAGATAGATAGATGATAGATAGATAGATAGATAGATAGATAGATAGAAAGACAGACATGATATATAGATAAATAAATAGAGATAGACATATAATAGATAGATAGATAGATAGATAGATGATAGATAGATAGATAGATAGATAGACAGATAGACATATAATAGATAGATAGATAGATAGATAGATATGGAGATGATAGATAGATAGATAGATAGATAAACATATAATAGGTAGATAGATAGATAGATAGATAGATAGATAGATAGATAGATAGATAGATAGATAAATAGATAGAGAGATAGATAGATTGCAGAGATAGATAGATAGATAGATAGATAGATAGATAGATAGATAGATAGACAGATAGACATATAATAGATAGATAAATAGACAGATAGATAGACATATAATAGATAGGAATAAGATGATAGATAGACAGCACAGAACACTATTAAAGAGACAGTGGAAGGTCACCAGAAGTTTCTTTTGTAAATGTGTTCGTAGTCCGAGAGAAACACTTAACAATGCTCGTGCCCTGTAACTTAGATGCAGCAATACACATTTCTATAGAGTTTCCTTTAATCTAAAGGCTTATAAACTGCACGGCAGTTCTGGAAATGTATTACCGGTATTAGTTTTGTTTGAGAGATTGAGGCACATTATTGCCTGAACTCTAGACTGCATCTTTGGACTTCACACCTATAGTAGGTTCTCATCTCCCCTGGAGTAGTAAGTGTAAGAGTATAGAGAAGTGGGTGAACAGCTCTGTGGGCACCAGTACTAAGTGGGAGATTAGTGGAGAGACCTGACTTAACATTCTGGAGACACATCAAAAAGCCTTTTAGATTAGGTACACACAAGCCTGACCAATACTTCCATATATCAGCTTGAAATATTCTGAGTGATTTTAAGGGGCCAGAGACCGATTCCAGTTATCCTTTAGCCCAAATCAGACATGTCGGTAAATAATTGTGCCGTTCTACTTTGAACAGTCGTGGCAATTGAGACTCTTTTTCCCGGCTGACCAGTTGACAGCAGCAAACGTTTGGCCGGACCAAATATATCTAAAGACAGATAGATAGGAAAGTCTTACGTTAATTCATTTAGATACCAGTCTGTCACCAGAAACAACTGCATCCTCACAAGGCTATGTGCACACATGATTTGATTGGTCATTAGATTATCTTAACAATCTGCTCGGCTACAGGCAGTAGCCGAGCAGCCTGTTTTATTTAAGCTGGGTACACACGATGAGATATTTCAGTCCGATCGACCGATAGTTCAGTGTATCGGCCGATGGACTGAAAATTATCGCTTCCGAATGCGCCATGTCCGAGGACGACGGTCGTCCGAATCGGACATGGTGGAAAACCTCGTCGATCGTGCAGTCCTCTATGGACGCATGATCGGTCGCGGTAACTATCGGTCGCTGCTGCTTTTGCCGCGACCGACAGTCTCCTCCTGGCCGACCGGTCGAAAGTATTGAACGGTCGGTCAAGAGGAAAAATCGCTTGGTGTGTACTAGCTTTAGAGAAAAGGAAGAAGAAAAAAACCCTTTAAAGCTCCCGACATCCTCAAGGTTATTGCAGGACAAGTCACTTGTCTGTGGATCCACCATACACATTAGATGTGTGGAGGATTTGGCTGACAATTATCCAACGTGTATACAAGTCTTTGGTGATAACGATTGGACAATGCATTGGGATAAGATTTAGCAACATACAGGGAGATTCAATAAAAGTTCTTCAGGGAGATGAATAAAAGTTCTTATCGTTACAAATGGTGCGAATTTTGCCCCAACCAATCAGATGTTAGCTTTCAAATGTTAACTAACAAGAACTTTTATTGACTGATCTCCTTGATTGACTTTTTTTATAACCAAACTGATGGGAATTGGAGTGGGAGGCTAATGTCCAAAGCCATATATTATGGCACAATCAGCCCAGATTAAATTACCCAAGGTAAACTGTTAGGACCTTCCATACTGGGGTCACCTTGACGTGGTTGGAAGGCTTTTCACTTTTATGCATAAAATTGTAACTAAAACCCCCCCAGTTTTTACCATTTGCACTAGCATAGATATTGTGATATTGGGGCCCAGGAATGTGCATTGATCATCTCTTTTCTGTTTGTTCTAATGTTTGGTCAGATCAGTAACACTTCCACTATTTGTTATAAAGTAATTTGCTCCCACAGCCCCCCCTTTTGTGTACAATTTGAACATACCACATGCGGTAATGTGGGTATATCACATGTACTTAAAGGGACACTTATACTGAAAAAAATACTTTGCCCTCATCAGTATCTTAGTTGAATACATGTAAGTAGCACTTACTCTGAATTGTGTGTGTTGCTGCATGCCTTCAATCCAGCACATATTTTGTTTAGGAACAGTATCCTCCTCCCTCTTTTAACTACTCCCACTTCCATCCGACTGACTTTTTTACCCATAAACCAACTGTCAAGCTGCCACAGCACACAGCATTCCAACTGTCAAATCTCTGTCACCATTCCAGCTACAGAAAACTACCACAGAAGAATAGTCTTGAAGGAACTTGATTGACAGCGACATATAAGAAGTTTAGATTGGATATCTAAAGAAATAGGGGGCAGATCAACAAAAAAAATGATACAGTGGTGGTTGGGAAGAATTATAGTTTCCAGTTATGGTCAATTTAAAATAACCTATTTTTTGGTATACATGCCCTTTAATAACACACCATGAATCGGAAAACACCCTTTTCAGATTTGTTGCTTTGTTCCAACATTAGAATAGGTTTATTATGAAATTCCATCTCGCTACATGATGTATATAATGAATGCCCTATGAAAAGATAACGGGATATTCTCAGAACGTTCATTAGAAGATGCACTTTCAGTGACGTCCTAGTTACTAAGATCGTAACCCCTGGGCCGCATAAGGTTACAGCTTCTTTAAAAGATTTTCATGAGAAACAAAAGAGGAAAGTGCCGATGGCTTATTGATCCTTCGCTATTTAGGGCTTAAGCGGGATTTAGGTAAATGACAGAAGAGCAGATTGCTTGCACCTATTTCAATCCCGGGAAAACTACATTTGTACACTAAGGATTTAAACATTCAGGACCTTTCTGGAACGTTGCACAAATCATCAAGTAAATCATCAAGTCTCATAATCTGCAGCTTTCTGCTGGTCCTTGTTTGGAGTTTTCATAAAAATGATTTCTTACATTTCTACCCTTCTGTCTACATATCGATTGTGGCACGGTGGCTCAGTTTAGCATGATGCCTTGCAGCGCCGAGGTCTGAGTTCGATTCCACCTGGACACATCTGCAAGGAGTTTGTAGTTCTCCCCATGCTTGCGTGGGTTTCCTCCGGCACTCCGGTTTCCCCCACTTCATAAAGACATACTGATAGGTTGTATATGTACATAAAGAGATTAGATTGTAAGCTCTCGGGGCTGGTTCCTGATGTGAATTGATTATAATTAAAGCGCTGCGGAATATGTAGCGCTAATAAGAAATAATATATACACATTGTACTAGTTATACATGGACCTCATCTGCCAGAAATAACAGATCAGTGGTGAGTCCATATTTTTATTACTTTGCATCATTTTCTGACCTAACCTCTTGGCATTGGACGGGTTATATGTTCAGGTGTAGGATTCTGTATCCCAAGTGGTTCATTAGGGGAAAGTTCAATGCATTTCTGCTTCTTCCAGTCATATATCATTCCGTTTTTCAGGTTCGTTCAGGGTTCGTGCCTTTCAGGTCAGGTATTGTAGGTTGGATGTTCACATGGTGTGAGTAATGTGGTCAGGTACAGGCAGTGGGCATAAAAAATTAGACCCATGCAGGTCTCAGCTGACCTACACAACAGAGGAGTCCAGGTTCTATGCAATCTTATTTCTACAAATTGTTGGTAGTGGTGGTTCTAACAGATTTTTTTAAATCATCTAAACTAAAAAAAAAACAAAATGTCTATGGAAAATTCAGAAAATGGCAATAAAACACAGAAATGGAAGCGTTTGGGGACTGGTTAGGAGTTTGACATAATGTGGACTTTCGTATGTGGCCTTTCACAAGGCTTTAATAGCCATGTTAGATCTGTTCCTGGTTCTCTACGTATCTCTATCGACATGCCCTTGTTTATACATTGTACTCTTCAAGTGTATGATCCTGTAAATTGAACAAATGGTAATTTTCCGAGGGTTCCTTTGGCTCACAAGCCATTTAATTAAATCTATACATGTGTATGTTGTCTGCTGGAGTAACGAATTCTCAAAATTTTTTCAAAATTCTGTTGAATTTTAGAAAGATGCACAGTTGGGCAAAGACACGAAGGCTAATGAATGGCGATAACCTCGTCAGATTTGGTAGGGTGTTAGATGAATCCCCCCCCTGTATCTCCTAGAGATGGCATCTTGGAGTGGCAGACAGATTTCTGCAAGAATTCAGATCAGCACACCAGCCCCGTGCTACATCTGTTGCATGGAAAGAGCATAGACCTTCTCATAATTCCATTAAATGTAGCCACAGACTAATGTCGAGCTGCCTGCTCATTAATTGTGAGATCAAACAGAAAGTTATTCAACAATGATCTTTGGAGGTGGAAAAATTTAATTAGGGAGGAAGTTGGGAGAGAAAAAAAAAAAAAAAAAACGCTCAACTGTTTCAAATGAAAAACCACGGACTATAATTTTGTACAGGGGCATGGATTTTATCCAATAAAACAGCAGAGCCATTAGCAATCTTGCTAACTGCGGTAAGGTCTTGTTATTTTTGTCTTTCGGGACATCACCTCGATTCTTTCGCCTACAACGCTTTAAAGATAACAATTAACAGAATTCAGTGTAGGGTTTTTATTTCCCAGTTTGTGTGCGAACTTAAGACAAGTTGCTTCAACAAACAGTGCAATGAAGTGGAATTTCGTGAAAGGAAGAAAGAAGAACTTTAATGATGTGCCCAAACGTTGCTGTTGGTGGCCCCTGATCTTTATGCAAATGACATCTAAAAGGGACATATTAATCAAAGGGAGAATGAATCACCCTCCGCCGAAATCCTCCAGGAATAGAAAACATGGCCAGGAGGATTAGTTATTGGGTTGGTGGTGGTCTTATTTTCTCTTCTTGTGTAGGAAGGGAGGCGATGTACATACCTTCCACAAGCTCCCAAGCAAGTGAGCGCCTCGTACCTTGGGAGCATTGAAGGAAGGTTGTGCCCCTTGACACCCTTTGAAAGATGGCAATAAGTTTGCTTACTTAACTTGACATAAACTGGATATCACGTTTGTGGTGTGTACTACATTAAAAGCCTAGCATTATGTATTTCTATGTAAGGAAGGTACACACCATAAGATATTTCTGGCCGACTGGCCGATGATAGTGACATGTAACGGTTGGTCGGCAGGAAAAATCTTATGGTGTGGGGCGTGGGCCCGCGAACGAGCTTGGTTACTGTTCATCCATATTGGATGAAGAGGCGATCGGGCCTGTTGGTAAAATCCCAGCCAATCGTACAGTTCCTATGTGAACTGATGGCCACGGCAACTATGTGCGGAGACGAAAGCTAGTAGCGAACGCTCGGTGGATAAAATCCTGCTGGTGTGTACCCAGCCTTACCCACTACCTGATTGAAGCTCTTTAAGGAGGAACCATTTTCTGTGTCTAGTTTTGAAACAAACCTAGTTTGGATTTGGAACTTTCATTGAAGCTTACCGAATATATGAAACACAATGGAACATTGGAAAACCAATTCAATTTGGTTGATTCACCCAAAGCTCAATTAGTTCTGAGAAACATTTGGCGGAATGAAAGTCACCGTTTTCTTCCTCTTTACTACATATTTTTTGCATCTTATCTGGCGTGTCCCCTTATATTGCGCACTACTGCGCCCCAAGTGGCGCTATATAACGAAAGTGATATTATTTCTGCTGTATTACCATTCACTAGGGCTTTGTAAAAGCCGGAGAGAAGAGTCATATTCCACCAAAAAAAAAAAAATGTAAGTAGGTTAAGGGCAATAAAGAAATTGGTGTGTCATCTGAAAATAATTAGTCTGTTTTATATCCGGATCATTTTAATTAATAGGTTCCCTTGTGTGCAAAGAAGGCTCATGATGATAAAAAAAATAATTGGCGAGATTGTCAAGTTCAGCTTTATTTAGTCCGATTCCGACTTCCTTTCTTCCCTTCCTAATCAAAAAGTGACACCGTTTAATTTATAAAGTCTTATTACGCAGTCACTAATCTAGTATGGAGCCCGATTCTCCTCTGACTAATCCTCCACCGCACACATTAGGTTAGCTAATACCACAAAAGGCCATGAATGTTTTCTGCTTCTTCAGCCCACGAGTCTCTCCCAGTTACTTAACCCCAAGCATAAAGTTTCATTGAGGAAGTCCGTGATTCTCTGGTGGGAGGAGAACTCTGCGACGGGTTGATATATTTGAAGAGTTACGGTCATTGAAGAAACAGCTGGTTCCAACATTTCTTTGTATCTACTTAATTGATTTATGTTTGGATTTATCTCTAATAGGCCTCAGCTAATTTATCTATCAGATTTAGAGACCTTTAAAGATAGGGTGTACATTGGAAAAAAAAAACTTGGCTTGATTAACAACAGACTGATCTTCTAATGCAGAGAGTCAATCATGACTTACCCCAAGCTGGAACCTCTTGTGAGATGGAGGGAGCTAAATCAGCTTAGCCTCCGCATTATAAATTTATGGATATCAGAGGAAGTTTGGATGTGTACTTTGGACACAAAAGCCTTTTAAAGCGAGTTCACTTTCCCTACTGACCTATAAATAGCTGACAGAGCCATTCTAGAATAAAAAAACACATCTATATTCTAGCAAATTCTACTTAAACAAGCAAGGATTTTGGTATAAATTGATGGATAAGAACGTAATTACTAATCTCTCATCTTGGTCCATCAGTTTTTAAATAAAGAAAAAGTTACTGCACTCCAGGTATAAGAATATGTAAATAAAATCATCTTCCTGTGGTTTTCAAAACCTGCAGTTCCAAATCTAAACCAGGTTCTTTTTGAAATCGGAACTCGTCATTTATATTAAATAATGTCCAGAATTAAATTTTCCCCCAAACAGTAATTTGATAGATTTTCAATGTCTGCGATTTCAATGGAGTTCAATTCTCGTTTTAACCCTTCTTAAATATCAACTAGTTTTCAAACTGCTATTAAATCTAGCAGCCAAGTAGAAAGTTATTTGAATGATAATGGAGATGGCACAAGTTTTAAATCGGGTCACTTATTGCTATTTGTTATGCTCCCAACAACTGCCTGTCTCAGCTCCCAGCAGTCATTTGCCCAGTGTGTTGGAGAAGTGAGAGCTGGCAATTGGACAAGGGAGAGACAGGTAGCACAAATATTGTTTTTGTGTGATTCCAATAGCCAGCTTTCAAGCCAGTCCACCTGTCGGCTTTCCAGCCAGTCTACAAGCCAACATAGCTTTTTGCTATATATAATACAGGGTTATGCAGGTCTGAAGGAATCTAATGTTCATTCGCTGACCGCTCAATAAATAAAAACTTTTTGCATTTTTCATTTCTACTGCTTATTTATAGCGGTTTATCGGAAAAAGTAAGATTGGGCCATGTGTGCCAGCCAAACCCTACCTTTAGTCCCATTTCTCCGCAGATTTCAAAGTGGCTTATGGTGGAC
Organism: Hymenochirus boettgeri; assembly: GCA_019447015.1. Lineage (NCBI taxonomy): Eukaryota > Metazoa > Chordata > Amphibia > Anura > Pipidae > Hymenochirus > Hymenochirus boettgeri. Next base: position 310,255,660 of record CM033476.1, read on the forward strand.
AAACAGTTCTTACGATCGGATTTCTTCGATATAAAAAAAAATCCACCCGTGTATGGCTAGCAAGGTGACACCAAGGCAGATATTTCAGGCCGACTCAGTATATTCTATAATATGGTCAGTCAGGCCGGAATAAAGGTGATCATTTTTTGGCCAACAGGGTGATCAATTGTGCAGTCTTTTGTCCTTTTATTAGTCTGTATAGACTTTTTTTTGCAACGACTACCTATTTTTGTATTGTTGTTTATACTCTTCTGAATTTGGCATATTTTGCAGTGATGCTCCTCCAAGTACCGATAAAAAATAAAAATGATACCTCGTTATTGTTATTTTCAGAAGCTTTTAACTGGGCATATTAATTAATTGACAAGGTGGGACATCCCTGGCCCTTATTTTCCACTAAAGAAAAAAAAATGGACTGAATAGAATCAACAAAAGAAAACATCTTGAAATTACTTTCCCTTTAATAATAGGCTGTGAACAAATGTCATTGTCTCTGATCTCTTCATTAAGGAAAGATAAAAGCGACTTGCAAGGGGCCCGTGAATCACCCGCATGAAGTCACTTAATACTTGGGAGATCAAGAAGCGGGGAAGGAACATTCCAGATGATTCAAGCGCGTGTGACAGACGAGAATTGTATCAGCGGTTTACGGAATCTAAAGAGTTCTATATAATCTTAACTTCCTGCAGACATCTCACGCCAGGGTCTCCTAGCATTCATTAGCAATGTGCTGTTCAAGCGAGGACCATTATCTATATAAATACGTAAAGGAAAGACACAGAACTTATTATCCTACGTTATTACGGGGCTGAAAATGGTAGTAGTGAAGATGGAAATGCAGGCTACCTAATATACACACAAATCAAAGTAAAAAATATCCTATAGGGGAATAGTTACAAAGGGGTCAAATTGCCTTTGTGAATGTAAATTTAAGGAACATTAAAGACTATATAAAGCTCCATTCAGATAAAGAAACACATAGGGCGGTTGTTTGTAAACTTATCTGACATTTAATGCTAGCTATTTGCTGGCATTAAAAAAAGAACCTTAATTGGCCCGGTACATCGGTTGTGGTGGGTTGGGCAAACTTTTTGTAAACCACCTCAAACAATTATTATACATTTTTTGGAACAGTGTCCCCTAATGTTGACATGGAATGTAGTTACAGATGAAAGGAGGACATTTTAGATACATGGCTCGCTTCACTAGACTCTTCCCCACACCATTTAATGCCTAAAAGCCGCTTGTGGTCAAATTGTCTCTTCTAAATATTAAAAGGCGTCTAGCCTTCTCGAAATTAATAAACAGCTTCTTCTGGGAAAGAGCTTCACCATTTCACTCTTCTTACTGTAAAGTAGTATTTATTTGAGGACT
>CM033476.1:310262033-310382849 GCA_019447015.1 Hymenochirus boettgeri
TTGTTGCTTTGTCCAACATTAGAATAGGTTTATTATGAAATATTCCATCTCGCTACATTGATGTATATAATGAATGCCCTATGAAAAGATAACGGGATATTCTCAGAACGTTCATTAGAAGATGCACTTTTCAGCTGACGTCCTAGTTACTAAGATCGTAACCCCTGGGCCCGCATAAGGTTACAGCTTCTTTAAAAGATTTTCATGAGAAACAAAAGAGGAAAGTAGCCGATGGCTTATTGATCCTTCGCTATTTAGGGCTTAAGCGGGATTTAGGTAAATGACAGAAGAGCAGATTGCTCTGCACCTATTTTCAATCCCGGGAAAACTACATTTGTACACTAAGGATTTAAACATTTCAGGACCTTTCTGGAACGTTGCACAAATCATCAAGTAAATTCATCAAGTCTCATAATCTGCAGCTTTCCTGCTGGTCCTTGTTTGGAGTTTTCATAAAAATGATTTCTTACATTTCTACCCTTCTGTCTACCTATACGATTGTGGCACGGTGGCTCAGTTGTTAGCACTGATGCCTTGCAGCGCCGAGGTCCTGAGTTCGATTCCACCCTTGGACACATCTGCAAGGAGTTTGTATGTTCTCCCCATGCTTGCGTGGGTTTCCTCCGGGCACTCCGGTTTCCCCCACATTCATAAAGACATACTGATAGGTTGTATATGTACATAAAGAGATTAGATTGTAAGCTCTTCGGGGCTGGTTCCTGATGTGAATTGATTATATAATTAAAAGCGCTGCGGAATATGTAGCGCTATATAAGAAATAAAATATATACATACATTGTATCTAGTTATTACTGGACCTCATCTGCCAGAAATAACAGATCAGTGGTGAGTCCATATTTTTATTACTTTGCATCATTTTCTGACCTAACCTCTTGCATTGGACGGGTTATATGTTTCAGGTGTAGGATTCTGTATCCCAAGTGGTTCATTAGGGGAAAGTTCAATGCAATTTCTGCTTCTTCCAGTCATATATCACTTCCTGTTTTTCAGGTTCGTTCAGGGTTTCAGTGCCTTTCAGGTCAGTCGTATTGTAGGTTGGATGTTCCACTGGTGTGAGTAAGTGGGTCAGGTACAGGCAGTGGGCATAAAAAATTAGACCCATGCAGGTCTCTAGCTGACCCTACAAACAACAGAGGAGTCCAGGTTCTATGCAATCTTATTTCTACAAATTGTTGGTAGTGGTGGTTCTAACAGATTTTTTTAAATCATCTAAACTAAAAAAAAACAAAAATGTCTATGGAAAATTCAGAAAATGGCAATAAAACACAGAAATGGAAGCGTTTGGGGACTGGTTAGGAGTTTGACATAAATGCTGGACTTTTCGTATGTGGCCTTTTCACAAGGCTTTAATAGCCATGTTAGATCTGTTCCTGGTTCTCTACGTATCTCTATCGACATGCCCTTGTTTCATACATTGTACTCTTCATAGTTGTATGATCCTGTAAATTGAACAAATGGTAATTTTCCGAGGGTTCCTTCTGGCTCCACAAGCCATTTAATTAAATCTATACATGTGTATGTTGTCTGCTGGAGTAACGAATTCTCAAAATTTTTTCAAAATCTCTGTTGAATTTTAGAAAGATGCACAGTTGGGCAATTAGCACACGAAGGCTAATGAATGGCGATAACCTCGTCAGATCTGGTAGGTGTTAGAATGAATCCCCCCCCTGTATCTCCTAGAGATGGCATCTTGGAGTGGCAGACAGATTTCTGCAAGAATTACAGATCAGCACACCAGCCCCGTGCTACATCTGTTGCATGGAAAGAGCATAGACCTTCTCATTAATTCCATCAAATGTAGCCACAGACTAATTGTCGAGCTGCCTGCTCATTAATTGTGAGATCAAACAGAAAGTTATTCAACAATGATCTTTGGAGGTGGAAAAATCTTAATTAGGGAGGAAGTTGGGAGAGAAAAAAAAAAACGCACTCAACTGTTTCAAATGAAAAACACGGACTATAATTTTGTACAGGTGCATGGATTTTATCCAATTAAAACAGCAGAGCCATTAGCAATCTTGCTAACTGCGGTAAGGTCTTGTTATTTTCTGTCTTTCGGGACATCACCTCGATTCTTTCGCCTACAACGCTTTAAAGATAACAATTAACAGAATTCAGTGTAGGGTTTTTATTTCCCAGCTTTGTGTGCGAACTTAAGACAAGTTGCTTCAACAAACAGTGCAATGAAGTGGAATTTCCGTGAAAAGGAAGAAAGAAGAACTTTAATGATGATGCCCAAACGTTGCTGTTGGTGGCCCCTGATCTTTATGCAAATGACATCTAAAAGGGACATATTAATCAAAGGGAGAATGAATCACCCTCCGCCGAAATCCTCCAGGAATAGAAAACATGGCCAGGAGGATTAGTTATTGGTGTTGGTGGTGGTCTTATTTTCTCTTCTTGTGTAGGAAGGGAGGCGATGTATACATACCTTCCACAAGCTCCCAAAGCAGTGAGCGCCTCGTACCTTGGGAGCATTGAAGGAAGGTTGTGCCCCTTGACACCCTTTGAAAGATGGCAATAAGTTTTGCTTAACTTAACTTGACATAAACTGAATATCATCGTTTGTGGTGTACTACCATTAAAAGCCTAGCATTATGTATTTCTATGTAAGGATAGGTACACACCATAAGATATTTCTGGCCGACTGGCCGATAGTGACATGTAACGGTTGGTCGGCAGGAAAAATCTTATGGTGTGGGGCGGCTGGCCCGCGACCGAGCTTGGTTATCTGTTCATCCATATTGGATGAAGAGGCGATCGGGCCTGTTGGAAAATCCCAGCCAATCGTACAGTTCCTTATGTGAACTGATGGCCACGGCAACTATTGCTGAGACCGAAAGCTAGTAGCGAACGCTCGGTCGGGATAAAATCTCTGCTGGTGTGTACCCAGCCTTACCCACTTACCTAGATTGTAAGCTCTTTAAGGCAGGAACCATTTTTCTGTGTCTCAGTTTTGAAACAAACCTAGTTTGGATTTGGAACTTTCATTGAAAGCTTACCGAATATATGAAAACCACAATGGAACATTGGAAAAACCAATTCAATTTGGTTTGATTCACCCAAAGCTCAATTAGTTCTGAGAAACATTTGGCGGAATGAAAGTCACCAGTTTTCTTCCTCTTTACTACATATTTTTTGCATCTTATCTGGCGTTCCCCTTATATTGCGCACTACTGCGCCCCCAAGTGGCGCTATATAACGAAAGTGATATTATTTTCTGCTGTATTACCATTCAACTAGGGCTTTGTAAAAAGCCGGAGAGAAGAGTCATATTTCTCCACCAAAAAAAAAAAAAATGTTAAGTAGGTTAAGGGCAATAAAGAAATTTGTGTTGTCATCTGAAAATAATTAGTCTGTTTTATATCCGGATCATTTTAATTTAATAGGTTCCCTTTGTGCAAGATAGGCTCATGATGATAAAAAAATAATTGGCGAGATTGTCAAGTTCAGCTTTATTTAGTCCGATTCCGACTTCCTTTCTTCCCTTCCTAATGCAAAAAGTGACACCGTTTAATTTATAAAGTCTTATTACGCAGTCACTAATCTAGTAATGGAGCCCGATTCTCCTCTGACTAATCCTCCACGCACACATTAGGTTAGCTAATACCACAAAAGGCCATGAATGTTTTCTGCTTCTTCTAGCCCACGAGTCTCCTCCCAGTTACTTAACCCCAAGCATTAAACGTTTCATTGAGGAAGTCCGTGATTCTCTGGGTGGGAGAGAACTCTAGCGAGGGTTGATCATATTTGAAGATGTTACGGTCATTGAAGAAACAGCTGGTTCAACATTTCTTTGTATCTTACTTAAATCTGATTTATGTTTGGATTTATCTCTAATAGGCCTCAGCTAATTTATCTATCAGATTTAGAGACCTTTAAAGATATGGGTGTACTATTGGAAAAAAAAACTTGGCTTGATTAACAACAGACTGATCTTCTAATGCAGAGAAGTCAATCATGACCTTACCCCAAGCTGGAACCTCTTGTGAGATGGAGGGAGCTAAATCCAGCTTAGCACCTCGATTATAAATTTATGGATATCAGAGGAAGTTTGGATTGTGTACTTTGGACCACAAAAGCCTTTTTAAAGCGAGTTCATTTCCCTACTGACCTATAAATATGCTGACAGAGCCATTCTAGAATAAAAAAACATCTATATTTCTAGCAAATTCTACTTTTAAACAAGCAAGTATTTTGTGTATAAATTGATGGACTAAGAACGTAATTACTAATCTCTCCTCTTGGTCCATCAGTTTTTAAATAAGAAAAAGTTACTGCACTCCAGGTATAAGAATATTTATGTAAATCAAATCATCTTTCCTGTGGTTTTCAAAACCTGCAGTTCCAAATCTAAACCAGGTTCTTTTTGAAATCGGAACTCGTCATTTATATTAAATAATGTCCAGAATTAAATTTTTTCCCCCCAAACAGTAATTTGATAGATTTTCAATGTCTGCGATTTCAATGGAGTTCAATTCCGTTTTAACCCTTTCTAAATATCAACTAGTTTTCAAACTGCTATTAAATCTAGCAGCCAAGTAAGAAAGTTATTTGAATGATAATGAGAGATGGACCAAGTTTTAAATCGGTCACTTTATTGCTATTTGTTATGCTCCCAACAACTGCTGTCTCAGCTCCCAGCAGTCATTTGCCAGTGTGTTGGAGAATGTAGAGCTGGCAATTGGACAAGGGAGAGACAGGTAGCACAATATATTGTTTTTGTGTGAATTCCAATAGCCAGCTTTCAAGCCAGTCCACCTGTCGGCTTTCCAGCCAGTCTACAAGCCAACATAGCTTTTTGCTATATATTAATACAGGGTTATGCATGTCTGAAGGAATCTAATGTTCATTCCCGCTGACCGCTCAAATAAATAAAAACTTTTTGCATTTTTCATTTCTACTGCTTATTAATATTAAGCGGTTTATCGGAAAAAGTAAGATTGGGCCATGTGTGCCAGCCAAACCCTACCTTTAGTCCCCATTTCTCCGCAGATTTCAAAGTGGCTTATGGTGGACAAACAGTTCTTACGATCGGATTTCTTCCGATATAAAAAAAAATCCACCCGTGTATGGCTAGCAAGGTACACAAAGGCAGATATTTCAGGCCGACTTACAGATATTTCTATAATATGGTCAGTCAGGCCGGAATAAAGGTGATCATTTTTTGGCCACAGGTGATCAATTTGGTCAGTCTTTTGTCCCTTTTATTAGTCTGTATAGACTTTTTTTTTGCAACGACTACCTATTTTTGTATTTTGTTTTATTACTCCTTGTCTGAATTTTGGGCATATTTTGCAGTGATGCTCCTCCCAAGTACCGTTATAAAAATAAAAATGATACCTCCGTTATTGTTTAATTTTCAGAAGCTTTTAACTTGGGCATATTAATTAATTGACAAGGTGGGACATCCCTGGCCCTTATTTTCCACTAAAGAAAAAAAAAATGGACTGAATAGAATCAACAAAGAAAAACATCTTGAAATTACTTTCCCTTTAATAATAGGCTGTGAACAAATGTACATTGTCTCTGATCTCTTCATTAAGGAAAGAATAAAGCGACTCTGCAAGGGGCCCGTGAATCACCCCGCATGAAGTCACTTAATACTTGTGGAGATCAAGAAGCGGGGAAGGAACATTCCAGATGATTCAAGCGCGTGTGACAGACGAGAATTGTATCAGCGTTTATCGGAATCTAAAGAGTTCTTATAAATCTTAACTTCCCTGCAGACATCTCCAGCCAGGCTCGTCTCCTAGCATTCATTAGCAATGTGCTGTTCAATGCAGGACCATTATATATAGAAATACCGTAAAAGGAAAGACACAGAACTTATTATCCTACGTTATTACGGGGCTGAAAATGGTAGTAGTGAAGATGGAAATGCAGGCTAACCTTTAATATTACACAAAATCAAAGTAATAAAATATCCTATAGGGGAATAGTTACAAAGGGTCAAATTGCCTTTGTGAATGTAAATTTAAGGAACATTAAAGACTATTTATAAAGCTCCATTCAGATATAGAAACACATAGGGCGGTGTAAACTGTATCTGACACTTTAATGCTAGCTATTTGCTGGCATTAAAAAAAAGAACCTTAATTGGCCCGGTACATCGGTTGTGGTGGTTGGGCAAACTTTTTGTAAACCACCTCAAACAACTTATTATACATTTTTTGGAACAGTGTCCCCTAATTGTTTGACATGGACATGTAGTTACAGATGAAAGGGGACATTATTAGATACATGGCTCGCTTCACTAGACTCTTCCCCACCCATTTAATGCCTAAAACCGCTTGTGGTCAAATTGTCTCTTCTAAATATTAAAAGGCGTCTAGTTCCTTCTCGAAATTAATAAACAGCTTCTTCTGGGAAAGAGCTTCACCATTTCACTCTTCTTACTGTAAAGTAGTATCTTCATTTGAGGACTAAGATTTGCTCTAATAAAAGCCCCAAATGCTCTTTCAAATCTACTTCTTTCTTTAATTTCGCAGATGAAAGGGTTAAATTCCCTTGGTAAAACCAGTTGTGTTATATCTTATGCCTGGCTCTGCCCCCCACTCAACTGGTGTAGCCTTGTGCACTGATAGCAAACAAGAGGGAGGGTGCCACTTGTTCAGGAGAATTAGTCAAATAATCGGCGAACACAGGCAACTGTTAAATATTCATTATGCAGCACAGTGCAGGAAGTGGTGGCAAATGTAAAAATGGTGCCGGCATGGCAAAGGCATGATGAGAATTTAATGCAATAACTTAACCCTATTCTCCGATGTACATAACCTGAACATAGCTGAGCTGCCTTGATACCCAAGCTAGACTAGTCCCCTTATTAATTTTGCTGCCTTAATCTGAACTCTCTCCAGTTTTCAAGTGTCCCATTCGTATACAGGATTCTGTGCATTCTGGATAGGGCCTGTAAGTGGAACTTTTTTAAAAAACTTTGTCATTGACCTATCCTGTAATGTCTTCACTTGGCCACAAGTTGCTATATATAAACTCCAACAATTCCCAGGTGGAATGAAACACACACTCCAATTTTTCATTTACATTTAGTTTTTTTTTTACCTCATGAATAATATATTATATGTTAATATATCAGGTATTGCAATTGAGAATCGCCTAAAATTCCTAATTTTATTCTTTAAAATACATGTTTATGGGTAAAAAAAAATATCACATGACTAATATTCCAATTCCCTGTAATTATAGACAATGCTGAAAGTTGTTATTAATATTCCCCGGTAAAGGGGAATTGGGTCTTATTTACAATGATCCTGTTTGGGTCTCGTTACCGCTCGTCCATTTATACTCTGTTCCTTGTACTTCTAATATTTGGATCCGTAATTATAAACGCTAATGACGCCATCTTATAAATTATAAGGGAAACGTTTCCTAGACGTTGTCATTGTCCTAATAAATAGTAACATCTTTGTCTTAGGGATATATTATGCTTTTTTTCTTGTATACCCTCGGCCTGTTCCTCCCTCCTTTACGTGTCATCTAAACCCTGTTCCCCAAGCCCATAGGACCTCATTTGGCAACATGTCAATGAATCAAACGAGCCTTTCTTTACCTGACAGGCAGGCTACCCCAAGGTCAGCGCCATGCTTGGAAAGAGGCCACTTAACTCTTCTGTCTCTTAGCAACTAACAAGTCCACCCAGCCTCCCTCAGTAGCATCCCTGAATCCCAACAATAATCCCACCATCCCTCCCCTTAACACAAGCCTCAGAGAACCACCCCCTCTGCATACATATGCCGCCCGTTGACACTGTGCCTTCTAGCACACGCACCCAATTAAAAAATGGGGTTATGGCACCAGTGACCTTCGTTCAACCCATTTCGCTAATAAGGACCTTTTTCACACCTCTCTATCTCCCTCTCTCTCGTCCCTTCCCCACCCCTCGCCCGTCCTGTTGCTGGTTTCATCGTACATTCTGCCCACGACAATAAATTCTAACTAAAAGGTATTTTAATATATACAGGCTGAGTGGGTGCCAGATTTCAGGCCTTTGTTATAAATTAAATCCTGCCCTTGAGAAATTCTCCTGGGTCTACCAATATATTTTGATGGCTATAGGATCTCATCTCCCCTCTTTCCTTCATCCCTCCATTATTATTACTCATTCCCATAATGTTTTTGTAGTGTGGGCACAGATGGCAAGACAACAAACGATAAATCATCAGTGCTATGTACCGTATATACACAGTATATACAGCATATATATTCATTCTCTTATAAATTGATGATTGTTACTTTTTTCTGCCATTTAAATTGGTCCAGTGGCTGAAATACACATAACGTTAATATCCTTCACCATAGAGATGTGTCTGAATAATATTATTTCAAATACAAAAGGTCCGTTGTTTTCTTTGGTGTATTTTCTGCGGAGGGGGGTTAGTATTTTACAATGTACATAGAACCAGACAGCAAAGGGAAAGAGGATAGTAACATCTTCTTTCCTTCTAAATCTATTTGTTCTGACTCATCACAAAAGTGTAACATAAACATTTCTTTCTGTACAGTCTTTACCAGGGGGACTAAGAGGGGGGTGATGCCTGGGACGGAATTACATCTGGCGACTTTATCGGTCAATGCAAGTTCATTGTGACCGATATCAATGGGCCTAGCAGACCAAGTAAACCATCAATGAACCTGGTTGGTTGGTGGCAGATACAACCATACAAGGGCATAACTACCAGAGGAGCAGACCCTGCAAGGGGGACTCGGGGGCCAGGGGGGCCCTATCTTCTTACTTTCCCTATGACAGATATTGTCTCCTCCTAGAAAACCACTGTAGATGAAGCAGGGATAGGGGCCCTCTCATAGTTTTGCTGGGGGCCCAGTGATTCCTAGTTACGCCACTGCAATCATACCTTCCATCTTCTGGGCAGAAAGGAATAGGACATGGGTGGAGCCTATATCTGGGCAACCTACCCCCATCTCCAGGCTTTCCAGCCATTTCCCCAGATGGACCCCACCCTAGACTCAACCTCAAACCCTCAAGCTCTGTAGAACAAATAATGTTGGTAATGGATATGAAGAGAAGCTCCTCTATATAGGTTTGTCCCAGTGATACAGGAGTGGTTGGGGGGTATGCACATCATTGCACCCATCATTGTTTGTCTGTGTTTAATATAATTATCTTTGCTCTCTTCAATAATAAATAGAAGTTGAGATAACAATACAAGGCAAGACTTTGAGATTTTCCCAATGACAAGCAAAGCCTCCATTTAAATAGCTGGTGCCATATTAATTACAGGGTAGAACTAATATGTTACAGATTGTGCACCCTTGCCAAGTCTACCTATCTGTCACTGGCGGTGGGGGTGAAATTTTTGACCTTCCTGACATCGAAGGGAATGGAACGCATTAGGCAGAATTCACAGATATAAAAGAAACACACACTGGTGAGTGACCCGGCAATAGTGTCACAGCCTGAGGCTTCAATGCTTTCAGAGCAAATTTCATTTTAATTTGACGTCTTCTCGCCAAGTGCCCATTCACAGCTTGCTACCAGATGCTGCCATGTAAAGCTCCATGTTCTTTCCTTGGAATATGATTCATTCTCGGATCGCAGACACTGGTTCATTTTGCTGAGTTTCTTTCTGCTGCACAGGGATTGAGAAAGCAGTTTCTGCAACATTTATCTTTATTCTGATAATGCTATAGGAATTATCCGAATGGCCTTTTTTGATTGGTTGATAAGAATCATACACAATTTTCTGTCATGGGACATATAAAGGTGCAAATTATATAAATGGATGCGCGCTCCCAATAATCTCAATTGTATGGGAATGGGACCCCTTAATAGGGTGGTGCTGAAGGAACAAACTAAATAGTATAATATAAAACCAGGAACAGAATGCCAAAGAGCCTTCTACTAGCACACAATTCCCTTATAACCCAATAATTCCTTCCAACGCCAGTCTTGCATCCCCTTACACTCTTAAAGGGCATGTCCACCCTTTAAATACACTTTTAATGTTATAGTGCTTGCTCCCCCAGGCCCAACAGCATTAATATTATTTGCAGAAAGTCCCCCGATCTTTACTTACCTTCCCTCTATCCCCTGCCGCACTGCCCTGCCCTCTGCTTGCATGGAACTGCAAGCAGGGGGCGGGACCTGACTAAGGGGGACTGAGAGGCAGCCAATCAAGTACGCGGATTCCGGAAGTTCAGAACAGCGGAGGATACAGCGAAGGTAACTAAAGATTGGGGGACTTTCTGCAAATAATATTAATGCTGTTGGGAGCTAGCACTTTAACATATTAAATGGGATTAATGCTAGGGGGAGGGAGACCAAAACGGGAGGGAGAGGGAGGGGGTGAGGGCTGCTCAGAGCATGCCACAAACCTCTCAGAGAAAGCCTCAGAGGCGGAAACAATTTCCCCCTCTGCTAGGCTCCTGGTGGCCAGTTTTCTGGACTTTGGAGGGGCATTGCAGGGCAAACATTTGGATCTGGGATGTAAGGTTAGGATTTTTCTACACTACAGTAGTAGGGGCCAGTAGTGGGTTAAATTATAATTTTGGGGGTGGACATGCCCTTTAAATCAACCATAGATAAGAACCAATTCTAATATTGTATAACTGTGAATAATGCACCCCCTACTGTAAAGCATAAGGTTTCAGAGGTGATTATATCTGACAATATAGTTAACCACCATTTATAAGAATATAATTTACACATTTCTGTGTATTAAAGGGGAAGTTCAGTGCAGAATTTTCCCATCCTATTGACCTTAACCTGCCCATTCAGCATTGTGTCTGTGTATAAATAAATGCTTCCGAAATACGGACTTCCTGTTTGCAGGACCCCTAGTAGAGACTGTTATGGTTTTGACCCAGTGCCTGGGTTGATTCAGTTGCTCAGTAGAGATCTGAGCATGTTTGACCCATCCAACAGCTAATCAGTAGAAATTACTGTTAGGAACATTCCAAGTTATTGTGCATTCTGGGAAGAAGAAGAACCTGAAATGTCAGCTCAGTAAGGACAATAACAGGAAATAGCAAGGGGTATAAATTCAACTGATTTTTCAAGATGGAAGAGAATATTTAGAATAACTAGGTATGCACAATATAAACTAACAGGGAGATTCAATAAAAGTTCTTATCGTTAAAAATCGTGCTAATTTTGCCCCAACCAATCAGATATTATTTAAAATTTGAAAGCTAACATCTGATTGGTTGGAGAAAAATTTGCACCATATTTAACAATAAGAACTTTTATTGGATAACCCTGTAAGCATTTTTAAAAAATAATTATATTTTCCACTGAATTTTACCTTTAAATGTGTATTTTAAATGGGATATATCTATATATATTTTCAATATTTTCACCCTGGCATTCCAGGAGTGCTATTTATTTGCCCCAACCAATCAGATTTTATCTTACTGCAGTAACCTAGTAAAAAAAACAACTTTTGATTGGTTGCAGGAAAAAAAACTCTTGTTGCATTAGCTCCTTATTCTCCTTAGTAATTTTAGTGAACCCAGGACAGTATTTATAAAGGATCGATATTGTGAATTATGACCATTAACGAGGTCGAAAAATACCACTAGTAATGATATATTTCAACCATGGTGGTAATTTTTAAGTGTGGTGGTAATAATACTCATATTGGTTTTAATACCTCATGGGATTGGCCCGTTGGCGGCTGCAGTGTTAGGGCATGGTCGTATTATAATGCCCTTGTCATAAAATAATGGTCTGTGTTTCATGGCCCCAACGTTCCTTTTAAACCTTGCCAGTAAAGAGGGTCGATATAGGTATTTACCATCTCCATTAGAACTACCGTCCCCAATGTACTGATGAGTCGGTAATTCTAACAGGCAGGAGGCAAATGTTCTTTATCTTTGTTCAATATCAGATATGGGAGAATGGTCAATGACAATGAATATGGGAGGAGCCAGAAAAAAGTCCTGCATGAATATATTTCTCCTTTAGGTAGCAGTTGCCAAACTTGTTAAAAATCAGCTTTATTTTCAATATTTGAAGGAGAACAATACTGCATATATACAGGGAGATTCAATAAAAGTTCTTCAGGGAGATTCAATAAAAGTTCTTATCGTTTAAAATGGTGCTAATTTTGCCCCAACCAATCAAATCTTATTTAACATTTGAAAGCTAACATCTGATTCGTCAAAATTAGCACCATTTTAAACGATAAGAACTTTTATTGAATAACCCTGCTTATCGTTAAAAATTAATTGATAACATTTTGTCCCAACCAATCAGATGTTAGCTTTTAAATGTTAAATGACATCTGATTGGTTGGGGCAAAATTAGCACCATTTTTAATGATAAGAACTTTTATTGAATCTCCCTGATAGTTTTTTCAAAAACAGTTAAAATAAAAAGTATCTGGGGTAGGGAGGTTGGATTGATACTTTCTACCTCCCAATATATAGTAGTGGCAGCTTGAAGAAAACTGCTTCTGCCAGTTTTCCTGAGCACTTTAATTCAGAAAGGCCCAGGACCATAACCTGGTAGATAAAAACTAAAAGTGCTGTAGCTTCTCAACAAAACAATTTTGGGAGGTAGGAATAATCCCCTACCCTAGGTACTTTTTATTGGTAAAAAGCTACAGTGTAGTTGTCCTTTAATTAACTAGTACTGGTACATTAGAGATATAAAATTGTATGTGTTTGTGTGTGTATTTGCTTGTTTGTACACTTTCAGAGATGACAATTGCTGTACCATTGTCCAAACCGAGAAACCCTGAATAAATCAGACCTGTTTTTAATCTCTTTGTGTGAGTGGGTTAAATTCAAAAGGGATTGTTGTCTTCAAACTTTTGGGTCTTAAATTTCCATTATGGACTAGTATTCCAATATCCCAAAGGAGCTGAAATTCCCTGATTGTGATTTGGCCTGATTTTAATGCAGTGTTGGACAGGAGAGGTCTGTCCCTATTACTTAAGAAATCTGATCTGAAGATGCTTCAGCTGTCAATCAAGTACCTTATAATAAACTTGCTGTGTGCAAGTAGTGGATTTTGCTGTAACTGGAATGGTGTAACTGTAACTGGATTGGTGGCAGTTGGGAAATTCCATTTCTCAGTGCTAGATGATAGTGATTACCGCGCATGCTTAGTTTAAAAAAAGTCAGGTCAGAGAAATAGAAGAGTCGGTTAAGAGATGGAGGGGGATACTGAACCTGAGCAAAACAAGTACTGTATTGAAGGTATGCAGCAACACATGCACCTCAGAGTAATTACTAGTTACATGTTTTTAATTATTGATTAAGATGAGGCAAGGTAATTTACATTCTCTTTAAGGGTCCCAATTCTAGATCCAGGATATATTGGATACAAAGTCTCATTCTCTGCCCTGAGGGGCTCATTACATTAATTTATGGAATAAGGAGCCCCTAATATAAAATATAATATGTATGAGAATTCACCTTAGAGATATGTCAACTTATAATATGTGACTTGTGACACAGTTGAAAGCACTAATCACCATTTCTAGTACACATGGGCTAACAGTTATGCTTAATCAATCACCCTGCCCAATACTTTGGTCAGAATTGCTGGGTAATTGGGTTTGATTTCTGTCACAACAAATCGTTTTCAACTAATTTTCCTGCAAAATGGATCAGTCCAAACAATCAGACATGACAGCCAATCACAACCAATTGTGAGGTCTTTAATAGGCCCCATTTGGACTGGAATATTGGCTGTAATGTTCCTAGCTAATGTGTCTATGTGAACCAGGCCTTTTGATGTTATTTAAAGTATATTTAAAACTCTTTTACATATTGTAGGTAGTTAAACAGATATTTTACATACAGAATCATCATAATCTATTAGTTTCCAGGAATTCTATTATATTTTTATAGGATTTTATTATTTAAAAACTTTTTATTACACTTTATACACTGTATCCAACGTCCATTGACCATTGTAACACCAGCACAAGGTTTGGTCAGCATATTAAAGGCTACATATTCCTAGTCTTTGAGGTTTCAACTTTTTTGGCCAAACCAACCATAGAGATGCCCTTGGTTGGTTGCAAAATTGGCTTCTGTCAAAAAATTTCTATCTTTGCAGAGGTATATGAAGGTCTGAAATGCTATACATGCCTAGATCATGGCAGACTTCCCACTGATTTGCCCTGTATTGGAAAAGCAAGTGCCTGGTAAAGATGTTCATTCCAAACACTTTGTACTGGGCATTTGACAAACATACACGGGACTTATTTAATAAAAGGTGTCAAAGTTTGTCAGTGCTATTATTCTGCAGCTTTCATTCAAAGGTGGTCTAAGTGTAGTAACCCAGTAAATAAGTCAAATATGATTGCTAGCCAAGGCCGATGGTTTTCCGATCGGATTTACAATTAGTGTAAACAATTATATGTCCGATCTGAGGAACCTTTTGCAATTTCGCACCTTGTGCCGCTGATCTTCCGTAGATTTCAGCTTGAACAAGTTCTGGTAGATTGGGAGGCGATGGAAAATTTTCTGTCTTTCCCGATCAGTTTCCTCAAAAGACCAATTCATTTTGCCTATCGGCCTATCGAAAACTGTATTCGATACGCCAATAAATTTAATCGATTTCCCTAAATTGATCAGAATATTGATGCCGTGTACGAGGGTCTTAAGGATTAATAGCACAGGTAAATGTTTATACCCCTTATTAAAGCTGGCCATACAATGTAAACCTACCTTCTGCTACATTCCAACAAACATATGGCCCAATCATCTTGCAATTATTCAGATTATAAAATTGCAAATGGATCGCAAACAATGATCCGTTCGGGAAACTTCCGTAGTTAAACTCGATGTAACGATCAATTTGGACATTCATGTTTGAATCTGATTAAAAGTTGAATCAAAGTAACATTGAGGTAGCGTATGGCCAGCTTTACAGCGTATTACCTCCTTAATCGAATTCTTATAAATGCTATTTCTACTGTACAGTTCCTAAACGTGTATAAGGGATAATGCGCCTCTTACAGTGTAATATAAGGATATTGCGCTACCAAGGAGTTGCCTGGGCTTTTATACAGGGCAGCGAACTCCGAGATGGTGTAATATCCTTATATTTTTATTTAAAGGGGTGCATTATTTCTTATAATACAAATCTAATTCCCTTACCCCATTCGCATTTTAACTTCCAGCCTTGTCCCTATTCCCACATTAATTTAAACCCCCCAAGCTACCTTCTGTAACTTAAACCCAGTAGAAAGGAACATCCCAGCCCAGCATGTGGTTAAACAAATCTTTGTGGAGGAGGAGAGAGACATTGGTTATGAAGTAACAGGAAGCAGCTCCAGCAGGTTCCGTTACTGAAGTTAAACACTGTAAAAAATGCTGAGTCATCGTCCAGACATGAACACTGAAATGGGCGGAGTAGTGGGATATAAGAAATATAAGAAACGAGTCACTTAGTGACATAGCTGAGTGATTTTTATAAGGATATATACCACTGCAGCTCCCATTATGAAATATCACACTTATGTATCATATATAAATAAAACACCATAGAAATCTCTAAGCAGATATTCATTTAATTATTAGTCGGATCCACCAGAAAAAAAAAAAAAGTTTTCTCACTGGTTTTCAAAAAAATCCACAATTCACTCCAAAAAAAAAAAATATCTTACAAACATACATATTGGAATAAAGAGCAAAGGAAGAATAGCAGTAGGGAAGAGGATCGGAAAAAATATACATGTAATTTCATGAAAAAAGCAGGCCATTAATACATTTAAAATGCCCATTTTATTTATTTATATAAATAGTCTTTTGTTTAACCTCTGACCCCCGACTCTGGGGGGAGATTAAGCGTCCAAGGCTTATTCAGTGCTTTTCGTTGCAGATTTTAGTGCTAGCTGAGTTTTGCAGTTTTTTTTTTTAAAGAAAAATCAAAGGCAAAACTTCCTGTTCAAAAGCCGTCGGTGACATAAACAACCGTCTCTGAGAACAGGGATTCATTCAAATGTGGTGAACACCTGGAGAAATACCATCTGATATGGATAAGAGGATTGGACATAAGATTCACCATGTTTAGATCAGTATGAATTGCACAGACGCACCATAAACAAGCCCTACGTTATGGGTGAAGAAACATCAGCGGGGTCTAAGTCTTTGTAGGAAATGGTTTATCGGCCATTTTTACTGACAAATGTCTTTTTTTACACTTTGACCTCTAAACCTCGACAGCAAATAGAAAAATGGAACTTCAGAGGAAGCCATAATCCTTCTTTGAGTACATTGATAAATGCCCATTTTGATCTGGAGTCCGAGAGCCCATGTTATACATATTGGTTGGTTCTCTGTGCCTATTTCAGCTTCTTGTTAGTTTTTCTCGCCACGTTTGAAAGCTTTCTTAGAAAATAGGGGGGAAAGCTTCTTCCGTTTTTGTTGGGATATTGGGATATTAGAAGTCTGAGGAGCACTTCTCATCACTGCATAGGCATATATGGCCAATTAAAACTGGATCCAGAAAGAAGCATGTCTCGGATTAAAGTCTCGATGGGCGTCTTTCCGACCAGTCGGACAAAGAAGAGTTGCTCTATTACTGGTGCGGAAACAATGCGCAATGAAGGGAGGCGGAGCAAAAGCCTTCCGAACCGCGTTGGTTGGTTCGGATACTGGTTTCTGACATACTCTTCCAGGGCACACTGGGATTTCTCTTGAATGCTTTCCACGTGGCCAATATCAGAGAGTCCCACAGCATCTGTAAGAAAACAGAATATGGGTCAGTCTTTAATGTTACAAACATGTCTATTTAAATTATTTCAATACACATTAAATGTAAAGAAAAATGAGTTTAGCTTTCATTTGTGCTTACTTTTTTGCTCCCCAAATAAAGCAATAAGAAGGCTAGCCAGGCCATTGTATATGCTATAAAAATAACGCAACAACGAAACAATTGCCTATGATGTATCTTGCGGTGTCGAACGGCAGTTTCGGACTATATTCACATGTGTGTAGATGTTTCATTGCTCAATGTTCATTGATTCACCAGATCAGATCCCCAGTGATACCCAACCAAACTGCTACAGATGTGCGATTATCGGCTGAAACGTTAGTTCGAGGTACACCAGTTGCCTGCTCATATGATGGTCATTGTGCGCTAAATAGTGCACAAGTCGTTAGATCTTAAGCTGCTTATATAAACGGACTGCAGGAGTTCCAACTGGAAGAAACAATTTTAATTCCCCACCTTGCGCCGCTGATGTTACGTAGATTTTAACAACGGAAAAACCATGACAGATTCTACAAGATGAGGTAGATGGAAAATTTTCTGCCTTGCCCAATCATAGTTTTTTTGGATAGACCAATCGGTATCGCTGATTGGTCTATCGAAAAACACGGGGAAATGTCTTTGACATTTGCCAGACTGATCGGAATAACGATGCCGTGTACGGTGCTTTAGTTTGTCTAATACAGTTGTGTCAAAGCTCCTGCAAGCAGACTTTGAATTATATTATGCACAATCAAACAATTTACAGAGAACCCACACTTTCTAAATCTCCAAGGATACCATGGTTGGAAGAAAACGAAAATCATTAGATGAGCTAAATTTGGGAATAATATCAAAGACATCCAGACACGTGGCCATGTGTAGGCTGAAAATGAAAGTAGCCCAAGGTGAAATTTCCTTATGTGTACGATCTCTAGAATTGGAAATAGAACATGTATTTTATGGCTATGATGTGCAGTTTAGTGAACTGTACTGATCTGATTGGTCCATCAGTGGTAGGGTCCTGGAAGCTGGTGGGAACAGCAAACCTGGTTGTGTCATCACACTGTTGGTTTGGAATCTGTGTAACTGATTGAATCATTGACTAACCCACACATAGAACAATGATCGTACAGTTCAGTAGGAAATTCCCCAACTGTGAAAAAAAAAAATATCAATACAAAAGGCCGGGCTTGGTGAACATTCAATTCATCGTTACAGATGGGATATTCTTTATGGAATCGGGTTTTTTTTTTAAAACTTTTTGTGTAATTAAAAGAATTCAGTGTCAAAGCAAAAAAATTGGACTCTTTGTTTTTCTTCTAAAAGGCGGTGTATTTGTGAACACAAGCCCGGGCCTCCCTATATACTTTGTCATTTTGGAATGTTACTCATGTCACAACAGATGTCCTGCTACATTTCTTGAAGGTTCCAATTAGGGCAGCATTTAATTATATCCCTGTTTAACCAGAGGTCAAAAAGATTAAACCACTAAGAGCTTCAGCTGGGGGTGTCCAAAAAAAAAAACCTCTTTAGAGTCCAAGGTGCCTCAGAGGGCGAGAGTTAGAGACCCTTTCGGTGTGTGTATATTTCCTGAGATTTTATTATCTGATGCAGAGTTTCTTGACATGTTAAAAAGCCCAGGGCAGTGAAGAGACTGAGTGCTACGTAGTAAACTTTCTAGAGAAAATGCGGGCTTCTAATTTCTAACTGCTTATGAGCTCTACAACAGGGCTGTCAAAATAACCCCCTTTATTTAAGGTAACCTACAACTAGCATGATCTTCCAAAAGCCCAAAGAGGCATTACCAGTACCACCAGTCTACGTGAAATTATTGGTGCGGGTTTAAAGGGATGTTTTCTTATATATATAATAAAGGTGGGCTAAATAATGTCACTGATTCAAGTGGCGTCTTGTAAACTATGATGGGAAAATCATCATCCAACTGATTCAATAATTGTTCTCAGTGTGCAAAGCTACAGATTTGCAGATAAATTCATCTCTTTTTTTTTTTTTGCTGCAACTTTATCTGACCAGATACTTATTTGAACAGTTCCACATTATAATATATGGGGACTGAGCTTTGTTTTAAATTGTATCTAAATTAATATGATCTGTGGAAGGGGGTAATTGTCATGGGCAACAAAGCAGCAACATGTCACGTGATCTAGTCCCGTCAGACTGCTATCTAGTCAATCCAGTATTGGGTGTACGTCTCATTAACTAACACAGCATGTGAACTAAAAGGCCAGTTCCACTGGAGCAGCCTCTTAGCTGGACAACCAGGGAGGGCTAATTTCATAGGAGCAGGTGGGCAGGGTTGGGTTTAAAAGGGTTTCACAGGACTGAACAGCTCAGCTGGCTCTCAAGGTCAAGTGGAACTATTGCCAGAATGTCATTGTGTGACTGCCTGACATTATACATCTGACCCAAGAGGTTCCCATTTTAACAATGTTGTCTTGTGAACAGTAAATCATCAGAAAGGACCTTTGTGCTCAGTTCCCTCTTATTGATAGGGGTGTCCTGTGTCTCAAGCTGGTGCATTGTGAATCCAGTCGGACTTTTAAAAGGGGGAAAAAATAAAACTTGTTTATCTCATACGCCCCTCCATTGATAGATGTAAAAGAAACAACAGAATTGGAAATGCTATTCATTACATTGGACAATTGACATTTTCTTATCAGCTGCTATTTCCTGCAAACCAAATATTACAAACCTGCCACACAGCCATATAAATACATAGATGGGCACATTTCAGTTGGGCTTCAACCCAATGCAGAGGGTGAAAGAACCCAGTGCTATTTCTGGATGGTAATTTGACATGATTCCGGTACTGATGTAAACCTTCACCAAAAGAAAACCCAATGATATTCCAGCAAAAAAAAAAAAATTGGTGGAAAATTTACCAAAGATGGTAAATGTGAATGTGAATGGGATTCATTTATGGCCATTTAACAGCTGGTGGAAGTAAATTTACTATTCTTCCCTGAAAAGCTTTCATTATCTTACAGTTAAAATTAACTATAGAGCATATAAAGTTAAAATGAAAAGTAACTGGGGCAGGGAGATAGAGTGGTAGTTGGTACCTACAAATACAATTTTTGTGAGGATTACCAAAAAAAGCTTCTGCCAGACTCCCTTAGTGCTTCAGCGTTATCTTTCATACAGGAAAGTCTAACCTGGCAGATGAAAACTGTACTGGTGCACCTCAGCTAAATGATATTGGAAGATAGGAATAATAAATCCTACATCTCTGCCCAAGGTATTTTTTATTTTAAAAATGTTAGGTCTGACCCATCTTTCAATGCCAAAGACTTTGGTGAAATGGTGAAAGCCAAGTGTAATAACTTTGGGATTAGGAGGCAACATATCATCTACATATATCTGTTGTATCCAGTTAGATCAACTGAACATGAAGTTCAGTTCTTGAAAACATTTGGTAGCCATCCGACTGGATCTCACAATTCAGACTTTTAAATTGGGAAAGCCAGTCGGATGACTAGCGAAACTTCTTGAAGAACTTAACTTTAAGTCCAGTTGATCTAACTAAATACAACAGATATACTGTGACCTAGATGAATGAATACAACAGATATACCATGACCAGGATGAATGAATACAACAGATATACAATGGCCTGGATGAATGAATATCACAGATATACCGTGACCTGGATGAATGAATTTCATAGATATACCATGACCTGGATGGATGAATATTACAGATATACCATGACCTGGATGAATGAATATTACAGATATACCATGACCTGGATGTATGAATATTACAGATATAACGTGACCTGGATGGATGAATATTACAGATAGACCGTGACCTGGATGGATGAATATTACAGATATACCATGACCTGGATTGATGAATATTACAGATATACCATGACCTGGATGAATGAACATTACAGATATACCATGACCTGGATGGATGAATATTACCGATATACCATGACCTGGATGGATGAATATTACAGATAGACCGTGACCTGGATGGATGAATATTACAGATATACCATGACATGGATGAATAAATATTATCGCTATACCATGACCTGGATGGATGAATATTACAGATATACCATGACCTGGATGGATGAATATTACAGATATACCATGACATGGATGGATGAATATTACAGATATACCATGACCTGGATGGTTGAATATTACAGATATACTATGACCTGGATGAATGAATATTACAGATATACAATGACCTGGATGAATGAGAATCTTCACAAGCCTATCAGCTACAGTATCCTTACTGTTTTTTCTAGGAACCACTAGAGATGGGATTGACACGAACCTGGATCCAACACGAAACCCCTCGGTTCCGAAATCCGTCTGATCCCGACGAATCTAGACGGATCCTCCGGATTTAGGGACTTCGGAAGACATTTTCGAAGATTTTCGAATGTACGGAGCTATTTTTGATAATTTTTTTGATAATAGACTTGAATGTTCGAAAATCCTTGACAATATGTTCGGAGACCATTTTGGAGTTTCTGATCGTATTTTCGAAAATCGTACGTTCGAGGCTATTTTCTATAATTATCGAAAATAGCCCTGTACATTCTAAAATTATCGAAAATTCGTTCCGGATTTTCGGGATTACCCGAGATCCGGGAATCCAAAAATGGAACGAAACTAGTGAGTTTTGGCCATCTCTAGGAACCACATGGTAATTTGCTGTCTCAACGGACTTCTACTCATTTGCACTAATTCATCAATGATATCAAGACAAGCTCCTAAGGTTGGGCCTACACTTTTTTAAAGATTATTTTGGGAGATAAGAAGATCCTGACACCTCCTGACTGTGTATAGAACAATAACAATGTAAACAATTATTCATTCTTGTGTAGCTTAGGTACAGTTGTAAGGCTACAGGTAGCAAAGCTTTAGGGTAAAACCCTCATGTTGTATTGTTTTTTGTTGATAGTCCTTTTGTGTAATGCTAGGAGGTGACACGCTAACCGTTCCTTCCATAAAAGCAAATTTTGGTTATTATTACTGCTAATAAGGATGTAAGAGGATGACACAGATATTAGTAAAGTCTTTGAAAACCTAATAATCCTTTCAGGGTTGAGATGAATTAATTTCAATGAAGCATGCTACACTTGAGTGCATCTGTGGTTGACAAAATATTTACTTACCAGGTGTAAACAAAGCTATAGCTTTCAAGCAGGAATATTCAGCAGAGTCAACATGAAGTGCCTTCAGCTTTTCCACTTGCTCCTGAAATACTCGAATATGGTCCATAAAAGCCACCACTCGGTCAGCAGACATGGGGGATGCATGAAGGCCGGCAGCTGCAAGCAGGGGAGCCACATGGAGAGGCATTGAGCACTGGGCAGCATTAAGAACAAACAGCTCGCTCCATGTCATACGTAGAAGAGAAACTTGGTCAGAGAGCTGGAAATCTGGGAAGAAAGGAATGTTTTTGGCCCACTCGATAGCACTGAATAGGAGACGTGCAGCCAACTCACAGATGTTCTCAATTCCCATGATGTTGTTTGGCTGAAGGCACTGGGCTCCATAGCGTGAGGTTGGGTATGGTTCTGCTCGGAGGAGCAAGGAGATGAATCCTGTTAGGTATGAGTGGCCATTGTAGGGATCTACGTTGTTAAGAGTGTATTGTCCTGGGCTTGTTTGGGGATGAGACATTCGCCCGCGCTGGACTGCTGTTAAAAGAAAAACAAGGGCGCAGATCACTATTCAAGCTCTGCAAAGGTTAAAAGCACAACAAACAACTTGCTAATATATGCAACAACTGTAGCTAATAAATCAGTCAATCACGTATACAAGATACTAAGCCAATGAACAATTTTTATAAAATAAAGGAGTTATACTGACGGATTAATCAGTAAAAATCCACAGAATGATATGTGATTGTTTAGCACGATATTCTGTTAGTATGCACAATATTCTGATACCAACACTAATATTTCTAATGACTTACAGGGTATCTCCACTGAAGTAGTGAACACCCCCCTTTCCTTTAAAGTACCCTACAATCGCGCTCTTCTGCAGCTTGCCCTGACAGGTCCCGACAATATCCACGCTCCCTTATACTATCAGTGCTCGCGCGCATAGTAAAAGTGAGCGTGGATGTTTCACAATTAATGCAAAAAGGGGAGATTCTCTTTGAATACCGTAACGCTAGAATAGGCCCTTTAGTTACTAGGGGCTGTATTTATAAAGCATCATTTTGGGAATGTAATGACTTAATTCTAACATACCAGTCATGATCGTTATTTAACACTGCAGTCATAATATATCTTAGGGCCTATATCGTTATATAGTAATGTAAGGGACAGGATCGTCCCATTATGTAAAACCACACTCGTTAATTACGTTTTATAAACATTTTATTAATAGTATATAAAAGTCAAAGTCCTTAACTGAGCACAGATGGGTTGAGTGATGATAGGATTTATGGACATTTTGCACAATGTTTATCCTGATGAAGGTCTCTGTGAAGGACCAAAACATCAATCACCTAATGAAAATCGTTTTATGAAATCTAGAGTGCCGAGGACTTTGACTTTTATATACTTGTGATACCATTCCTGGAGGCACCTGGTTGTGAAAGTGTGGAAGAGTTCACTTGGACTTGCATCTCTACTTGTAAACATTTTATAAATAAGGCCCTAGATGTTTGCAAATGTTCTTAACTTTATTTTGTATGGAATGAAAAGACCTTTCTAAAATCCATCTGAAATGAGCACCAAACAGTCTAGTCAATAAATTCCCAGTTCATAAATATTAGAAAAATGCACCCAACCCTTTCAAATGATTCTGTAGTTACAGTCTGTTCAGGGAGAAGTACAGGTTTCCCGATTGTTAAATAATGTCCTATTCTCAGCTGAAGATGAAACTTCCTTTCTGAAACTCTCAAAACATTCTACAGTGTACTCAGGAAAAGACGACTGCTAAACAGGCATCTAGAAGAGATTATAGTAAGCCCCCCTTGTACATTTATCCAAAGTGATTATATCCTCCTTGAAGTGCCACTTCTCCTGTGTAAACAAATCCAGTTCGACCGACCTGCCCTCATAACTAAAGCCTCATAAACATGTATGATGTTGAACCCGAAGAACAACCCCTGAGCACATGCATGTGCATGGGCGGCGAACCAGCCAATAATCGCACATGTGTGCATTTAGTTGGCCATCATTTGTCAATCCGCCATAGTGGATAGTGCCATGGTAGATCAACAAACAATGCCCGACCAAACGCATACACACGACCGAAAGGACCGTTCATCGCCCATGTGCATTGTGGTCCAGGGTCGTTCTTCAGGTTCAATATCGTACGTGTGTACAAGCCATAAGATTCTCCTTTTAGAAACATTTTTCAGTTTAAAATTGTTAATACTGGAAAGCGCCATTTTACTGGCTGGCAGGTTTGGTTTACACTTGAATTTTCTCTCTCGACAGATCTGCTTGGCAAATACGGGGATGCCCTATTCTTCATGTTAAAATGCACACGACCAGCATCTCCAATCAATATTTTGACTTATTTTGGTCTCTTCGAAAATTCCAAGTCATGTTTCATCCCGATCGACAAAATATCGCACCCAAGCGGTTGGTTGGGTTGAAATATTAAGTGTGAACCAACCTTAAGTTATTTTCCTAGACATTATATTAACAATGTTTATCGTTTACTTTTTTCATTTTTTTGGTCCTCTTTTCTAACCAGGATACAGAATCATAAAGTATCACACTACCCATGTCCTACCCACTGGGAGAGAGGAAAAGGGGCAGAGGAAGAAAAGGTTTTCCCGAATTGACACAGGTATATCTTTATATATAAGGGCATAGAATCCACCAGAGGTTTGATAATATATTATTTTGCTTATATTGATTACATTTTTTGTCAATTTAGGATTCATTCTAATGACATTACTAAACCATTTCTCTACCATCTTTAGCACTGCCACTTCGACACATTAATATGATTCCATATTTTCCATGTTGACAATAACGCTTATTATCTTCACAATGAATATGAATTGTTCTGAATTGATATTGGCAAGTACAGCTTTTGCTGACAGCCTGGACACTAATACCACAAATTATAGTATAAGTCTACTTACCCTTAAATGAAATAACATTTAGAGGCCACTAGAGGGCCTGCGCACTAAATCACCCATAACCACAAAGAGTTATTCGGAAATGTAACATAAAAAATCATTACAACTAATTTCAACCATTGAAAAAATGTAACTTAATATTCGTCTGACCTCCCCCACCTAGTTTAAGGGAACCCATTTCTTCCAATGGCAAATCTAAGCCATTGGACTATAATTGAATGATTTCAATTCATATAAAGAATCTCAGGGCTTTCAATGGCTTTTAATTCCCAACTAAAATATTTTTGCTTTGACTCTAGAACAAGTCGATGATGAAACTTTGTGAACGAACAATCTCCAATACTCAGGGCTGCTACACACAGGCAGATTTTCTTTTGCCCTATCAACCCCTGTACCATTCTTTGGTTGGATCAGCCCAGGAGCGGAAGGGAAACCGTCTGATCAGTCCTGACTATTTATTAGGCAAAATCGTTTGTCTTTGAGGATCGCAGCTGATAACACGTTTAGTCTGGCAGAAATCTTGCCGGTTTTTCAACTGACAAATTACAGATCGTTATTCCAGTCGATAAAATTATCGTCCAGGAATCTGTCCACATGTAACAGTTCTTACTAATGGGGGACATTGACTGGCTGCACATTTCTTTTTAAATGTCAGTAGAATGATCACTGATCAATAAAGTTGTCCATTGGAAATATGGGGGGTACAATTAACTGGGGGGGTAGAGTTTATGTACCTTAAAATTCCTTAAAGAAATATTATCAATGAAACTGAAATTCTGTTCTCTCCGTTTGATGTTGGCCCTTTGCAACTTTAATACAATGTTTATTATATTATATTCCTGTAACATTGGGGGGGACCTGTTTATTTCAGCATTTGGGGTCTCAGCTGTCTGATAAAGATTTTTTTTTAATATTACGTTAATTGCCTGCACACAAAAAAATAATCGATGGAACGTTATCATGTTTACAGCCAGTTTTAATGACCTAGCTTAATTCCTCTTGTTGCTGTCAGTTACATGAAACTGTCGCAGCATAGCATGGTTGCTAGGGGTGCCTGACCTAGGCAACCTTTTGAAAAGCCTCAGCAAACACTATAGAAATGACTGTCAAAGTCATGACAGCTACTTATAAATAAAGCCAACAGAATTTATTTTTAACCCAAATAACAAAGACTTGCGTTCTTATAGGTAGTTGAACATATGGACCGCCATATTCCATTATAGCTAAAATTCTAAATACTTTTATTATTTTTATATTAATTTTTTATTTAAGAAATTAAGAAAAATATTAAATTCAGCATTTAAAAAAAAATAAAAATCTGTTGTTGAGTTGATTGAAGTGCAGATTTATTGTTAAAGGTGAGGTCAGTGCTCGTTTGGTACAGTTTCAAGGCTTGATCATTACAATAAAGGATATTTGGCTTTGAATGGCGGATCGGCACACTGTTCAGCCATCTAATTACAAAGGTGAAGAGATCATAATTATTTGACAAGTCTTAACAGTTCTTTCTTAGTTTTCTTAGTTAAGTTCTCGGCACTTCAGCTCCTTGGAAGACTTGGAATAAACTGTCTTAGGTCACTTGAATCTCAAGTGTCCCGATAATGATCTGTCAGCAAAACTTGCTGCGAAACTAAAAGCCATTCATCAAGGCAAACAGAAAGGAAAAAACCTCTCTCACAACTGCAAAACGGGTCATGAAATTTTGCTTTAAAGGGGAAGCACAAATCCATATGCATTCAAGATAAAAGAAAAAAAAGGTTCTCATTTCCATGACTATAATCTGCCCATTTAGTGCTTTCTCTGTGTTTAAATTATTGTTACCAAAGTACTAACACACAGTACTAATCTTTAAAAGATGACAGACAGAATCTGTAGGGAGATTGTTCAGGACTGCCATACACCATAACGATCGCTGACAAATCCCTATACGGCAGTACAGGGAGCCAACCAGGCCCGGAGGAAATTATACGGCTGTGGCGCCTATTTCCAATACCGATGATGAACGTTTGTCAGCATAGGCCATACACGGGCAGATGTTCTTCCAATTGAATTTCAAGATCGAGTGCAATGATCAGAAACCCGATTGGAAGAGCCGCTTGAAGTTGAGCTTCCGAACTTTCCTCTGATTTCATAGAGAAACTAAAGATGGGGTCAACAGAGAATTTACCCCCTGGCCCAGTCTTCATTTTTCCGATAAACCACTCGATATTGTCTAGGGGACGATCAGAAAAACTGATTTCCCCCAATATTTTGATCAAATTGAAAAAATTAGCAGAACCGCACAAAATATCGAGCATGTGTATGGGAGCTCTAGGACCATTACAGTGAAATGTGCATTCTGGGAAAGAATGGTAGGAAAGTAACTGATTTTCCAAAAAAATGAAGACATTATGTAGAATACCTAAGTATGTGCACTAAAATAAATAATTGAAATTATAATGATTTTTTCCACTCTGAACTTCCTCTAGTTAATAATTATAACTAGATATTATTGGTCTGATTAATTGCATCAACAAATGTATCAATGCTTGTATAGCCCATTATATTTCACACGGCAGATCAAGTTATATCTGTTCATTGGATAAATATAGACTGACTAATATATGCAATGTGCCCATTACTTCGCAGCAGAGTTTGTAATTGTGTGTATGTTTGTGTGTAAGGTTGTGTTTGAGCATCTATATGATATATAATATCTAGCACATGCTTGCAATAGATGTGGAGCTTGCGTGTCTGAGTTAAAACAATTAAAAGGACCTTTTACCCTAATTAAAATTAAATTGCTGATTTGCTTTTTTTCAAATAGGTTTTGTGATATTGACACCATCTGCCCAGAGTGAACAAAATTCCATATTACTAGTCACACGTCCTATGTGAGAGCCAAAGACTTTTAGCCTTCATCATCATGCGCCATATTTTTTACGATATCACTATTTTGCGATACCAGACCTTTAACAATTGTAATTACGATCATATGATTATGGTTTTAATCACAATCGTAATTGTATGCTGGCTTATACAATACCATTGCCATAGTTTACTACTGCATGGCGTTGTACGGCCGAGCGGTCGTAGATGTACAACCGCAGCCATAAATGTACATCATGTACATCATGATAAGTCGTGGTATCAGAGGTATAGAGAATATGGCCCATGTGCCCTATACTGACTGCACAAAGGCTAACTTACCTCTGGAGTATCCCACAACAACTGTCTGGCCTGAACATATTCCACATTCAATAGCAAAATTAATGGGCCGGGACGAGGAACATCAAGAAACATCAGCCAGTCTTTAAATTATTACATAGATTCAATGATCGAACATCAAATATTTCAATGTCAAGTGCCTGACATTTATATCGTGACTCTTAAAAGTAGCGTGGGGGGGGGGTTAAATCTTACAACTAATTAGTCTAGTTTATAATCATCAGTGATTCCTTTTCCTTAAAATACATGTAGTATAAAAAGTAGAGCCCCACTCTAAGTCATTAATGCAATCTGCAAAATAATGTTGGGCTATATCAATCATTGCCTAAAAATCCCTTACCTACCAAGGTGAATCAAATATGGTTTTGAACTCAGTACATATATATAAAGAAGACATAGAATACACACGAGATACACATTGTGTCTGTTTGACAAGCTCTTAAGAATTCCATGTTAAGCTTTGCACAATTGCAGGATTCTAAGAAAATATCTAATGACTCATTCATCTCTTGACATATGAAGGAAAATCCTTTTAGTGATAGAAACAAATCTCTGTGTTGTACTGGCAATTAGGTCCATTAAAGAAAACTCTTGTTTTTAATATTGAAAAAAAGCCAACAAAATTAAATGATTTGCATTTCACAAATTTCTGCTGCACCTTAACACACAGTAAATACAATTTATGGTATAATATATTCCTCTAATCCTAATATATTAAGGGCACATTTATAAAGAGCTTGATGGACTTGTAGTAGACATTGGATGATAATAAATAATAATTATCAATATCATCATGAAGCAAAAAAAAAATAATTATGAAATAAAATTGTTTTTAAATACAGTGTTTTGGGGGCACAAACAAGTGAGTTCATAGATATCCAAATAATTTGTGAAAGGGTTCACTTAATCTCTAAAATTAAAATCTGGAAAATATTTTGTATAAACTACTTAAAGGGAAAAAAATAGATTTTGCCATGTTAGGGGGGAGTTTTTTTAGGGGAAAGATGTCATTCTTGTAGGGACTATCTTAAATGTTTTTAATTTTCTTCTTGTTTTTCTTAATGTTTTCCTTCCAGAAATTCAAGAATTTCAGCTCCCTGAGTAAAATGCGAATGACTAAGCTTGAAGCCATAATTGCCTTGCAATTTAAAACAATTTACCCAGGGCTTTAAGGATTGGCAGCTGCAAAAGAAAAAGAGTTATTGAAAATATTCAGAGATGCAGGTAGAAGAAAAAAAGAAAGAAATTCTTGAAAAAAAAATGCAAATTGCTTTAATCTTGACAACTTGGGATTTTTTAATGCTCTAAAAAAAACAAACTATTTTCCATTAAATATTTTAGCTGCCGAAGAGCATAAAGAATTGTTAAAACGTGAAATGTAAATTTATAATAGAATTGTAAAACTGTTAAATAATGGAATGGAGGCACTATGTCATTTTCAGAAGACAAAGTTAAATAGTTTACAGCAATCTATAGCATGCAATTGGTCTTCATTGCAGCTGTAAAACAGGAAGTCAAGACTGCAAAGGTAAATAAGATCTTCAATTTAAAGGTGTATAGAACCTTCAGACACAGAATGAATTAAATGGATGTGTCTATAAATTGAATAAAGAACTATTCACACACAGGCTAGAGGAACTATCAGGGAGATTCAATAAAAGTTCTTATCGTTTAAAATGGTGCTAATTTTGCCCCAACCAATCAGAACTTATGTAACATTTGAAAGCTAACATCTGATTGGTTGGGGCAAAATTAGCACCATTTAAAACGATAAGAACTTTTATTGAATAACCCCCTATATGTTAAAAGATGGCATATATATATCACTGGATTTTATTTTTATTACCAATTCCTGGCGTGCCCTACTATTTTTCTTTACCAATGTCTGGTATTGCTGTGGGTCATCTAAAGGGTCCTTGGTGATTCGGTCCCCTGGGCGTTTAGAGGCATTGTATATGCTAAAGGTTTCATCTCAGTTACAAAATAAAGGTATCCCCTAGCTTTTGTTATGTTTTATCTCATCTGTATAGCCTTGTAACTTTATAGACTGCAACTTTCTAGGAATTTATGGTTTCCCTTTAATTATTTTTTTTTAAAGTGTTTGTGTAATTTAGTATTTTCGGTCTTCTGGTCATTGTGGGGAAATGCCCCCCCCCCCAAAAGAAACGTAAAAAATAGTGAGTGCGTTTAAAGTCCCTGTGAAATCTTGTTTTCCCTTTTTTGTTTTGAGTTCGTTTCTTGGCATGTGACCTCTGTGCTAACCATTTGGAGCTCATTTAGAAAAACAATTCGACCAAAGGAACCTAAATTTGTCATCAAAGACATCAGAGAGGTCAAAATGTAATGGAAACACAGGCTAAGTGCTGGATCCTTTGTCTAAATAACAGCTGGATTTTAGAGTTTACCAAAATTAAAAGGAATGACTCTCACTGAATAGTTGTACCCGGGAACAGAATTACACGTTGTACTAACATTATCCCATAAAACACTGAACAGCACAACTGCCTATAAATGTTATGTGGGGAAAATAATATGAAGTAACTTGATCCAAAACAAGGTAAGGCTACATGGAGATATAACAATGTGTGTTTACTTCATCCAGTGGATCCCCCAAACATACAATATTATTTATTATACTGATAAACTTATGGTATATAGTCACATAGTCACATGACTTGTCATACTGAACTGGCAAGGCCTTGTATAACCCCTATTGGGATCAAAACCCCAGTATTAATCCACCTGCATGAATTAAGTATCAAGGCTATTAAATAAATAGCTTTTCTTTTATAAGCAAACCAGCAATTATATATATAGATTTATATTCTCATATGCAATGCAATTCCTATGGTTGTGTTACACAGTTTTTACAATAAGTGAAGGCAAAATACGCCCAGGGCATCTCAATATAAACTACTTATTCTAAGACCCACCCATATTCCCATCATTCCATTTTCTAGAGTGCTACCAACTGAATCAATGAAGGTAAGATGTGCCTAGATTTAAATAATACATTTTAGAAACCAGCAATATAGAAACATATTTTAGGTGTAACCCATCCATGTTATTGTTCCCTAAGTCTAGAATGCCTAAATGTACCCATGTCAATCACAAGGAAATGTGTGATTATTGCAGGCATCCAATGAGACTTCGGTATAACCGTATTGAATGTGGCCGATGTTGTATCTAATGAAAAGATAGAAATATTAGTTCTAGGCAAATCAGAAGAGGAACATGTGGAAAGAAACTACAACCAAGCGGAAAAGTCCAAATTTGGTCTCCGTATGGGGAAACACTTTTCATTCCCTGAGCTCAGATCTAAGAATTAAGACTGGCCTTAGTTCCAGCTAAGAACATAATTAGAGATAAACCAACATTAAGCCTGCAAAAGCTCTTAATTGGAACCAAGACTAGTAGCGATCCAGTAAGTGTTTATTTCTCCAAGAACTAGCTATTGAAGATTTAATCCCTGTTTTAATGTGCTGTGATTCAGTGACTTAACCTCCCAGGTCCGCAAACTAGAGCGTAAGCTCTTAAGAACAGCCAGAAAACTTGTAATGAAAATTCTCTTATACTGATCATCAATTTATAATGTATTATGTCACAGCCATTAATATTTATAAAACAGCTAGCAGCAAATTCATAAAACCTTTAAAATGTATTGCAAACTACACTATCATGTTTGGTTAAAAATAAATAGCATTTAGAATGAATAAAGAGACAAACTGCCCATTGATTAAACAGAGACTTTCCAGAATAGTTATACTAGACAAAATACATCCCTATGTATCTTATTGTGTTCATTTAGACTTTGGAAGGCTAATTAATCTTTGTTAAAATGGGTTGTGAATAGACTGTGGATTCCTGCTGTCTCACTCTTACTGGTTTATATATTAAATCCCTCTCCTAAATTCTATAAAGATCCTCGTTAATGTTTCTGTATAGGAGGCTGCAGCACCAGGTTCTGTCCATTCAAAATAAATGTGTTCTTACAAGAGCTGATCATTTATTTCTACAAAAACTATAGGACGTTTCTGCCTGATGTAACAGATAAATTGCCACCTGGTGATTTCTGTTATATTTGCCAAATTTACTATTATTTCACAGAGGGTTTTACTTGGAGAATAAATGCTAAAAAGAGGCTATTCTAGTCTGCACACAGAATATTTCACATTTCTGTGTCAAGTCCCCTCCTAGTTTAGATTAGAAAGTTGTGCTTGGGATGTAATGATCTTTAGTGGGAAATTAGAAAATTCTTTTCATTGGATGGTGATGTCAATGGTGTTTATTTAACCATTTAGAAGATACCAGATGTAGACATTTTGTGATCACTTTTGGGAAAAAGCTGACAATTGCCCCCCTCAAAGACTAACCAAATCATAGGATTCCAATAAATACAAGGAGAAATAGCGGTGATCAAGAGTTTAACCTTATTTGAATTAAAGATGAATTTTTGGTTGTTGTATGAGGCTATTCCCAGAATCTCAGCCTGTTTAGGAAGCCTCTAAACAAAAATGTGCCTGTCAGTGCACAGTGAGAATTATTGTGTGTAAGTTTGACTATGTGTTTATATATCTATATATTTATAGATATATATTTCCCTTTTTGTGTTTACTTTGTATACATGTATACACCTGTTTATTAGCTGTTGAACAAATGTTAAGCAAGCAAAAGTAAACAACTGTTTGAGCCTCATATTTTGTGTGTTTTTGTTGAAAGCTGGTTCCTACACCCAAGTAGGACATCTGATATCCCCGATACCTTCATCTAGGAGATGATTATCAGTATATTGCAATCCCTTGGCCTATTCTTGTGTCTTTTAACCCGTCTTTAGGGCAAATCTATTTTTGTGTTAAATATCAATGCAAAGAATAATTCCCTAATATGTTTTCAATCATATATAGATTTTCACTCCATAGATCATCAAGGGTAGCACATTAATATTAGTGATGTAATGTTCATAGGTTGTAAACCTCCTTTTTCTTATTTCCATTTTTAGCACTTACATCATGATATCTGCATTCTTAACATATATGTATTTCTGACTTAACATGTTTGATCTCTTTAAACAGTTATCCCTTGTCTGTATTCATTGTATGGAATGACAGTGTAATCACTCTGTTCTAAATACACAATCTGCACCCACAAAGCTTGCAATCTATGTCTGGTTTCCATGTAGAACAATTTAGAATTGACTCAAATCAGCCCAGTAATGTGCATGGAAAGTGGCTATAAAACAAGGATAAGAATGTGCATTATGTACTGGGAACTGGTCTGTGTGATATTCAAAGAGATTACAAACAATAGATCCCTACAGATTCACAAACACATTGTTATATAGAGATATACAAAGAACGAAAGGCAGACAAGCTGATTGATTCATACAGAAAGATAAGAGGACAGTGAGATATATGTGCATACTGATGCAGAAAACCCAGATTGACTGATATTGCCACACAGATCAAAAAAGATAAATAAATATCAACTGAAATGTGTAGAAATAAACAAACACTGATGCAGTTTTATAAAATAATCCCAGATAGGTAGAAACCAGGAACTCGTTTTTAGCAACTGTGTGTGTCTATCTGCGGACAGCAGGAGATCCACAAAGTAAAGAATACAGAACAGTGCATGGCCACTGTGCTAAATCAGACATTTATCCCACACACCATGAGTGCCAGTACCTGATCATGAACATAAATACACTCACGGGGGAAAGCAAAAGATTTGATCTTCTGCCAAATATCTGATCCATGTCATTACCACATATATAAAATTGAGAATGGTGTGTCTACAAATTGAGGCAATGGGAACCCAACCCTTTCCAATACAGGGGCTGCCAAATGTCTACTAAATGGAACATTGCAAAACAAATATCAGCAATGCTATTAATGCGAACTTGTGGTTTAAATTTAGTAGGTGTGACTCTGTCTATAAAGAATATCATTGTACAGCGGGGTTGGTAAGAAAATGAACATAATTAAGACTAGTTGCACATAGATTGTAAGCTCTTCGGGGCAGGGATCTCATGTTTCAAGACATGCTGCAATTATATTTATCCAGAATTTATATATATATATATATATATATATATATGTGTGTGTCTTCTTAACCTATGTATGAAATTGTATTTCATTTTTATCTATCTGTATAATGACACTTATCCCCTTGTTTGTATACTCTGTATTTTATAATGTACAGCGCTGCGTACCCAAGTGGCGCTTTATAAATAAAATTGTACATACATACATAGTTTACGATTGATATGATACATCTTTACATTACAATATGGACAGGTTACCTTGTGTGATGTGGTATAAAAAATGTGAATAGAATTATCAACACTGACATCACAAGCAGATGTTACATTGTTACGTGTGCAATTATTGGACCTTATCGAATGGAATACACATGTATAAAATTAGAGATGAAGGACGAAAGATCAGATAAAAATGATATTTGGGAAATCTTTGCTTTGGGATCTGATGGATTAATTTAAAAGACAATGGCTAAATATTGTTATTTTTGTTTACATCTTCCAAAATCATTTTTTTATTTCGGTATTTCTAATTGGAATAAAGGGAATCGGATCAGGTAGAGGGTATTATTTCTGGATCTACTTATGAAACCTCATGCTTCCAGTGTGTACACATCTATAGGGATATTGATGGGTTTTTTTTTGTAAGTGTGTCCATTCACACCAGTTCATCTCTAACTTGCATGTTCCTGCAGAGACACACATCAGATAAGGTACAAGAATGTCACTAAACCTGATCTCTGCTATACGGGAGCATTTGATTGAGCCTGCCTTGACATGTCACAGTTTTCAGCATCAAAGGGTTAAAGTTTGAGCACTTTATCACTTAGACAATGATCATTGGCTGGATAGCGTTCTAGTGTTAAAGCAGCAACATGTCCTCTACACTTAATCTGTCGTGGAGATTGTTTTCTACTTCTTAAATTGAAATAAATACATCCCAAGACCAATAGTGAGGATGCCATTGGTGCAAATTGTATATATATCTTTCATTTATAGCACCAGGGGAATTAAATATACGAAGGAGATGATTGCATACAAATTATAATATATATATGTATATTGCACATTAATTCTAGAGGTAATCTAAAAGTATAATATTACTATAAAATGTAAAAAAAAACAATGTTAATACCTTGTGCAGTCCTAGAGCAGTTCTAAATTCATTTTAATGACCAATGTAGGCGCGATAATTAAAATATTAAATACTAACACTAGCTTAACATATCGCTTTATTATCTGGTTTATGGGGGGGCGATGACACAATTCAAAGTGCCTAAATTACTAGAATAAATAGAAATGTTGTCACATTTTAGACAGCTATACAAATAAAATATTTTAGTGTTGCACGCACTTATAAAAGTGTTTTTGAAAAACCAAAAAGAATTCCGCCCTTTTAACTCTATATATTTTTCCACGCTTGCTTGGATCTTATTTTGCAACCATTAGAAAAGTTATTACTGCTTTGGTTCCTCGTTACAAATGCATCTTGGAACAGTGATTGCATCATGATAATCCGAATAGTCAACTAATAGTTAAATAAATAATAATTCCATCCTCAAAGAGATTACAGCAGGCTTCCTGTGCAGGATAATTTTGGTATCTGTTATTCCAACAGTTGTAATTTGACACTTACATTTTTTTTAACTAGCCCTCTGCCCTAAAAAGGGATTAACTCTCGATCACCCAATTTATCCAGAGCTTACTAAAGGGCACTAGGACAGGGGGGGGGTCAACTTCAGACAAAATTCAATCTTGGTTTGCCAGGTACAATTAAAAAGGATTCATTGTTTTATTACGTATGAGGATTTGCATACATAACATAAAGGATAAGGCTCGCTTTAGTATTTATTTATTTCTAGTTTACTAAGGTATGAATAGGAATGTTGGGAAATCTTCATACAGAGTTAATAGAAATACAATAGATAAAAGACTATAAATGTTAGGCATTGCCAATTGTGATAACTCACCTTCTCTTCTCATGCCAACTTTGAGACACTTCTTCAGGCGGCAGTACTGGCACTGATTGCGATGGTGCTGGTCAATCGGACAGTCTCTGTTGCCCCTACAGGTGTAAGTCAGGTTTCTCCTCACTGACCTCTTAAAGAAACTCTTGCATCCCTCACAGGTAAACTGCCCATAGTGCTTCCCACTTGACTTGTCCCCACACACCATGCAGTCCACATTTGGTACCCCTTTATCTCCAGAATGAACAGGGTCCTGACCTGGGACACCTCCTTTTGGGGTGCTGGGAGTTTGAGGGGTACCACCAGGATCTTGATTGCAGAGCCCCGTTGGGTTGTTCACCTGGGGTCCAGGAACACCAGGAATTTCCTCCTGCCAAGGGTTAACCACCATGGCCATAATATAGTGCAGAAGACAGAATGCTCCAGGAAGCAAGCACTTCGCACCAGAGACTACTGATTCAGCAGTGCAGTTGCAGAATTCACTGGGAAAAAGCCAAAAGCCACTGGTTCCTTCTGTAGGATTTGCCTTGTGGCCTTAGATCCTCAGCAGTCTGACAGCAAAGCTTTCCCAAAGGGTGTCCAGCTTCCAAAAAGAAAAAAAACCTCCAGGAAAACAGGAAGATGTGAATGTGGCTTTAGATCCTCCTTCCAATAGCAGAGGGAGGGGTAGGGAAAGTCATGCACCCAACACATAAATGTCCATGTGTGTGTCTATCTATTAATCTATATTTATATGGAGCGCAGTGTGTGGTGGATCCTCTATAGACCAAGGAAGGCTGGGAAATAAAACCTGCAATGAAAAGAAAGATCATGTAAAAAAAAAAGAAAAGTTCTACTGATAAATAATTCTATAATAATTCTATAACAATATAATATATATATATATATCACAAATGTAAAATATCTTCATAACCAAAGTCTCACATTAATAAAGGTTCATATATATATATATATATATGTATTTAATTTTTTTTAATTTTAAAATTAAAAAAAATTAAATTTTTCATTCTGAACTAACATATCTTACAAACCATCCTCATCATCTCAGATTTTGTTAAATTGATTTACAGAAATAAAGTTTTAATATTTTGAAGAAAAGCTCCCATTGGACAAGTTATTGTTTTTCTTACAGGTTTATAAATATACCACTGAGCATTGAAATGCAATGTATTGATGGTGAACGGGTAACAACAGGGAATTGAGCGCCAGTTTCTTCTCGTGATCGTTTGAACAGAAACAGTTTTGTCATGTGCACAGAATTATCTCTGTAAACGTACAAAAAATTTTCTGTCCACTAAATCTCAATGTCACAGAACGCCATTAGTGTGCAACTTGACAAAACACTTTTTTTTTTCTGGAAGAGATTGACTTTTGTCAACTCGACTATCCATTCAAGAAGATATTGAATACTTCAAAAAAAAGTTTTTTTGTTCACCCCCCTCCTTTCTCTCTCTCTCTCTTTCTCTGCAATTTAAACATTTTAATCAGTCTTAATCCTTTTACAGTGTGCTTATTCTGCAGAGGAATTTGCTGTTGGGAAATAAACAAAAGAAGACATTATAGGCGCTTGGGAGTCAAATGGTACATGCACACACTGCTTTTGTGAGCACGGATTTCTCCCTTTCAAAGAGATCACTGCACACAAGAGGAAACAAAAATAACCAAACGCGCAAAAAAAGCACAGAAATGCAACACGTTACCTTTTTTATGGTGATCTTTCTGTTTCTTATGGTTCGGTGAAGCTGTATGGAGCAATGTCAGGTTTTTATGATCGCTGCAAAAGATTTAAAATGTTTCTTTGGTGGATCCTGCATGCATTTCCCCTTTATTTTCTGAAAGCAGTGATGCAGCTTGTAGCCCACACAAAATGAGAGGAGAAACTTCTGAAAGTGTCACAGATTTTGCTCCTTTCCAGATCCCTGCCCCCCTATCTGTTCCCCCCTCCTCCTTCCTCAGCACAGCAGTATAAGTAGTAAGAGATGCTCTTCTGCTGGTGTGGAAGGCAGTGGGGTCTGACAGAAATTCTCATTTACAATGTGTCCATGGAGCCCCCTCCTAATTAGGGCAGGCATTCCATAGACAGAGCTGGGCTTGCACATCATCAGCCTTCATTCATTGGCTCACATTATCCCAAGGGGTGGTACAGGGTGTGCTGTAGGGGCTGGACCACTGTGGCATGATGTTACCCTGATCACCTGCTAGGGGGCTTTTCGCCCAAATGACAAATAGAAAAGAATAATAATAATGATGATAATCACTTTCTTTAAAAAAAAGAACACGGAATGTTGGAAGATTACAGAAATGTTTACAGATAAAAAGAAATAAAATAAATCTCTATATAAATACTGTATATATACATACATACACCCTAGTCCATGTATATATTATATTAACTAATTAATATATTCAATATATTGCATTTATAATGAATTGTATTTATTTTCTCATATTGTGGCAGAAATATTACATGGCACTTTTCAGTTTAACATCCTGTCCCAAAGAGCTTGCAATCTAAGTAACCTGTAAATACTAATAAGCATGTGCTGGAAATATAACATAGCCTATATCTACGCAGCGCTGTACATTATAAAATACAGAGTATACAAACAAGGGGATAAGTGCCATTATACAGATAGATAAAAATTAAATGAAATAGAATTTCATACATCGGTTAAGAAAGCATATATGTAAATGATGTATAAATGGATATAAGTGCAACAAGCCTTGACACATTAGGAATGAGATCCCTGCCCCGAAGAGCTTACAATCTAAGTATGTATTTATATATGTTTGTATGTATATGTATGTAGAATTTTATTTCTATAGCACCACTTGGGTACGCAGCACTGTACATTATAAAATACAGAGTATATAAACAAGGGAGAAGCGTATCATATCTCTTTCCCCTTGTATGAATTTTATTAATTATAATATTATTTATATGTGTAATATTATTTTTATACATCGATATATATATACCTAGATAGATTGTAACCTTTGGGTTGGACAGGCAAACGTTTGCAGTATCAGTCCACCCAGTCGAAACCTAATGGGGAGTATATGAGAGGTAAATGGTCTATAAGATCCCAGGCTGACAATGTGTCAGTGTTTGTATATAGTGAAAGGACTACTCAGTGTACATTGTGTGACACATAATACGCCTATAAGCTTTTTTTTACACGTGTATTATTGTATTTTGAAGCTGTGCCTTTTGAATTCTAATTGTTTGTGTTATTGTTTAATTCTGCTTTGCTTGGTATTGTGATTGCTGAAATAACAGATATTCCTTGTACCCTGCAGATCATTCACTAGACCCATCCGTTTTATTTCAGACTATTGTTGCGTGAAGGGTAGCGGGCTTACAACTGCGACTCCTATCTATACTATTCATATCTAATATTAGAAACCTTGACAATGTGGATATTCAGGATTTCCATGCGAAAGGTGCACTGTGTACATTTTACGATAATATGGCCGAACCTGTGTTAGAAACTCCAACCAATCAGAAAGTAAGTTAAGGGAGGTCTGAGTTCCCTTTCCCTGCATTCCCACTAAGCAACCATGTTAATTAGAAAAATTGCCAAAGAAAACAAACTATTTTATTTGGAACGTTATAAGCGCGCCCCGCAGTTCCAGCCACCTGTCCTAATAATTCCACGCGCTTCTTTATTAATTGTAATGGCGGACAGGCAAATGTGCATTTGAATTCTTTTTTTTTTTTTAAATATATTTTATGGTTTTACATATTGTTTATAGGTGGAAATTACACTTGGAAATTAATTAGATGCTAATTAAGTGTTATTCTCTGGGTTTTTTTTATTGTAGGAAACAAGCCACGGACTGAGACCCAGAGCTTTGGATTTATGTGTAACGTTCATTTTATACCAGATTTATTGGCATACAGTAAGCTAATATATGTCTACCTTATGTGTTTGTAGTAATTAGATGTTTCCTGTGAGTATTAATTAGTTTTAACCATAGAGACTTGGCAGCTAGACCGAGCAGGATCTTTCTTGAAAGCAGAGGGTGGGAGAGTGCAGTGCATCCCAGAAGTTCCGCATTGCTGGAATGTTGGTATGGGGGGGGTGACCTTTATCCGAACTGTCGTGTGAACGCAAGATTTTTAACATATGCATTTTTTCTCTCAGTTTTAATAGGTGATTAACAGCAGATTATATACATTTGCCTTAAATCCAGGAAGTCTAATTAAAGCAACCCCTTATCGCTGACTTTTATGAG
This sequence comes from Hymenochirus boettgeri, assembly GCA_019447015.1. Classification (NCBI taxonomy): domain Eukaryota; kingdom Metazoa; phylum Chordata; class Amphibia; order Anura; family Pipidae; genus Hymenochirus; species Hymenochirus boettgeri. The sequence goes on from CM033476.1 coordinate 310,302,304, forward strand.
CACACTCTCCCGCGCTAATTGGCATCCAGTGTGGCAGCGTTAGAGGCTCAACCCAATTGAGGGCGATGTTTGAAACCACTGTGTTTTATTCTGCTGGCGGGCACGCCACATATGTACGGACCTTTAGAGACCACAAACTGATTATTTAAGTGATATTCCACTTATCTTGATATTATCCCTTAAAATCATGTCACTGCAGAAAGAGGAAATATAAAGTAGATGGTTGGAGAATTCATGCAACTGAGGATGTCTGGACTCACTGAGCTAGAGAAATGGGCAGTAATGTCAGAGATTAAATCTTTTCATCCTATTTTTCCACCAAACCCATGTCCTTTTTCTAACGGGGTTAAGTCCCTCTGAATTGTTTTGGAATTGTTGTTTTATAGGGAATGTCCACCCCAAAACTATAATTTAACCCATTACTGACCCTACTAGGTAATTTAAAAATCCTGACCTTTCATCTCTGCTCCAAATGGTTCTCCAGCAATGCTTGTCCAAAGTCCAGGAAAGTGAAGTGAAGGAGGTGTCTGTGAGCCATCCGGTCCTTGCTGATTCCTCAACCTCGACAAGGAATGTGACATGCGCTGTGGAGCCCTTTACTGCCCTCCCTCCATCATGATCCATCCTCTTCGGTCGTTGCACCTAGCGTGAAAAGATTTGGTTACAAGGTAGGTGCCCCCTTCCCACCCCCAACTGCCAAAATATTTTTGCAAAATAATGCTCCCAATCGTTACTTACGGACCCTTCTCTCCCGCACCGTCAGCCGCATCTGTGATTGGCCGCATCTTAGCCAATCACAGACGCGGCTGCGAGTCCAGCCTCTGCTTGCAGCTTCCTCAAGCAGGGAACTGGATTAGAGACGGCACGGGAGAGAATGGTCCGTAAGTAACGATGGGAGCATTATTTTGCAAAAATATTTCGGCAGTTGGGGGTGGACAAGGGGCACCTACCTTGTAACCAAACCAGTAGGTTTTGGGGCTGGACATGCCTTTTAAGTGACTGTATATGGGCGGCACGGTGGCTCAGTGGTTAGCACTGAGCCACAGTGCTAAGTCCGGAGTTCGATTCCACCCTTGGACACATCTGCAAGGAGTTTGTATGTTCTCCCCGTGCTTGCGTGGGTTTCCTCCGGGCACTCCAGTTTCCCCCACAATCATAAGGACATACTGATAGGTTGTATGTGTCAAATGTATGTGCTTAGATAACATTTTGGTGTAAAATGCATTAAAACCCCCTGGGTATAGAGCTGGAAGCATGTGGATATATGAGTCTCTTTTAAAATAAATGCTGGGAACGTTGTTGTTTTCTGGAATCTCATGGTGGTCTGTATTTATGTCCAGACACTATATCTTCTCTAGCAGTCTTGCTAATGTAGATATGATTCCTTAATAAATCATATAGACACAGGAGAAATACCTTCCACGTCTAAAAAATGTAGTTATTCTATATTAGCCACATTCCAATTTGTTATGATATTAACGTAGGACATGTCCACTCAAATAACTGTTCCTCTTGTCTCGATTGCTTTGTATTTAAACTTTCTGACCTGGGTTTGGACATCAAAAAAATACAACTTAACTTTTCCAATTGGCAGCTCATCGGCTCCCTGGTCATGTCTGACCAAAATATCCAATCTTGAGAAGTTCTAACTTGCTGATTAACATTTTTGTGTAAAGCTTTTTAGGTACCTTTCTCAGGAGAACAGTGGATTAAAGGGTATGTCTACCCCCAAATTACATTTTTGCTGTAATGAAGGGACCCCCTACCAACCCTAAATGCCAGGTTAACTGCAGAGAAACTTACCTACCAGCCCTGTGCCCTCAGCCTCTGCTTCTAATGCTACTTCCCAGAACAGAGTAGCGTTGGGGGCTGGATCAGCAGCTGTGTCCTTGATTGGCTGAGAATCAGCCAATCACAGACGTGACTGCCGGCTATTGAAAAAGCCGAAGGAACCCGGTCTGGTAAGTCTGTTTCTTTGCACTTTTTTCCAATTTAAACCTGGTTAGGGCTGAGAGGGGGTCCCTACAATACAGAAAAGTTTATACTTCACATTAAGGCAGAGACAAGGGATCCAGAGGGTGGGGTGGAGGGGGCTCCCCTGCGCATGCTTAAGTCCTCCAGGAGGACAGGGAAGGGGCAGAAAATCATTTTACACAGACAGGCTCCTACTCTTCAGTTTCCTGGACTTTGACTAGACATTGCAGGACAACCATATGGAGCAGAGGAGAAAGGTAAGGATTTTTTTTTAACATTACACAGTGGGACCAGCAGTGGGTTAAATGTTTAGATTTGTGGGTAGACATGCCCTTTGAGTAAGTAAGAGGGACATACATGTCAAGATAACTTCACCTCTATGTATGGACTCCCAGGTTAAAGGGTAATTGTGGTCTCCATACCATTACCCTTTATTATTGAGCTCTTTGTACCTTTCAAATAAGCCTAGGATTATGCCTCTAGTTTCTTAAGTTATAGGCTTACACATCCCAGACTGCCCTGTCTCTGTGACAATCAGGTGTTAAAAGCTGCCATGTGCCTTGATAAGCCTGGAGCTTAATGTAACATGTCTGCTCAGACTGGTATCCTGGCCCCATCCCCATGTGGCTAGATTCAAAAATGATTTAGAAGTTTGAGGGTGGGGCTTATGATGCAGCTGATGATGCTCTGTCCCATCAGTGAGCATGCTCCAACCTTTAATTTGAGGGCAGACCCCAAGTGAGGGTGATGTCACAGCTCACAGTGCTAGCAGGAAAATACACCCTTTACACAGCTGTAACTTTGGATAGACTGCAGCTAGAAACATTACCTAGGGTATTTTTGATAAAGGCCACTTTTATGGAGACCCCATTTCCCCTTGATGTTTTCCAATAGGACTGATGCTGACAGGGCATAGATACCTCCAGACCTTCTGATTGATTAACTGTCTTGGTATTTTGGTCAGACCAGGATCATCTCCGAGCTAATAACACAACAGACCGCAGTTGTTTAATACAATGACACAGCCAACTATATGTCACTTGAATAGAGAGCCACAGTTCCTTTCTCTTACGTCCCCTGCAGTTATTTCATTTTGGAATTGTGCTTTTCAGTAAATGGCATTTAAGCCTTTCCTACTGTTTGACTGTAACGCCGGCTAATTGGCACAAAAAGTTGTTATGTATGTATGTATTTTATTTCTTATATAGCTACATATTCCGCAGCGCTTTACAACTATTTAACCAATTCGCAACAGGCCCTGCCCAGAAGAGCTTACAATCTAATCACTTTATGTACACATACAACCTCAGTATGTCTTCATGATTGTGGGGGATGTCTTTATGATTGTGGGGGATGTCTTCATGATTGTGGGGGATGTCTTCATGATTGTGGGGGATGTCTGTATGATTGTGGGGGATGTCTGTATGATTGTGGGGGATGTCTGTATGATTGTGGGGGATGTCTGTATGATTGTGGGGGATGTCTGTAGTCATGTCATTTTTGCACTTATCCTGTCGAACATTCATCCAAAACGGACAGGCTGGTACATCGTTGGCTCTTCAATGGACTTGTGGCAAACCATCAACTGCTGCCCTTTTCCATTCAACAGTGAAACTTGTGAGCCGTCCAACCAGTTGTTTGTTGCGTCCGGACAATAGAGTTGAAATATCGGCCATGTGTTCCTAGTCTAAAGGTGGCCATACACATGCGATTTCCTATCTGTTGGCACACATGGACCGACCGATTTCCATATGCAGCATAGGGATCAGTCAGCCATGCGACCATACACAGTACGATCGGATCAGCTCCCTTAAAGTAAAGGGAGCCGATACCGGCCGACAGAAATTTTCGATCATTTCCCACTGACTACGGTTGTTTGTCGGCACTATGATTGGTCGAGAAGAGTCCCTAAACACTCATTATAATGGGCCCGATTGGATTTACCCATTATCGTTAGAGTGTATGGCCACCTTAAAAGTCATGCTAAATCTTGATAAAATTGGTTAGTGCGTGCATTAAATAGGCCTTATATTGCAAACGTTAGTGAATGGAGAATGGGACGGATACAACCTGCCCCTTTAATCGCCTTTCTGTTAAAGTTTGGAAAATTTGTATTTACACATCTGTGACTTTTTAATGAAATCCTCCCAGTATTTTTAACCATAATTGCATCTTGTAATGAATAATTTTTCCCTTTACAGGAATGCAATGGGCCATTTGAAAGTGATTGAGTTTGTGTGTTTTGTTGGATGGCAAATCTAATGTGACACATACAGGAAAGGACCAGGGTGCAGAAAGGACAGATTCTGGCCGCCTTTCCTAGACACTTATCTATTGGACCCTTTTAAGCATTGCGGTTGGTCAAAGGGGACAGTAAATAAGCTGTTTCCTATAATTGCTCGTAAAATCTTTCACTTCAAATTCCATTATTCATTACAAGCAGAGCCAAGGGGTTCACCAGTCACATAAATTTGGTTTGGATCCCTTTTAGGTAAAATTCATTACCTTTATCTGGAGTGAAATTCTGCTCTTTGAGGTCAGAGATTCCTCAGTCTCCCCCAGTGATTTATTGAACAGATAGAATGGCTGAACCAACATTACTCATTCCATGGAACTGGGGCTCTCAGGTGGACCAGAAACATGGACAATGAACATCACCATAAACTTTTAAAGGGGCCCATCCGCATAAATACTACAATCGTACCATAATTGTAATGTTAGGGGTATCCTGCCATGCAATCAGACACAGAGAAATAAAATATCAGTGGGATCAGTGATTGTTCAATTATCTTGCTAGGTGAATGGGACCCTCAAAAGAATTTGAATGTAAATGTCCCTAACCATGTTACAGGCCAATACATAGATTAAAGCTTCGTACAGACGTCCAATGGCACGCACGGGTGAAACAGAGATTTATACACATTGTGCTTTATGGGTCGGCTACAGAAATTGAACATGAACCTTAATACACCCCTGTTGTAACATATAAGGACATTAGAAGTCACCATGATCATATAAAAGGACAAATCCACAGGCCAATTATACAGATCATGCAACTGCCATACCTTACTATACGGGGCAGATCACTGTTTTCTATAATACACTACTTACAGTGAGATATTGGGAATAGGGAATCACCATTTAAAGGGTATAACCTGTGTATTATACAGTAATATATTGCACTGAATCATTTGAATTATTCAAAAACTCTTAAAGGACAACTACACTGTACAAATGAACTTACTTTTTATAAATGAAATGTACCAGGGGCTGGGAGATAGGATTATTCCTAACTCCCAATATCGTTTGTGGAGGAGCTACAGCCCGTACAAGGAAATCTAATAAAAGTTCTTATCGTTAAAAATTGTGCTAATTTTGCCCCAACCAATAAGATGTTATGTACCATTTAAAAGCCAATATCTGATGGGTTGGGGCAAAATTAGCACCCTTTTTAACGATATGAAGGGCGATTTACCCAGAAGCCATGCTGGTGCAGCACTAACTGTGTGCGACGTTAAGGCTGGCTTTGCGGCGACTGCGTGAGATCCGGAACAGGAACTAGCGCAGCCGTCGCAAACCTATTTACCAGAGGCTGCGTGACTCTTAAGATGTAAGTATTTAACGCCACTAATAGCGTGCGGGTGAGATTCACCCAGAGCCGCGCAGCCCTTGCTGTTAATCCAACAGTTTTATAGATAAATGGATGCCCTCTGGTGTCTGTGGCTCACCATTGTTATCCTGGTGCCCTAGTAGGCTTGTCCAACACTGCAAAGACATTTTACCGGCACATAGAAATATTCATTCAGAAAATCCCCCAAATGATCTACGGTTGAGCGGTTAATTAGGCAAATAATTGATTTGCACATTACCAGTCAGTAAGATGTCCCATCATCTGGAAAGAGAAAGGTAAAGAGTGGTCCTTTCTAGCTAGAGATGGACTAGAACTTGAACGCGAGTTCGAGTCGAACTTAACAAGTCCAAACAGACTCGAACTTCTCAAACTATTCCTGACCCGGATTTCTAGAACTTTTTCGATAATTATCATGAATTTGATAATTATCGAATTTACGAACCGTTCGCTAACCCTAGAATGTATTATTTTCGTTAACCCTCGAAAGTATGGTTCGTTTTCGCTAACTCTAGAATATATCGTTTGCTTGCCCTCAAAAGTATTGTTCATTTTCGATAACCTTTGAAAGTATTGTTCGATTTACGCTACCCTCGAATTTATGGTTCTATTTTCGCTAACCATAGAAAGTATCGTTCGGTAACCCTCGAGTTTTGGTGATAGTGCCATGTTCCCCAGACCATTTCCCACTTGCCACAGCCATTTACAGTAAGTGACCATTGTTGGTTTAGCTGTAAATCATACAGACTTTTCAAGCTATCACTCCCCATTGATTTAATGGGTCCGAATTCGAACTTCGAACTTTCAAACTTTTACTGAAGTTCGAAAGTTCAAAAATGGACCGAACTTTATGAAGTGATTATGAAGTTCTTCAATCTCTATTTCTAACCTAAAACTTTCAGTAAATTCCCTGTCTCAATAAGGACTCAGTACAAATAGGGTTCCCCATGATTAAGATTTTCTCTGGGATTGTGTTTTTATGGCTTGAATGGTTCCATTGCTCATTTATACTCTGTGCATGTTCCACCGTGACTCAGTAATTCTCTGTTTCCACTGCTTAGTAATAATGGAGGGCAGGGTTGTATGTAAGTTTAGCTATGACCTTGTTGTATTTGACATTCCATAGGAACTGTACACACGAAAATCCTGTCTCTTGGTAGGACTGTATCTATCCATGGTAAAGTAAGAAATTTAAAGGAGAACTTAACTTAAGAATCTTAACATTTGAAGAAGATAAATGCAGCGACACAGAACTTTGGATTGGTGCCTTGAACTTTCCAAAAGTTAAATAAAGGGCATTAGAGACGTTCCCAAGCAGAGAGTTCTGTTTTAAAAACAGATTTTCCTTTTTTTCCCCCGAAAGAATTGGAAAAATTCAAAAATCCAAAAACATAGACCCATAGAAGTCAATGGAACCCGGAACTGGAGGTATCTACCAGCTGGCAAAGGATAAGTAATGATAGAAGCAGTTTTAGTAAAGTTAAGTATAAGAAATTTATGTCTCGGGGATATTTAACCTGGTTATAAAGGCAAGTTGTTAGGGGGGACAATGGACAACTTTTTATCGACTCACCTTTTTTCTACATGGAGATCTGGAGGTGACACCTGCAGATCCTTTCCCCCCCCTCCATTCTACGGGTCGAAGAAGATACTTCTAATAAGGATGGTTCTGGAGGTAACACCTGCAGATCCTTTCCCCCCCTCCATTCTACGGGTCGAAGAAGATACTTCTAATAAGGATGGTTCTGGAGGTTACACCTGCAGATCCTTTCCTCCCCTTCATTCCTACGGGTCGAAGAAGATACTTCTAATAAGGATGGTTCTGGAGGTGACAACTGCAGATCCTTCCCTCCCCTCCATTCTGCGGGTTGAAGAATATACTTCTAATAAGGATGGTTCTGGAGGTTACACCTGCAGATCCTTTCCTCCCCTTCATTCCTACGGGTCGAAGAAGATACTTCTAATAAGGATGGTGTTGGGGGTGACACCTGCAGATTCTTTCCCCCCCTCCATTCTACGGGTCGAAGAAGATACTTCTAATAAGGATGGTTCTGGAGGTAACACCTGCAGATCCTTTCCCCCCCTCCATTCTACGGGTCGAAGAAGATACTTCTAATAAGGATGGTTCTGGAGGTGACACCTGCAGATCCTTTCCCCCCCTCCATTCTACGGTTCGAAGAAGATACTTCTAATAAGGATGGTTGAGACTTCTGCAGCATCAGGGCGGAAAAGCTCTCACTGCTACCAATTGCCCATATTGTCCTATTTGGTGGAATTTCCTGAGCTGCCAGGTAATACTTGCCCTGTGATTGGTGTTTAGCACCCTTCTCCTTGGTTGCTCCCCTTTCTTTCTATTACCCTTGTATTATCAGTGTATTGTATAAATAATTAGCACTTTGTACCCAAACGCCCTGATTGCATTTTCTAACGGCTGCGTTTGTTTTACGTCACGTGATCCCACAGAATCCTCACACCTGCGTTTTCAGACGGCTATATAAAGCGGCCCCCTCGCTCCAGATGAGATGCTCCCCGTCGCTGGGATTTTTAATCCTTTCTACACAAGGGGGAAGAAAAACACAGCTGTAGATAAAGGGCTCTACGCTTGACTGGAGGATCCCTCATCCCATTATCCTTCTCTGACATTATAAAAAAAAAAATAAAAGGAAAGAAAAAGAAAAAATCCGGCAATTATGGAAAAAAAAAAGAAAAAACGCAGAAAAGTGTTTTAACCTTTTCACCTCCTCGAGCTGTAGAAATGAATGGCACCTGTCTAACCGCATTAAGAGACTTGGAGATAGTTCATAAATTGAGAACTTTCTATAGGAATGATTTAGAATGAATCAGCCTGGCCCTGACTCTAATGGCTGAGTGATGGCTGTAATATCCATATATATGAGCTTCTGGACACGGATTTACAAACTGTTATATCCAGAATGAAGCCTAAGGGGCATATTTATAAAGGGACGTTAATTTTCCGCTGCCGTTTTTCCCACCATTTCCGCAAAATCGGAATTACCGTGATTTATAAAACGGCGAAAATGGCGGCGGAAAGTTAACGCGATAACATTGCATCAGTTACCGCTCACTTCTATTTATAAAGCGGCGGTAACTGATTTCTGGCGTTAACATGGGCCATTTTAATCCGCCAACTTTGAGTTGGTGAAAACAGCCGGGTCGCTTCCAGAGAGGGCGGGGGTGTACGCCCACCCCGCCGCAGGTGGTTGCATTTGCCAGAGGGGAGCTGCTGGGTGTACACCACCTGCCGCACAACCCCTTCCCAGCAGCCCCTCCCAGCCCCCTGCCCTGCGGAGGAGGGGAAGGGAGGAGCTGCTGGGGGGGTGGAGGGACCCTCCAGCGGGGGCACTGAGAAGTGCCATTTGGGCCTCAAACTGGGACCCCCCTTCCCCGGCCCTTGGAAGGGCCTTTGTGGCACTTAGAAGTGCCCTTGCGGCCCTTGGAAAGGCCCTTTGGGGCTCAAGGGGCCCACAGCTCGAACCAGGACCCCCCTTCCTCTGCGCTTATAAGTGCCTTGGCGGGCCTTGGAAGGGACCTTGCGGCCCTGAGAAGGGCCCTTTGGGGCTTAAGGGGTCCTGCAGCTGTGGCGGTAATTTTTTGGCAAAAATAACGGACCTTTATAAATATGTCCCTAAATCTAGGAAAAAAAGGTTTTTGTTGTGCTGGAGATTGCCATGGTTTTTAAACAATGTCCCAGCATATAGCGAGGATAGATGAACGAAACAACCGACATTTCTTCCCCGGAACTTATTGAAGTTCGAAAAATCCGATCCCAACTGCCTAAAGGTGCATACATATGTGGGACTGCAGTGGCCAACCTGCGACGCACGGTGTGTATGCATGCCTGTTTCGGAAGATAATTGTGCAATGTATGGGCACTTTGTCGGCCGAAATGGACATTCAGTCGGGGCTCGTTGCCCGATCCACCAGGCAGAACAGCAACGAGCCCTGACCAAATGCCAATTTAGACCGAAAACGTGCCCATGCACAATGATCAACCGAAACACCCGTGCATACAAATTTCGCATCGTGGGGTCGGCCCCGCAGTCGCATATGAGGCTTTATTGTAGAATTTTATTTGTGCAAAAAACTCTTTGAGCTGATGAAGATCTTTCCGGTGTTTGTCAACATTTAAAGTACATCAGTTAAGGTTAAGATTCTGATTGACCCAAATAGTACTGGGTTAATGGACAATAGCTACTACTGGTCCTTGTTAGAGGAGCATGGAACAGGTGTGGGCAGTGCAAAGAGTGTTCAATGCAGAGGGTTTCATGACTACCCTTTTCTTCAGCTCACACCAAGCATTTAGTGCAACCACACACCCATAAATCCTACACTGGTTCACCCCAGTGACACAACATTTTCTACCAATGGAACCAGAACTTTATCTAAATCTTCCTAGGAAAGTCTTTCTATTCCAACCACCTAGAACCAAGATTATTTTGCATAATTGCATGGGAAGTGTAAGTATCATCATACGACAAGAAAATGGAGAGAATTGTTAAAGACCATGGCACAGAATGCTTCCCATTATAATAAAAGTGGAATTGCCTACAGATGTGACACTTGGGCACAATCATTGCTTCCACTCCCCCTGTAAAGATAATTTAGCACATATTCCATATTTAATTCTTGGTTAAACAACTAAATAGAACATCAGCGGCTTAGAATTTGACAAGGCAGAGATTCAGCCCTCTGGGTTGCTGTTTTCTTTTACTCAAGGTTGCCTAGTTTTGAAGATATTGAGCTCCAAGTAGGCAGATGTTGGCTGGGGACATTACAGTATCAAAGACAGAATTCAATCCCCTGCCTAATAGTGATGGCAGCAAAGGAGCCTGGAATGCACATGCTCTACCAATAGTTGACCAATGAACAGGGAGCCAACATACTGCAGGTGACAGAAATCAATTCCCCTGTTTTATAAGGCAGCTATCCAGGAATCCAGAAAAGCTGTGGATTATCCCACGTTGGGCTGGAAAGGGATGGCTTCTCTGCCATTATGCAACCTGAAGTACATGCCTCATGTGGTAGAGTTCACCCAAATAGTACAGGATTGTGCACTAATAGGAGGCAGTGGCCATAACGCTAAAGCTGGCCGTACACCAAATAAATATTAAATGAGTTTGACTTTCAATTGTCTCCATGATCTAATATTTCTCAGAGCAGTGATTTAACTCCCCGACATCCAGCCCAATATATTTCTTAAGGCCTTCATCAAGATTAAGGCTGGACGGACAGGAAGAGGCCTACCCCATGTGGCATTTCTATAACAAAAACTAAATGCCGAACCCAAGATTAAACGTATTACTAATGCCCCGATCAAAAGATATTTTGATCTGCAGCAATTTAAATGAATCAAGCACTTCTCATCTACACGCTTGACCCATGAACAGGTTAAGCTTACAAAGAGATTTTTCTATAAATATTACAATAGAGAAAATAGACCACCCCTTTTTTTCCCTCCTTCTTGCTGATCTCCATTCGAACTTTAATCACATTAAGAAAGGAAACGTGTTAAAACCCAAACCAAAACAATTGTAACATCTGCTCCTTGGGCATTGACGAGCCAGCAGGGCGTATCTTGTAAAACGCGATGCACGCACAGGACTGGAATGGAGAGATGTGCAGCTGTCCATTAAGAACGTAGTAAAATATAAACCCACAGCAGTTGTGGGTGTGTAACCTTTGCCTCAGTTAGCAGTTCGATTTAAACCTTTGATGGAGAGGAGGAAGCTCTGCATTAATTCTACCGTAATGCCTTGTCCCCGGTCAAATCCATGGTTACGTTATTGTAGTGTGTTTACCTAGTATTATGGAAGTCAGGAGACTAAGTTCTAATCAGATCTAACCCAAGTCCCAAGTTTGCCAACTACAATATGATATTGTAATTTACCAACTACAGTTTGGGGGGCTAACCCCAAAGAAGGAGAATTGTGTATACAAGGCTCTATACGTCACAGTCATTTGAATGTAACCTCAGTGTTACAACTATTGTCTCTGGCTTGGGGAAATATCAGTTTCAGAGCAGGAAATCTACAGGGTGACTTGGATACCTACCTGAGGCCTGGTACACACCTGGTACAATTTCATACCAATCTTTTAGGCCGACAATACACTGATTTGTAATCAGCTGACATTTCAACACGAACGGACGCGTGTCCCATTGAAGACCAATGAGACATTTGTCAGATTGAGGTTTGTCATTGACTGGGCCTAAGGTCAAGTTCAGCTGAGAAAGTTAAGAGAGCCCTGCTATAGTAGCAGAATTGCAGTCCATAAAATATTCATGTATATAAATATATATATATATAAAAGCAAATCGTAAGTTCTTTATTGTCCTTCACGCCAATCTCATTCAATGCCGGTGTTCAGTGTGCCCGTTCTGTAGGGCCCCAAATATAGAAAGAAAATCCTTAAACATCGCACCTCTTCGTCTTGCAATAAGTATTCTTTATTGTCACACTGTGTCCAAAACTGCAACGTTTCGAGGCACACGGCCTCTTCATCAAGCAACAGTTAGCATCACACCCAACATATACATTTATGATTTAGGTTGGGAACACACAGAGAATTTTTCGCCCCCAACCGTTCAACACAAGCGAGCGGTCAGCCGGTACAAATCACAGTCGGTCACAACAAAAATGGCATAAGACGACAGTTCGCTGTGACCTATCGTCCGGTCCATAGGCGACCGCCACGTCCGAATGCTTTTTTGCCAATCCAGGTGAATGGGCGACAGACATCAGTTGCCAGAGATGTGTTTCGCCAGTAATTTATTTGACCCGACCGATCGATATACAAAAATATGGGTCAGTTTGGTGAAATAAAATGACTTGTGTGTACCCAGCCTTAGTGTCTAAATACCTAAAGGTAGGCATATGAATGATCGATGGAAATCCCATTGGAACGCAATACAGTGGGCAAGGGTACAGGGCCAGATCCATTGTTTCCAATACAGAAAATACAATGTCGTCATTATCCACGTGATTGTTCACTTAGGACACTTAAGATGCGTGCACACAGGCTGATGTTTGCTTCAATGCGTCCAACCCAGTTGGCTGGGCCGAAACATCATCGGCTGTGGCAAACATAGCTTCTTCCGATCACTGCTCGTGACGGATCGTATGGTCCATTGAACACCATGGTTCTTATTGGGCAAATAAAGTACAGAGAGCCAATAGCAATGTCATGTATATCACCCTAATATCCACATCGTAAGGTCAATCACGCAAATGTATTACATGCGAATCGCCGTGTATCCCTACAGATTCTGACGTGTGTACACCCAGCTTTACAGTTCTTACCAAGGAAATATTTACAAAGGAAAAGGGATCTGATAAGGTATAAATAGCTTGTTGAATCTTTAGAATGTAGAATGGATTCTTAATGCAATGTTTCTCCACAGGAAGCCGCCATGTTTGCATGCACCCTCCCCCAATAAAGCAAAGATAAATGTGGGTTCCAGACATAAGGAGCTGACTAAGTCTTTCCAAAGAACTCAGGGTTAAAGTTTGCTGCTGCAAATCATTGGCGGAGGGACAGGCTACCCTTTTAGTGAACTGCCCTGCAAAAAAAAAAATGGATAAAATCCTGTTCTCGCCCCAGCTGTCAGACATAGAGACGGAGGCGATGATGAATCCCCAATGACTCGCCATATTTTAAAGGGCGGAAGAAGGAAAGGCCTCACTCTGAGCCTGCAAACTCCCAGCTCGTGTGGCCAGACAAACAACAAAGAATCAAGGAAAGAAAGAAAAAAAACACAAGACAATTTGCTAGCACTACATCTGACTTGGGTTGGGACATAAAGTGACAACAACAACTGCTTAAGGAATTGGAGACCACATGTGTCAAGGCAGGGTCAGGTCTGGAGAAGAATAGAAAAAGGCTTTTAATTTACAACCCGACGTGACAACCCACATTCACCATTTGGCAAATTGTGTGGAGCAGCGACATTGATGGGAGTTATTGGAGGCTGCAGTGGCATTGAGTGTTTGTTTAACAGAGAATGGCCGGGAATGTGTTTTTCCCATTCAAAACATTATCACCCCCCCTATAAGCTTTATTCAGCTCGATAAAAAAAATCTGATCTGTTGCTGCAAACTTACACGGGTTGGAAGGGTTGGAATACTTCCCGACATATGGAAAATTAAATAAGGAACGCTCACATATTAAATTCCATCGGAACGCTCAAAGTATCGAAAACTATTTTTCGAACAACCACATAACGATATTGAGTGGTTTATCATAAGAATAAAGAACAGGACAGGGAAGACCCCATCTTCAAGTCCCCATGTCTACACAGATTTCAAGGAGAAATCTGCAGAAAGATGGGTAGCCCATGGGCTTCTGATCGGATATCCAATCGGAAGAACATAGGATGTGATGAATCTGGTCCAGGTGGCGAGCATGTTTGTGTGCTCTGCTGAATGGCAAGGAGATGCTTTTAAATGGCCTCTCACAAGCCATGTAGAAATGGGCAATAAAATGATAAGGAAATCCGTATCAGTTTTGCATTCACATACACACTGAGACCAAATTGAGCAGAATAAGCTGATGTTCTCCAATGCAATTGGTCAAGAGTTTGGTATTTCAATCATTCAACAGGACATACAAGACCAACAGTTGAAACAGATCAGCTGTACAACCACCCATGCACATAACTATCTGCTCTCTGGGGAATAGCAGGAATCAATTACCCTACTCCAGGTGCTGCTCTTTCCACAGGCCTGGTCAGCTTTACAGAACATAAGGTATAAGGAGATCAAAATAATAATTACGGTAGTTAAACTTTCATTTATTGCCGTCTATCGCTTTTAATGTTGGTTAAGGATTTCTTTTTTGTGGTGGTTACGAAATTGAGTCTTCACAACTCTTCACAACTAAATCAGAATGTAATGAGTCGCTCTGCGCTTACTGCAGGGCCCATCAGTGCAACGAGGTTGTTTTTTTGTAAACTGCTAATTTAAAGTTTGTTGTTGCTGTAAAACAAAACAAAAGTTTGGTTCTGGACTTTATTAGATACAGAGCCCCCCCAGTGTTCAAAGAGATTGACAGATCAGAAAATATCAACCGAACCGCCTTTGCCCGCTTCCCGGCTGCCTACACACACAGCTCGCTGTTGATTTTGAAAAGCTAACAGAGAAAGAAAACAGACCATTGTCATCCAAATTATCAGCCTAAAACGGTCCAGTCCAGATGCTGCATTCTATCTGCCAAGATTCCGTGCCACTTTTCTTTGCTGCATTTAGTTTTATCTTTATATTCTCACCTGCCAATTTTAAACAACAGGGCCCCAAATAACCGGTCCTCCTGTGCTAATTTCATGGAATGGTTCCAGCGCTTTTCACATTGTGTTTGGGGGGGGGGCAGGTAGAAACCTTGCCAGAAAATAAAAGTTAGCGCCAATGATCCCCTCATTCGTTTTCTTTGTTTGAAAATTTCCTGGCAGCAAAAGTAGATATTTGTACTTTTGTGATAGTTTGCAATTAACGGAATTAACTTTATTGACAAAAATGGCCCACAAGGGGATGATATTTTGTAGGGAAATATACGTGACAGGAAGGAGTATCAGTATGTATGTATATGTTTATTTATATAGCACCACTTAGGGACGCAGCGCTGTACCGTATTAAAATACAATCAGTGCAAGTATTAATGAATTCCCAGCACACTTGAAAGATCTTAAAAAAAAACAAAAAAAATGACAGAATCTACAAGATTCAAAAGTTACATTTTATTCTCTAAAGGGGGACAGAACCTACTTTACTGATTCCTTACCTTTAAGAGGCTCCAAGATTTCAAATATATTTGTGGCCCTGATTACACTTTTTCATAAGAACTTGTTTATTTGCAATCTATATTCTAGTTCACTAAAGAAAGCCATTCAGTTGCTTTCAGTTTTAATTTTATAACCCCCCACCCCCTTTAGCACTGGCTGGTACAAATTATCAGAATTTATCTCTCTCCCTGGGAGAATCATACTGAGCATGCCTGAACTCATTGAGCTAGAGGAGGAGGTAGTAACCTCTGTGATTAGTGTACTAAACACAACACCTTTTAATTATCAGTTTCTGGGCCACAAAATTGTGTTTAATGCTGGAACTATCCTTTAAAATCTAGGATTCTGACACCAAACTCCATAGGTTTAAGTGACAATGATATTGAAAAAAGGTTTTATTTATTCTATAATCTCAAACATTTCAACCATTTCTAAATCTCATATCGGTAAGGACACAGTGGCATGTTAACACACCATACACACATTAACAACCTGTCACCACTTTGTACGTGGAAAGCCCTGATAGACCGTTTTTGATAAGAGTTTTGATAATGACCTTTTTTTTACAGCTTTGACTTTCACCGCTATTGACTTTGAAACTGAGATTTTCTATTTTTTTTTGGTGAAATTAAACATTGAGAACAACAACAAATATTGTATGTAAAGATAACCCCACCCAATATCTTCCCCTCATTAAAGGAACCAGATTGAGGACCAGAGCCGCTAGCTAGTTCCTCATCAATGGGTTTGCAATAGTTATGAATATACAGTAACTTACCTAAATATGCAATCTTTTGTCCAGGGTCTGGACTATGGGAGGGAGGACATGTTTGAAAAGAAGAATGCCTTACCATTGGCCGAGTTCTGGACTCTGGGATGGGGCAGGGTGGAACAGATTGCAAGTGCCACTTTAGGTAAGTATATTTGTGGAGCAGACAAATCTATCAATAGTTTAAAAACACAGCAGAATTAAACAGACATCTCTATATTATTAAACAATAAATACTTCTCAATGGTCCAGTTTTCACCAGGCCCTGTTCTGAGGAGATTGTCCCACTGTCTTAGTCTGCCGAGCCTTGTTCTGAAATGGGGAGCTTGGTTGGTGCAGGAGCTTGGCTAAACAATCCAGGAGTTGGGTGCGTATAAGCTCCACTCATGTCCCATATCGTTTACTGACCAAATCCTCAAAACTCCTAAAATATAATCAGACATTGCAAAGCTCCCCTCTAATCAAGAGAGACCACAACTGGCTGACACATTCCGTAGCATAATAAAGCAGTCCAGATAACAATATTCAGGACAAACAGTATCTATAAGGTTGAACATTTGTCTGTCCCTGTATTTGCAAGGCTGCCTGTCTGCTTAGACAAACGAAGAAGGTGTCAGTCCCAGAAACGCCCTGGGATAATGGCTCTGCACTAAACGTGCATTAGGAGACATTTGTTCAGTTCCAGTGATAATTCATAGATAATTCATAAAATTATTTTAATTGAAAAAAAAAGGGCAAGGGCTGTAATGAAAAATCCAGAATTGACCAGGATTGAACTGTAGGTACCAGATCTTAACAGATTTAATTGTCCATGTGTCCTTTCTAGTCAATGGTTTCTGCTCAGTACAAAGTTAACAGTGAGGAAGATACTAGTTGGTAGTAGCTACAGACTAGTTAGTTAGTTAGTTACTATGGACTAGTTAGTACTATGGACTAGTTAGTAACTATGGAGTAGCTAGTAACTATGGACTAGCTAGTAGTAACTATAAACTAGTTAGTAACTATAGACTAGTAAGTAGTAACTATGGACTATTTAGTAACTATGGACAGGTTAGTAGTTACTATGGACTATTTAGTAACTATGGACTATTTAGTAACTATGGACTGGTTAGTAGTAACTATGGACTGGTTAGTAGTAACTATGGACTAGTTATTAGTAACTATTGACTATTAAGTAACTATGGACTGGTTAGTAGTAACTATGTACTAGTAAGTAGTAACTGTGGACTAGTTAGTAGTAACTATGGACTATTTAGTAACTTGGTATACACACCGATACCACAGTATATAAACATTACCACAGCATTTTAATTACTTATCCAACTCCCCATTTAGGGCATTTTTATTTTTTTCTGTATATAAACACGAGCTGTGTAACTGCACTTTATAAACTCGCTGTGTCTGTTGTTGTGTAAATAAATCTAGTTACATATGGCTGCCGTGTTTTTCCAGCGATGATTTTGCACCCACCTAACAATGTGCACAGTGGTAGAGCCTAGATAGGGGCCTGGTAGAGAGCTGATGGCCGGGGAGAGGTGAAAGGCGTCTAAGGGATTTGTTGACTTGAGCAACTGATAGAAAACTGCCAAAATAAACAGAACTAGGGGGGTTGGGATCATCCTGAGGAGCCAAGATGAACACTGACAGAATGGGCTCCATGACGTAGGGACAGTCTAATATTTAAAGGTTACAATTAACCTCTGGGTGACAAGGAAACAGGCCATTTTTTCAAGCAGGCTATTTGTCTCTCTAGTAGAAAACAAAGTTGTGTCTCAAGGACGTTTTGGAATATCTCACTAGACTCACGTCCCACCAACCCACGGAAAAAAGACTTTTCTTGCCTCTTGCTTAGGAGAACAAAAAAGCAAAAAATATTTTTAAGAAAACAACAAAAAAACACCATACAATATTTTCGTCTGACCAACCGATATTGTTGTATGGTGTGGGTGCCAATCTCAGTCACCCATTAGCCCTAATTGGACAAACAGGCAATCGGGTATGTTGTTAAATCAAGGGGGGGGCTGTGCGGTTTCCCTATAAACACACGATCGGTAGCACACGATCGGTCAGCTGCGGGGACTTTTGCCGCAACAATCGCTAGTGGTGAATGATCGGCCCGACCACTTGCTAGTGGTGAACAACTGGCCGAGACAAATTCTGTCCTGTGTGTACCAGCCTTAAGATTAAAGAATAAGTCCTAATCCCTCGCTGTACAGATAATAGTTTAAATAATTAAATTCCAGGTGCCACTGGTTATTAAAAGGGGAGGAGTTATGACTGGATGGGCCAACCAACAGACATACTCTGCCAGAAGTACTTCCTCCCATTGGTGTGGAGTGTTAAGGGCACCGATATGGTAAGTATCCCAGGGACGAGGTTTTAGACTTTTAGGTTTTCGCTTTGGGAGTACAGCTAAAGGTAGGTCTCCCCTCCCCCTTTAAGTCAAATAAGTATGGAACATAATACAAAAAAACCTGTCCTCCGGGCATGATGGGATATTTGTATACATGTGGATTAAAGATTTGTCAATTATGTATTTAATACATGTATCGATATTATCAGCCGATTGTTTGGTCCAGTAATATTTGTTATTAATCATCTTTTTTTTACATCCTCAGATTTCCACATTGGGCCATGAAATGGATAGCATCCTTAATACTCCTGTTTTATCCCGCTCAGCAGCCATTGAAATACCATCATTCCATCAACATGAACAATCTTCATCTCTGTAGTCTGTGCCAAACACTGAATTTTTGACATTACCCTAAGCATGCTGGGATGTCAACTACTCAGTTAACCCAACAAACATACCAGCATGGAAGCTCTTGTCTTGTGTTACAGCCAATCGGCAATTCTCTTTTCACGGTCTGTAGCAGTTTAAAAAAATATCAAATCAGGTATTTGATTGGTTTCTCTGAGTTGTACCTCTTTATTTTGTGATTGAATTGTATGTCCTCATACTTTATTGAATGTTGAAGATAATAGGGGGATGGTAAAGAAAGGAACATTTTTCTTTTATGTTCTTGGCTGAGTTATCGTTTTCATGACCTTAGAAAATCTCTTTCTTGACTCTAACTGTGCAGTTTCCATACTGAAAATCAACAGTTTTTGCTTCTAAAGCTTAGTAAAGTCCTGCAAAGTCCCAGAATTCATGGGGCAGAGAAGGTCAATGATCCACTAAACCAATGATTTCCTTTAAGACTCTTTATCATTTGGCCTTGACTAGGGCTTTGATGTAAAATGTCCACATTTATGACGAATACCTAAAAATAACGGACTCGCACAAGCTCAGATAAGATAAACCTGGTTTAGTGTAGATAAAACTGTAGATTAATGATACCATGGAACAGCTGGACATGTTGTACAGATCAGAGTTATGCTGGCCAGTGGTTACTCTGACCTGACAGTAGTAACTGAGTAGCCTGAATGGTATTGAGGGGAGTGACCTCTTGGGTGGAGGGAGAACAATGCCTGTAGCTCCCCAACATTGTTTAACGACTCAGTCTGTCCGTCTTTTCGATTGACTGCCTGGTGATATACATTAATCAGAAGGGAAGAAGGGAATCCAATCCATAGCCATATTATCTTGCGTAATATATGGATTTATAAGCTGGTGAAGTTTGATTGAAACATTGCCAGAAAGTTTTGAACAACCCCCACCCTGCAGCACCTATCTTGGAGGAGTGACTATTAGATGCACTATTGTGTAGCCATCTAGCATTGTTATGGGCTGATACCACTATTGTCTAGTCAGCCAGCACAAACTTTGTCGGGCACATCGAAAGTAGGCTGGCACTTTGCTTAGAGATATACTGTGGGTTCTAATAGAACCCAGTTTCAAATTGAATCCGAGGGACGAAACTTTCGGAACTTATCGAAATCGAAAGTAGATGGTTATAGAAATCGAAAGTAGATGGTTATTGAAATCGAAAGTAGATGGTTATCGAAATCGAAAGTAGGTGGTTATCGAAATTGAAAGTAGATTATTATCGAAATCGAAAGTAGATGGTTATCGAAATCGAAAATAGATGGTTATCGAAATCGAAAGTAGATGGTTAAGAAATCGAAAGTAGATGGTTATCGAAATCGAAAGTAGATGGTTATCGAAATCGAAAGTAGATGGTTATCGAAATTGAAAGTAGATGGTTATCGAAATCGAAAGTAGATGGTTATCGAAATCGAAAGTAGATGGTTATCGAAATCGAAAGTAGATGGTTATCGAAATCGAAAGTAGATGGTTATCGAAATCGAAAGTAGATGGTTATACGAAATCGAAAGTAGATGGTTATCGAAATCGAAAGTAGATGGTTATCGAAATCGAAAGTAGATGGTTATCGAAATCGAAAGTAGATGGTCATTGAAATCGAAGATCAACAGACCAGGAAATCTGCCTATTTGTGGCAAGCGTTTGCTTGGGTGGCGTTTATTGATCCGCCACAGCGGATTGACAAAGAAGCCCAAATGAATGCATTCATGCATAGGATTATCATCATAAACCTCTGTTCGTCACACATGGGCATGTGATCGTGCGTTGTGCCTTTTCCATCCGGACGAATTTACAAAACTTAAAGGGCATGTCCACCCCCAAAACTAAAATTTAACCTCATACTAGCCCCACTGTGTAGTGTACAAAAATCCTTACCTTAATTCTCTGCTCCAAATGGTTCTCCTGCTGTGCCCCTCCAAAGCCAGGAAAACTGCAGTGTGACTCATGTGTGACTCATCCTGCGCTTGTCTCTGCCTCGACCTCGACAAGGTTTGAGGCATGCACAAGAGAGTCCTCCCCCCCTCCCTCCCTCTCCCTCCTGTTTTTCTCTCCCTCCCCCTAGCTCTAAACCCCTTGTATATAATGTAAGTATTGGTCTCCCAACCCCAGCCTCCTTAATAGAATTTTAAAAAAAGTCCCCCGATAGTTTCTTACCATACCTCTCTCCCCTGGCTTTCTGAGCAGCCGGCAGCCGCGTCCCTGATTGGCTGCCTCTCAGCCAATCAGGGACACGGCTGCCGGTCCCACCCCCTGCTTGCAGTTACGTGCAAGCAGAGGGCCGGGGGGTGCGTCGGAGGAGAGAGGTAAGGTAAGTTAAGATCGGGGGACTTTCTCAAATTTCTATTATGGCGGTTGGGGCTGGGGGACCATTACTTACATTATATAAAAAGTTGTAAAAAGGGGTGGACATGCCCTTTAAGAAAAAAGGTTGTGGTTTTTACAACACGGTCATAAAGTAACACCTCAGATGTAAAATAGCGATCATTAGATGCGGTTTGTGTCATTGGCGTTATTCTGCGACCACATTAGTATAGTATGACACCTGTGGCCCAATACCTGATGGTATAATACTGGCTGGTGTATTTTTTAACTGCAGCACAACAATTCAGCTGTGGTCGAAAATGAATACAGAGGTTGATAAAATTCTGCTACTATGGTTATTTTTTGGTCACAATAAAGTATCGTTATTGGTAATTCCCGTAATAAACATTGTAAGTGCAGATGGGGGTATTTATCTTTAAATGTGCTCCCTTTCTAGTAAGGAAACCCAATCCCATAATACCTGTAAAAAACAGAAAGTGTGAAGATGCAAGGGAAAGTTTACCCCGGTTAACCCAGTACACACATGCCTGACACTAGGAACACTTCCCCTTTCATACCCCTTAAGTCGTTAAATGTCCTTTCCTACAACAGCCATGTATAGGGTTACTTCCAATTTCTAGAACTCTTTTATTTGGACTATTTTATTTTTTATGGCCTCCCAGTCCTCCAACCCATTGCCTGCAGCTCTCTGCGGACCCAGCACATGATCCCAGTCTCTGTAACAAGGATACAACTTGTGAAAAGTGAAACAACAGGATTCCTTGTTCCACCTCTCTCCCCCAAGCAAAGGTCGTCACCTTTTATGGCCTCTGTATGACATGCTGGGTCACGTTGCTTCTCCCCCACCCCAGTCACATTCCCTGACCAGAATACATTCCTTCAGAACCAAAATGGACAGCGCTGTTCCCTGTTCTGAATGTTTTATCACTTCTTCTGGATCTTCATGAATACTGACAAGTCCAAAATAATCGATTTTCAAAACCCAAAACATTGCATATTATTAGAAAGATTTAGTGTAAATGTAGATGTAGCGTTGTATATAATTGGTGGTAATAGAGTTCTGAGGACTTTTGAGAATCCACCAAATCTTGTGATGTCATTGTGAGGTCACATTAAAATGATACAGGCTTCATTTAATAAAGTGTCTCATCTTGCTGTAATGGCAATACATTATGTGATGTTGTCATTACTTAGTGACATCATTCTTATGTTTCTTAAATATTATGAGATAAAGTCACTGAAGAAATGGGTGGTCAAGCTGGGTAAATTGACAGATGAATAACTTTAAAAAATCAATTTTTTGAGGTAAAATTTCCAGGTGTGATTTCAAGGGAAATAGGTTATTATGGGAAAACTACCCAGTGTGCATTACCACAAAATGGCCACCTGTACGTTCTTATTGACAAATATGTCTAATCCCAGGCCTACTGAGCTCACGGAACATCTAGAACCAGATTCAATAAACTGTAATTGTTTGCAAAGTAACATGTTTCTGAATGTGCGGTCAACTTAAAAATTGCACATTCCTGTAATAAAGGTTAGGGAGCCAGTGAAGGCCAATAGAAATTTTCTGGCCAAACCCAGCTAATTCCACAGTCATGTGTGTACCCAGTAAGGGTGGGCATTAAACCCATACATTCCACACAAATGTTTATTCTGAGACATTCATGGCAGGCTGCATTGAGTTAGGACAATATTCCTTATCAGTGCAAAAGTGTTTAGTGAACTCTCCAACCATGACCCACAGTCCACTACCCAAGTACAATACCCTACAGCCCCTAAAAGTTCATCAACAGAAGAGAAATTACCAGTGTAGACATTTTACTGTTATAAATAAGAGTCAGATGAATGAACTATTCATGAGAGTCAGCTGCCAAGCTATAAATATTATTGTGATCACTTTTTGAGAAAGGAGGAAACTGACTTTGTCTACTTATAAAACATTTATTGGAAGAAAAAAAAAACTTAAACAAACCACTGAAATTTATAATATTAATAGATCAGTCCTTGAGTCCTTGAGTAGAAAAAGGGACTGTTGAAAGATATAAATTTGAAGAACAGACGTGTTCATAAATCTACACTGTCGTCAGAGGATTGATATGAAATTATAATCAAAAGTGCTAAAGACATGGAGACATCTGAGAGAGGGAACAAAAAATAATCAAACAATTAA
The DNA here is from genome assembly GCA_019447015.1 of Hymenochirus boettgeri. NCBI lineage: Eukaryota > Metazoa > Chordata > Amphibia > Anura > Pipidae > Hymenochirus > Hymenochirus boettgeri. Next base: position 310,325,730 of record CM033476.1, read on the forward strand.
CAAATGATCAGAAAAGAAGGTTTTTCAGGGAAACAATACCTCACTTTTATTAATTAGAGTAATATGTTGATCATTCCAGTTATCTGTTCACCTCCATGTTGAGATTTAGGCCTGGTGGGGATCATCTAGTCATCTCTGCTGCTTCTGGGCAATTGTCTGCTTGCAAACTGAGTATTGGCTTATCAATATGGCTGCCATAACCAAACAACCATTGGGGTTTTTTTTGCCCATAACAAGGGGTGTTCCTAGAGTTTTTGACACCTGAAACAACTTTTAGATGCTGCCTGTCGGCAGACGGGGGGTGACGCATGGCTTCATCATGAAACATAGGCGTGGCTTGTAGAGGTGGGTATGGTGGGCTGACTTACAATGACTGGTGAATTGGAGGGCTAACTTAACAATGATTGGAGGGCTGACTTAAAGGGACACTAAGGTCCCATAATCCAGAAAATCAACTCTGTGCCATTCGTTTCTATTGTTCACAGGGAGGTGAGAACGCTTATTCTCACCTCCCTGTGAATAATATTACGCTTGGGGGACTTGGAACTTACCTTACCAGCGCTCCACACCAAAAAATAGGGCGCGCGATCGGTGAATAATAGAAACGAATGGCACAGAGTTGATTTTCTGGGTTTAGTGTTCCTTCAACACTGATTTGTGGACTGGTGCTGAAATGCGGTATTGCAGAAAGGAGGATATTTTTAACTGCCGCCTATTAAGTGTTCCACCGCATGGGGCATGCCCTGAGCAAATCTTTCAGTTTGCTTCATGGTAGGGGCACCCCTGCCCCTAACCGAACAAAACAGGTTCAATTATGTAACACATACTATTGCAAATGAACCAAGGTAAGAGACATAGGCAACCATGATGACTCCATATTTGGGATGATGAGGATTCATCAGTCAAGCTAATTTCTAAGTTCTACTACTACCCTGTTTATTACTATATAGTTTACAAGCCAAGGGATATAATTGGGTTTTCAGCCTATAGGGCTTATAAAATAACATGGGCCCATTTCTGCCAGTGCTGGTAATTAGAAAACATCTGATTGGTTGATGTTGGTAAATACCTCAGACATATATTTCCCCACTTTATTACCCAAACCCCCTTATTTTGGCTGGAGCTATAACTGTTTACTAAGAGCCCTAACTCTATAATATATTTAATACCAACAATTTGAATCCCATATTCAATGATTTGTACACAGTGCCAGGCTTTTTCATTGCTTTGTTGTCTTTAATGAGTTTTGGGGGAGGACAATATTCCTGCACATGAATGGAGGCCTAGATAGTCCTACCCTTAATTGCCTGACCCAGGCCTACTAAGGCCCTGCATGGTGATCAGAGTGAGAAGAGCCATCCAGGGCCTCTGATCTTTCACAAAGACCCCCGAGGCTCTATGAGTCAGCCAATTATGTCTGATTTGGCTTTGGAGTAATAAAAATCAAGTTAAACAGGTCAAGCGTTGGGGCCACAAAAGCTTGAACACATTTCTCTTTAATAGCTCACTTAGGGATCACAGACTTGCTCCTTTGGCGATATACGGATTAGAGTTTTTTTCTATTTTAAAAAAAACATCGACACATATGGTCATAGCCTCATAGGCCTGCAATGGGAGTTGGCAGAAATATTGTAGTTTGGATAGTGTTGAAAGTCAACCCCTGTGACATCACATACATTTTGTCCCCCTGTGCATTCTGTGTACAAAAAAAATAAACTACTAAGTAAATTTTGTTTCAATCCTGTCTCCCAACCACCATGGCCTTCTGTGTTTTGTAAAAACAAACAATGCTGTAACCCAGTTATCTAAAATTTGAAAGCATCTGATTGGTTGGGGCAAAATTAGAACCATTTGTAACAATAAGAACTTTTATTACATAGGCCTGTTTATGTTTATTAAATTTATTAAATACCCCTGAAATGTCTTCCTAGGATACATTCAAGTAATGGCCAGGCTAAATGCATGACCTGTAACAAATATGATACACCAAAGAATACATCTGAAAACTTTTTATAGTGCTTAATAAAATAAATTTCATATCACCTTTTTGTAGCGAAACATTCCCACTTGCATTACCCATTTGCAAAATCATGTGACTTATTTCTGCTTCCTAATGACCTATACTCTCTACAGAGGAGTTGACCATGGCCCAGGGAAACACACAGTCCCGAGTGTTCTCCCTATGCTGTGTATAGGGAGAACGCTCGGGACTGTGTGTATGCAGATCTTGCAGATCTTGTCTGTCATCTTTCACTGATCTGTACTGTGTGTACCCAGCTTAAAAAGCAGTCTGGGTGTTTTTAATAGCAGAATTACCATTTAACTGCTGAGCTACCTTTTAATAGCAGAACTACCCTTTAATAGCAGGACAAATGTTTATTAACAGAAGAACTACCATTTAAGGGCATCTATACTGGAAAAAAAGTTATTTTAAATTACCCATTACTAGAAGCTATCAATCAAGTGCCTTCATGTGCCTTCAAGTGCTCATAAACTATTCTTCTGTGAGCAGTTTTGCTGTAGCTGAAAGAGTTTTGACAATTGCTTTGTGGAGAAAAAGTCAGGTCAGATGAAAGTGGGAGTGGTTAAAAGAGGGAGAGGGGATACTGCTCCTGAGCAAAACATGTGCTGGATTGAAGGCATGCAGCAACACACACCCTTGATAAGGCTACTTACACGTATTTATTTATAATATGCTTGCGAAGGTTCTCATTCATCCAGTCTGGTATATCTGTTGTATTCAATTAGATCAACTGGACTTGAAGTTTAGTTCTTGAAGACGTTTTGCTAGTCATCTGACTGGCTTTCTCAATTCAGAATTGAATTGAGAAAGCCAGTCGGATGACTAGCAAATTTCTTCAAGAACTAAACTTCAAGTCCAGTTGATCAATTGAATACAACAGATATAAGATGAGTTAAAATTAATTTTTTTTCAGTATATTGTCCCTTTAAATAGAATAGCTACCCTTACAGAAGGCCCTTGTCTGTTACTGTCAAAGGATTATTGGTACGGTCAAGCTTTGTGTTGAACTCTCAATGTAAGGTTAAATCTAGGAAGATACAGCCTTGGGGGATATAACTGGCAGAGTGACAAAAATAATCCAGTTAGAACAGTACAATCAGAATAACACAGAATATTACTTAGAATGCAGCTGCAGGAAGGAGGATATAAACACCCACTTATTAACACATTGTTAATAAAGATATTGATTTCAAGATCAGACAACTATCCTGTTTGAAAACACAAGTCACATTATTTGTGATGCCACGATGTACACAAGCAATATTGTAACACTTCAGTCCACCCCACATACTTTCCAATGGCTGCACAACTGTACTGACCGTGACCGTGCCTTGAAAAATAGAATTCCAGCCTGAATTCTAAACCATAATTCCTCTACGAAACTGGCCAGCTCCCGTATACTCTAATAAATATGCGGAGGGTTTATGGGTCCGCTTGCAACAATGCGCACAGTGCAAGCAGGTGACATTGCAAGGGGAAATGAGTGTGTGCTAGAGATGGCGAAACTGTTCCGTTTCGTTCCGTTTTCGGATTTACGGATCTCAGGAAAATCCCGAAGATCCGAAAATCTGAAAACGGAACATACTTTCGGGACTTCAGAGCCCATTTTTGATAATTATCGAATGTTCAAGGCTATTTTCGAGGATTATCAAAAATAGCCTCGTACGTTCGATAATTATAGAAAATCCGTCTGGTTTGGATGGAACATTAGGATTTTGGAGACGGACCCAGATCCCATCTCTAGTGTGTGCAGGATTTTCCAGCCAATATCGACCGGTATAGGTTGGCCTCACCCTAAGGGGATAGGCTTAACACGTTTCACGTCTTCATGGATGCTTCCTCAAAGACACATTAGCGGCCATGGAGCCATAAAACATGTCAGACCTGTCCCCTTAGTACACCAATGTGATAGATATATACATACATCCACTAAATACTGTACGTACAGTTAGCCTTACTTTGCTCGCAAATCCTTTAATTTTCTTTTTTGAGACATATTGCAGCTTTAGGGTGAAAGGTTGAGACACCTGCAGTCTGTCAGTGAGGCTGTGGGTGCAGCAGTCAATTACATGGGCCTTCTGGTGGTGCCTCTAGGTTAAGACGTAGTTCATGCAATTCACCTTGTTGTCTTATGTACAGACGTTTTCCCCCGATTGCTAAGAGACCATTTACAAGCCTGTTTAGAGAGTCTATTCATTGCTGTCGTTTAGTAAGGTGACCTCACTTAGCATATCAGGGGAAGATACCAGGAGGCACCTTCAAGGCCTCGTTGTCACCTAATTACTTGCATTATAACAATGTGTACTGAACGTACAGTTCCTGCAGAGCCAGAGCTTTATCAGGGCAGGAATGACACCTCCCATTTCAGATGATGTTACTAATAAGCCAGAAAAATAAACAGGGTCTGCAGCAAGGTGTCCAATGACAGTGTGGACTGTTCAATGCTATAGCAACCAATGACGAGCCCATGGTAGGTCACCTAGTTGGGGACGAAGGTTTCAATTCAAAATAAGAGGGACATTAATTCCAAATACCAATATCCTTCTATCGAATACCATAAATGTAAAATTGTCTTGGGCATTTGTGTCCCTAACAGCAGATGTTTGGGAAACCTTATTGAGCTTCCAATTCAGCTGCCATACTGTTTTTGGGGCCATGTTCTACTGTACCTATTGTCTGGCTCTCTGTAAAAGCAAAGCATTGTGGGAGTTGGAGAAGGTCATGTCTAAAAAATAGGCATAACGATATTCCTCTAAAGCATTATCATTGCTGTCCATTTCCACATTGGAAATTAGTGTAATTGGACAACAGCTGCTAGTGCCACACAAGTGCAGTTTGACAACAAGTATACAATAAAGGATTAAGGCATGATATAATATGTCCTCTCCTGCACGAAGGATCCTTTTGGCAGGCAGAGTTCCCAGACAACATTCTCTGCCTGCCCTGTCCTTATTTGTGGTATAGCCCAGTCCAATGATGATGTACAGTATATCTGCTTCCCAACACTCCCGGGAAGCCATGTTTCTCATCTCCTGCACTTACTGCAGGCACAAAACTGGCGTTTGAGGCCTAATTCAAACCAGGAACTTCCAACCTGACCACAAGTAGATAGATATATTTTCTGTCAGTTGTTTAAGCAGTTAATGAACATTTGCAGCACACATGGAAAGAGTATATTAACCTCAGCTGACCTCCTCTGTAGCGCAAACACTGCAACCATTCACTAGCACCATACCCAGGGTCAGCATGCCCAGCACTTTGATACTTTCTGGCAGGAGAAATTATTTTTGAGGGAAGCCTCCTAGCAGCCGCCTGATCCCTTTGACCCCCAGCTGTTCCCTTGCACTGTTAGGAGGGTGAGGAAGAGAGGGTCAGATGCCGGTCACAGGTTTTCTAAACATATCCCAGCTCTTCTTTATCTATGTCAAGGCATTTATTTTTATGGACTCTTCTTCTCCTCGCTCTCCCACACAACAGATAAGGAGCTGTTACTTGTGGTCCTGATTTGTGATTGGCCAGAGGGACGGGTCCCATAGAAAGCTGTGGGCTTCACATGTCTCATTAGGATTAGCACTGTCAGAAAACAAATGCAATTTAGCATCTAAAAGCCACCAGTCTATAGAAATTAATAAGATCCCTGGGGGGGCAGATTATTCAGAAAAACAGGCAAAAAACATGCTGAAATGACTGTTAGAAGAGGCGACTTACACATCAATCCCAGAAGGTTTTGTTGCACCACAACGAACATAACATAGTGACGCGAGGACAAAGAGTCCATTATTAAGGTACTAGGCCCAAAGCAGAAGCAGCAAAGCTATTTTATAGGATTCAGGTTGTCTGGAGGATGTGTGGGCTGCAGGAAATGATAATTAATTTAAAGGTATGAAAATTGTCTTGTTACTATTCATTGCACCTCTTGGTGTATAGGGGGAAAGGAAATGTCTCCTTCCACAACATTTATGTTGAATTAGTGAAAAGAAAACTCCCAGCTCATGTAAAAGACCTCACTGGTGTAACAAAGACCACCATATTGGATTTTGTTACATGATACAACTAAATCAGTGAAGGCAAAATACAAGGGAAACACGTGCTAATTTTGCCCCAGCCAATCAGATGTTAGCTTCCATTTGAAAGCTAATGATGTAAAGCACTGGATGGATGGCCTCTTCCCTTATTTTTAAAAAGCCAAAGGGCTGGGGAGAAGTGAGAAAGCCTGTTATACTGATCCAGAGTGCAAGTATGAGAAATGCAAAAGTTTGCTAATGGTAATTGAAGTAAAAAAGGTTAGACATTGGGACCTTCCAGACTGGGGTTACCTTGACGTGGTTGGAAGGCTTTTTATTCATGTGATCACAGTAATGTATACTAAAACCCCTTTGTTTATAATGTATGCCAGTGTGCAGATAATATGATATTGTATGGGGCCTAGGAATGTGCATTAATTATCTTTTCTTTGTTTGTATAAATGTTTGACCAGATCAGTCGCACTTCCGCAAAATGTAATTGTAATTCAGCCTAAAGGTGGGTACACACCATAAAATTCTTCCTCCAGGCTGACCGATCGATGCTTCCGACTGGTTGGCCAGGAGGAGGGACTGCCAGTCGCGGCAAAAGCAGCGATCCACAGAGGACCGCACAATCGGTCTTGGTTTTTTGACCCGTCCAATCGTGCTTTTGTCCAATTTGGATGAAGGAATGGTCGGCGATCTGTCGGAGCCACCATACAATACTTTTTTTTATCGCCTCGAATTATTGTATGGTGTGTACTCAGCTTAAGTGCTTCCAAGGTCCTTCTATTGTATCCATTTGAAAGCTAATATCTGATTGGTTGGGACATAATTATCTCCATTTTTAACGATAAGAACTTATTATATCGCCCAGTAAAGAAAAAAAAACACCTTGATGAATGAGGAGCAGATTGTGCTGTACTGGGTGCAGGGTATTTTTGCAAACGATAACATGAAATGTAAAGCTAGGTATCTAGATAGATATATTTATTTTTAATGAATTCCATTAGCCAATTAAAAATAAGGGGTAAAGATCGATGACAAAGCAAGATGGATGAGGCAACGGCCTTATAACTCAGTGTATCTTAAGTGCTGACTGCAGAGACGGTTCATCTGGAAATGCAATCACAGTTGAAGCCATTTGCCCCCATCTTCATTTCGGTGCAGTTGTTGATTTTGTGGGATCCTCTTGGCTTCCAAGTGCTAAACAAGCTTTTACAGCCAGTGCGACTGATTTACGACGGCCCTAAATGAGTCTCCTGACTGGGGCTCCCACTGAGAATCCCATAGGCATAAACACATTCCCACACATACAAAAGCTGCAGAGATTTACACAAACATCAACACCCGTGCAATCGGCTCCTCTGTTGTCTACATTATGTTCATGTATAACGGAGCCACGGTAAATTTAAAGGAACACTAAGGTACAAGACTCAATTACATACGTGTCAACAAGTTACCATTTTATTTCTTTTTTTACTAGGCTTTTTCTCTACTATTCCCAAAGATGGTTCAGGCCATAACACTATAAGACACCCCCCCCAAGAGCCTGGACCAATCAAAATGATTCTAAAGGATTGTGCCGGATCTGCAGTATGGTCCAATTTCTAGTCAACGTTAACAGTATTGGCTTGATCCACTTTCGGCCTAGTCTATGGGCAGCTTGACTGTCAGTAAGGAAGAAGGTGATTCAAAGGCTCTTCTACCAGTTTTGAGAAACAGTTTTATTACCTTTGCTACTATTGGTGCTTTGGGTGGGATGACAGCTATTACAGTAAATGTGGCCTACAGTGACATAAACAGACCTTAGTAGTTCAAACTAAGAACCGATCCCGGATCCACGGCGGATTTACCTCGTTCGCGAACAGCGGATATCGCGGATTTTCCGGTTTTCGGCCTTCCGAACTTTTCCGAACCACGTTTTCGAAAACTTCGGGTCCGTATTTTCGAAGAATCCTCGTATTTTCGAAGAATCCTCGTATTTTCGAAAATGTGGGAACATATGTTCAGGTCCGTATTTTCGAAGAGTCCTCGTATTTTCGAAGAATCTTCGGATTTTCAGAATCCTCGTATTTTCGAAGAATCCTTATATTTTCGAAAAGAATCCTCGTATTTTCGAGGATTTTTTCCATTTTAATAGGTTTTAATGGGTCCGCTCGCGGATTTTCGAATTTTTTCAAAAATTCGCGGATCCTTGAGGGGACCGGATTTTGCGAAGTTCGGACATCTCTAGTTCAAACCCTCCTTAGATGTAGAGAATTGTATGCTCCATACTAGAGGCCATTGATAAGGTTGTGCTAAAGCTTCGTACACACGTGAGATCATTTTTTCACGATGTGCACAACGAATGTTCAGCTTCCATCTCTTTATACACCAGTTCTGCCAATGATGCCCTGTACACACATCATTGATAGTGGATAGAAAGTGTTCGTTGGTAAAGGTGTTACGCGACGTACGTATTACGTGACGTTAGTAAAATCATGTTTTTGTGAAATTTTGCACATGCGGATTTCATTCAATCTTACATTGCAGTCTACCGATGATCTGCTGACTATGTACAAACATACGACAATCGGCAGAACGAATCCGCCAGGCTGATTGTCAGAAAAAGCAGAGAAAAGTTGTGGATCGTTGGTCTCAAAAAGTCGTTGAAGCTCCATTTTCGCACGAATGCCATGCGATGGGTCGTTGGGGAAAATAATGCTAAAATAATCTGACGTGTGTAGACACTTAAGGGTGTGTACACACCATGAACTTTTTCGGGACGATTGACTGATACTTCTGTGTATCAGTTGATGGGGGGAAAAAATTGCATGGCTTTGCAGCACCCCTCGACCATCATCTAACTGTTTGTCAGAATCGGACGAATGGGTAATCAGATACATGAGAAAACCACGCCCGAACGCTAGTGATAATGGTCAAACGAAGGATTCCATGGTGTGTTCCCAGTGTAAGCAGGGCACATTAGCATCAACTCTGCCATATCAGAGAGGTCACCTAGTTAGTTTTGACTCTGCCACATGGTAGAAGATAATGTAAGCAGAATGGGGTAGGGGGATGAGACGTTAAACTTTACACCCCCCGTTTTACATCAATAACTAGATCCGTGATTTTAATTGAAAATGTTACAATCATGGAGCAAATGTTGAATGAGGTGAGATCTTCCCATATTGTGTCAAGACTCATTAGAGTCTCTTTAAACAAATACTTTGTTTGTAAAGATGAAGGAGGAGCTTTGAGTCTTGGAATGGTCTCTCCTAGTGGGGCAATCATGGCCTAATGACCACCATCATCAGCCTTTTGACGCCTCAGTATATTGCCTGTAAATGAGTCCACGGCCTTTTGACCTTTAACAAGTCTATCAAGCCTTTAGGACGGACAGTTCAGGAGGCAATAAGGGCACAAGATGCTGGGAGATAACCTATGGAAACAATATACCTGAATGAACTAAATTATATATTCGTGTTCAAATAGAAACGAGAGTTTAGCAGTGACCAAACTAACCAGTTACATTGTTGGAGCTTTAGGGCCTGATGCAATAACTTTGTCCATTGCTAATAATTTGCAGCGACCAATCACATGTTATCTAACTGCAGTGACCCTGTAAAAAACGAACATCTGATTGGTTGCAGGAAATAAATATCAATTGCATAAGCCCTAATGTTCTGTCTAGGATGCCGGTCGGTGCTTATATAGGAATATCGTTATACATGTCACTTGGCAGGTAAATACGATGACAAAAAACAATGAACGTTGCAGTTACTTTCAAGGGCCTATAGTAGAATTTATAACATTCTTCAAACATTTCTGACCTATGTGCTGAAATGCTTGTCCACCTCCGTCAGTCAGAGACACAGGAAATTTTCACAAGGTGGAATTTCAAACGAGTTATTCAACTTCATGCTCTGTTCTACACGTGCTTTCCAGTAACTCGAGGTGCTATCCAATCGAGATGTAATAAAAGTTCTTATCGTTAAAAATGGTGCTAATTCTGCCCCAACCAATCAGATGTTAGCTTTCAAATGTTAAATAAGATCTGATTGGTTGGGGCAAAATTAGCACCATTTGAAACGATAAGAACTTTTATTGAATAACCCTGTTAATCCTTTGAAAAAAGATTGCTAATAGCCTTTTTTTTCCATTTAGTGCAGTGGATAAAATTAGCACATAGTTATAGCTTTTGTCTGCATCAAGCACCCATTCAACCAGAGTTAAGAGTATGACAGGTTTCTGGCACAGAACTGGTTTTCCAAACCACACTGGATACCACAGATGGAAGATGGCACGGTATCCAATGCTAACTCGCCATAGCTGTCCTGGAAGCCAAGCTTGAAAAGCCAGGAATTTTCTTGTAACCCAAACCCCACTCACATGCACCAGTATCCAGTAATAATCACAATTCCTGCCAGGAAAATCTGTTGGCATCTGTCTTAAGATGGCCATACACTACAAATAGTTATTGCGATCGTAAGCCGACCAATACTTTGATAGACAGTATTATGATCTAATGTCGCATAATAAGATCGAGAAAATGTAAAAATTTTAAGCCAATCAATGGAAATGTCAGATTGTACATGAAATCGGCTTAATGTATGGTCACCTTTAGGCTGGGTATGATGGTATTGACCGGTCGCCTGGGTCTAATAATGTCAAATAAATATAAATATATATTTTCAATGCAGCCGATCGTGCAAGCCATATAATACCGCATGATTGGATAGAAAGACTCATGTCCCATCTTTCTTTCCATTCGGACGAAGGTTCAACTCTCATGGGTCGCTTGCAGGCTAGAAATGACTGCCGGCATCGACTTATGTCCCTAGCCTTACTAAAGCTACTTACTAAAAGGACAATCCCATCGGCATTGATTGTTAATGCACAAAAATTTCCCTTGGCCGTGGTGTGCTCCCTGTACTGTTGTATAGGATGTCCCCCATGATCATTATTGTATGTTGCTAATTCGAACCATCTCCCTATACTTAATACAGGCAAATTAGGAGAAAGAGGGGCAAAAATTAAAGGGCAAGTAGCAGGACTGATTAATAGTAAACTGATTAGCATAACTATTAATGAATGGCATTACTTATCCAAAATCAGATCTGTAAACACTGAGCACTCTATGGAGATCAACCTTGAGCAGGACATAATTGATTGAGCACAATTTTTATGTAACCTTCATTTTCAGATTTCACTGGCCCTTAACCACCAAGAATCTGTAAATTGCAGTGGATCCAGGGCTGCCTCTCTAATGAGGCAAGGTGAAGCACATTAAAGAGCAGCTACCTGTAGGGAGGCAGCAGTTTTGATGCCGGAAAAAAAAAATTGTTAGCCCTGCAGATCAGAAATCAATGTTGGGCATCATTTACCAGTCATTGTGGGCATTATTTACCAGTCATGTGTATAAAGCCACACCCACTTCCGGGCAAAGCATCACCCACTTTCAATTATAAAACCACACCACTTCCGGCGGTGCAGCAAGGGGGCAACATATGTTTTTTTTTTTCATGTGCCAAAAAGTCTAGAGACGTCCCTGAGTGGATCTTGTGCAACTTTTACTGAAAAAAAATAAAAAGTTGGTGTTAAAATAAAATTGATTCTTATACAGATTCCCCCCCCCCAAACACACACAGTTTCAGGGCATCAATACACAATTAAAGGGATCAAACATGGCTGCCTGACGAAATAATTTTTCCCATTGGATGATGTAGTCTAGGAAAAGTCACCTGGTTATCATACAACAGGCTCAGAAAGTCATGTGACGGTAAGTCTGCTTCATTGTATCCCCGTCATGATTCTGTTTGAAAGGTTCAGATGTAGAAAACATCTAGACATCTGTTCTCCATCTCAATATTGTTAACATTCCATCAGCCTGGTTAGAAAAAAGGCACAGTTCCATGTACACCCCATGGATGGTCTCCATCAACCCTGTCATGATGGTTTGTGATAGTTAATAACAGATTCCCTAAAATAAGTCTTGTGCTATGATAGCAGATTGGGGGATAGCAAGCAAAATGTCAACTTACACGGATGAGATCTGTTAAAGGAAAGAAGGATATCATTCAGGATAAATTGTTCTGCAATATTTATCATTTAATTGTACTAGAATAATGTGTTTGGAATTGTTTTATCTATTACTGGCAATACGGCGGTTAAGGGAAAGACTATCATGGTAGTTTATAGCTTAGAGGGACAGAGCTCTATACAGTATTATACACGGGGGGTTAAGCATTTTTTTGGGTACCAACCCTCACGTCTCTCCTAAACCAGTTGCCAGATATTATCCACCATTTTAAGGTTTTTCCTTAATGTTAAATGTCCTTTACTATTACTGCTGTATGTATTACCTGTGTATGTAATAGGTATGACTTTGTATAACATGTATTACCCTGTATGTATGACTATGTAATTGTAAAACACCACAAAAGATGTTGGCGCTATATAAATCAATAATAATAATAATGATAATAATACTGCTATTTGGCAGAAAGGGGGTAGCATTTTATTAGCTTGCTTACTGCGCCATACAAGGCTGCTTCTATATATGACTCCAAGCAGCAGATTTTACTCCAGGTATTAGCTGCTTTTCAGTCATAAACTGAGGGGCCAATTGGGTGTATTTGTGAGGGAAATTAGAAAAGAGATTCATTCAGGAGGTTAAATTTACCAGTTTATATTTTGACTACTTAAATTTTACACCAAATGCTGGCCATACAGTTATTAGACTTACCTGAATCGTTCTTGCGTCATTCTTAGTAAAATACTTTGTGGCCAATGTTTCAACCATAACAAATCAATATCCACCCAGAATTAGAGATGGCCGGTTCGCGGACCCGAACCTGGATCCGCCGCGGATTTATCACGTCCGCGAACGGCGGATTATTCCGGATTTTCCGCCTTCCGAACTTCCGAACCGCGGATTTTTTTTTTTTACGAAAATTTTCGAAAATACGAGTATCTCCGTAATTACGAGAGTCCGCGATCTTCCGGGGCCCGGAAACCGCGAAGATCCTCGTAAATTCGAATTTTTGGGGCTTATTTTCAAGACGGAGCAAGCCACATGACCCAAATTAGCCAATGGCAGCTAACATGATTATTGCCAGCCCCCTGGGTATAAAAGGCTGCTTCACAGGCGACATTTTGTCAGTGTGTTGGAGTGTGTTTAGTGGAGACCTGACAGTGTAGGAGTTGGAGAGAGATTTTTGCGCTTTTTGAGCTTTTTGAGCTTTCTGTGTGTGGATTTCAGTGTGGTGGTTTAGCACTTGTTGTTACCCACCCCTGTATTCACACATCTTGAGACCCAACAGTCCTTTTAAGGACTAACTTTGTGAGACCCAAAAGTCCTTTTAAGGACTAACCCCCCTGTAAGTCCTTTGGACAAATTTTGTGTTAGACCTTTTAGAGGTCTAGGTGTCCTGTTTTTTTGTTTGTCTTTCTGTATCTGTGTGTCAGTGTCTGTGTGTTTTGTGTAGCTGACGGTGCTGCCTTTAGCAGCAATCAGCAGCTTTTGCTGTCTGATCTGCTGTTTGCTGTCAGTTGTGTCTGTGTCCTATTTGTGCTTTTAGTGTAAAAAAAAAAAAAAAAAAAAAAAAAGCTTTGTGTTTTTTTGTTTGCTTCTGTGTTGTTTTGTTGCTTTGTCTTTTGTGTTTGTGTGTGTGTGTGTGTGTGTGTATATATATATATATATATATATTAATTTTTTGGGGGATAATTTGGGAGAGGGAAATGCCTGGCAGGGCAAGAGGGAGACCCAGGAGCAGGGGTGCTTCTGCACGTGGAGGGAGAGGGAGAGGGAGAGGCAGAGGAGAGCCTACTGAAGGCTCTGGCCAGGAGCTACCTGGCCCTTCGCAGGGCAGCCGGGTTACCGTGCCCGATATTTTTAGGGGTAGCCGGGCTAGGGCTATCCCTTCTGATCAAGGAAGGCGGGTAGTAGAGTGGATTACCCAGCCTTCCTCATCCACCTCCTCACAGGCACAGAGCAGCCGAGCTGCTACTGTAGATATTGTGCCTGCTCCTTCCTCACCTGAGGCTCCTACTGTGGGCATGGAACCTGATCCGCTCTATCAGGAGTTCGTTGCCCACATGGCCCGTACCTTCGGGGATCCGGAGGAGGAGTCTCAGGATATGTTTTCGCACACTATGTGTGGGGCTAGTGTGCTTGAGGAGGAGCTGTGCACTGATGCACAATCTTTCCTGTCGCCCGAGGCGGAGGAAAGTGCTCAGTGCACAGGGGGACAGGAGGCTGACGATGTCACGCAGCAGTCTGTGAGCAGCCAGGGAACTAATGCAGGGGGTGAGGTTCCAGATGCTGCTGCTGTTAGTGATGCAGCCTCCAGTATTGAGGAGGTGGAAGTGGACGATGAGGTCACCGATCGTCCATGGGTGCCCTCTGTGAGAGAGGAGGAGGATAGTGTCTCTGAGGGATGTCCCTCAGAGCATGAGCACGATCCTGAACCCAGAGGCAGGACTGGGGGCAGGGGCCGGGGCAGAGGCAGTGCACCTAGTGGTGCACGTGGAGGTACGGCACCAATGAGATCTGGTGCCAGTGCCCCACAGCAGCAGGTGACCTCTGCTCCGAGTCGTGTCGGTGGCTCAGCGGTGTGGGAGTTCTTCTCACTGGCTCCAGGTGACAGCACAGTTGCAGTGTGCAAGTTGTGCCTGCAACGTGTTAGCCGTGGGAAGACCACATCACATTTGGGCACCTCCTCTATGAGGAGGCATATGATTCTGCACCACTTTGCCCGGTGGGAGCAGCGGACAGGGAACGTGCAGGCACCCACACGTTCCCTACCTCGTGCCCAGGTAGCCACCGTTCCTCCTCCTCCCCCTCCGGCCCCATCAGCTGCTTCCTCGGTGGAAGTTAGGGAGGAGAGGCAGCCTTTGGCCCCAGCACGCGGTGTTAAGAGGCCTCTTGACACTGCTGCTGGAGCGTCAGCTAAAAGGCAGGTCTCTCTTCCCCAGTTGTTGGAGCGGAGGCAGAAACTGTCCCCCAGTCACCCCCAAGCCCAGCGTCTCACTGCCGGCTTAGCCAAACTCCTGGCGGTGCAGCTGCTACCTTTCAGCCTGGTAGACAGTGCAGCGTTCAGGGAGTTTGTGGCCATTGGCACACCACAGTGGCAGGTCCCTGGCCGTAGGTACTTTGCCCAGAAGGCAGTACCAGCCCTGCACGACCATCTGCAGGGCAATATATCTGCTTCGCTGGACCACAGTGTGGGCAAGTGTGTCCACATTACTATGGACGCGTGGTCCAGCAAGCACGGCCAGGGGCGGTATGTGTCATTTACCGCCCAATGGGTCACTCTGCTAGCCGGCAGAGACGCGGCACGGAGCGCAAGTGGGGAGATGGTGGTACCACCACGCATTGGTGATACGCCAGTCTCCACCCCCCCCTCCTCATCCGGTGAGCCCTCTTCCCGGACAGCTCCGTGCCCCCCCAGAGCCTATGCTTCGTGCCAGGTGAGACGGTGCCATGCAGTGTTGCAGCTTGTGTGCCTCGGTGATAGGAGCCACACTGGGGCAGAGTTGCTGGCAGCACTGCAAGGGCAGGTTGAGAGGTGGCTGACCCCACACCACCTCTCAATAGGCAAGGTCGTGTGTGACAATGCCACCAATATCCTGTCTGCCCTTCGCATGGGCAGAGTCACACATGTTCCTTGCCTGGCACACGTTCTCAACCTGGTCGTCCAGCGGTTCCTCACCAAGTACCCTGGTCTCCAGGAGGTACTGAGGATGGCCGAGTTTCAGCAGCAGAATGGTCTGCCGCAGAACTGCCTGATTTGTGACACCCCCACCCGCTGGAACTCTAGTCTTATGATGCTGCTGAGGCTGCTCCAGCAGAGGCGAGCCATCATAGACTACTTGTACGAGTACGAGGCAAGATCAGGCTCTGGGGACCTGGGTTTGCTGTTACCCAGGCAGTGGCTGCTGATTAGAGATGCCTGCCGTGTGCTCGCGCCATTTGAGGAGGCCACCAGGATGGTAAGCCGCAATGATGCCACCATTGCGGATACCATCCCACTGGTGTTCCTCCTTGAGCACACTCTGCGCGGCATACTCGACAGGGCACTCGCTGTCGAGCAGCAGGCACTGGAAGAGGAGGACGCTGACACCGTGATGCTTTCCGAGCCCGAACATCACGGTGCAGAGCAGCCATCCGATGATGAGGAGGGGGATTTAGGTGACCTGGACCAAGGGGAAATGGGGCTTATTATCATAACTACAGTAATGTGTTTATTATCACTACAGTAATGTGTTTATTATTATAACTACAGTAATGTGTTTATAACCATAACTACAGTAATGTGTTTATTATCATAACTACAGTAATGTGTTTATTACCATAACTACAGTAATGTGTTTATTATCACTACAGTAATGTGTTTATTATCACTACAGTAATGTGTTTATTATTATAACTACAGTAATGTGTTTATAACCATAACTACAGTAATGTGTTTAATATCATAACTACAGTAATGTGTTTAATATCATAACTACAGTAATGTGTTTATTATCGTAACTACAGTAATGTGTTTATTACCGTAACTACAGTTATGTGTTTATCACCGTAACTACAGTAATGTGTTTATTATCGTAACTACAGTAATGTGTTTATTATAACTACAGTAATGTGTTTAATATCATAACTACAGTAATGTGTTTATAATCGTAACTACAGTAATGTGTTTATTATAACTACAGTAATGTGATTATTATCATAACTACATTAATGTGTTTATTATCACTACAGTAATGTGTTTATTATTATAACTACAGTAATGTGTTTATTATTACTACAGTAATGTGTTTATTATCATAATTACAGTAATGTGTTTATTATTATAACTACAGTAATGTGTTTATTATCATAACTACAGTAATGTGTTTAATATAACTACAGTAATGTGTTTAATACCATAACTACAGTAATGTGTTTATTATCGTAACTACAGTAATGTGTTTATTACCGTAACTACAGTAATGTGATTATTATCATAACTACAGTAATGTGTTTATTATCACTACAGTAATGTGTTTATTAGGATAGGATCTCTGAATGAAGGACTTTCACTCCTTATTCATATGCTAATCCAACCTAGAGTTCTTCGATTGCAATCCAACACAACCCATGTTTTACAGTTTCTTAATGGATTTCACTGGCTTAATAACTATTGATGCTGCATCTTTATACTCCAGCTTACCCCATTATTGGGGTTTACAAGCAGTTGAATACTATCTTGACAAATATAGCAATAGAATATCTACGCACAACTATTTTCTTTTTGTTCACAAATTCTATCTACAAGTGCGTGGTGCAGTGACGGGGGCAAATTTTGCCCTCACCTATGGTGATTTAGATTTGGGTTGCTGGGAGGAGACCTATGTATTGAATATCCCTCTTAGAGAAACTTGTACAGGTCTATAGATGTGGGTTTGGGGAGGCACAAGGGTGAATGTGAAACCCTCATTAACGAGAATGGTTTTAACTTGAGGTTCACATGGCATTATAGGGGTGATTATATTAATTACTTAGATTTGTCTATCAGGATAATAGATTTCAGATTGACACCTTTTCCAAAAAACAAATATTAAAGGGCATGTCTACTCCTCTTAAAATAATTTAGTATGTGATAGAAGATCCAAAAACCCAGGATCCGTTCTACTTAGTTACCAAAGCTGCTGCTAGACTGAGAAAAGAGGCTTAATATCCCATGATACAGCCCCGCTTAGTCCACACCTTTGCTGCTGCACGTGGCCTTTGCAAGCACTAGTAGCAGTAGAAGAGGCTCCTTCTGTAATGGCCATCAGCAGTGACATCACTGTCAGCGCCGTGACTGACGGCCATTACCAGGAAGTAGCTGTGAGCCATGGCGCTAGATCGTAAGCTTATTTTTCAGTCTAGAAACAGCTTTGGAAACTTTAAGTAAAACGGATCCTGGGTTTTGGGGGGTGTTCTATCATATACTAAATTATTGTAAGAGGGGTGGACATGCCCTTTAAGAACACTTTAAATCCAATCATCCAAACTGTATTAATGGTATTCCTTATAGTTAATTTCTGCCTTTGAAATGTATTTGCTCAATGGATGAGGATTCCCTAGAAAAAGCATGTGAAATGAGAGCTTGTTTTGTCCAAATGGTTACAAAGTCAATCTCTTTACTCCTAATGGTCCCAAGAATAAAGGGGGTCCCCACCATGATAAATGTATCCAACTTAATCCCTCAATTTTATGATATTGTGAATATTATTAAAAAACATCTCCCCATCCTTAGATAAACAGGGATTTCGACATTTTGGACATTTTAAATGGCCCTAGAAGAGTGTGTACTATATGAGATACTCTCTATCCTAGTGAATATAAAGATAAAACAACAGCCAGTAGTTGGTGCCTTTTAAGGACAACCAGAATATATACTGTACCTTCTAACATTCAGAACTTACCATATGCAATATGTAGGCCACATATTTGTATGTTAAAGTCAAGACTATGTGAACATGTTAGAGCTTGCCTGGCTGAGCTAGGTTCAGGTTGAGCAACCATGATATACAATCGATGTAACTTTATAAATGTATAAATTGTCTTGGAAAAACGGGGCTGATGGGGAGGAGCAAAGTTGGCCTGTGCTATTCTGCAGCAACCAATCAGATATTATCTAATTGCAGTGACCCTCTTAAAAGATAAAATCTGATTGGGTGCTGCAAATTAATAGCACCTCTCATTCCATCAGCCCCAATGTGTTTATTACACTGGACAATTATAGGCTGAAATATAATACCAGAGTCTTTGGTGCCGTTAGTCCCGGGCAGACATTTAGTAATATAAATTGTTTATTATTTAGGAATCTGTAAAATCAATATAACCGTCTCTATTTATTAGGAAGTTTAACTTTTTTCGGAATTTACTTTGCTAAAAAAAAAAACTATTTGGGAACTTTGTGACATTTAGAACATGTACACGTGTCCTGTTCAATCTTTATTTATATGTCATCACATCATTATATTGTGTTTACACTAGTTTAGTGACCTCTGTTCTTTGTTACAATGATGGGGAGAACGTTCCGCACTTACTATTAACCAATATGGTTTATCTATGTGGGGGAAAGTTTACACAACACTTTACAGCTAAAAATAAAACTTCCTTAAGCTGGCCATACACGGGCAGATGTTACGCAGATCGAATTTTGGAAATCCGATCAAAAGAACCGCTCAAAGCCTCCCACCTCCAGGCTCTGATCTTTCTGCAGATTGCAAATTAAAACCTGCAGCTGACGGGGACTGAAGATGGGGTCCGCCTGACCTGATCTTCATTTTTGGGATTGCCCAAAATATCAATCCCGTGTATGGGGGGGCTTCAAGGTCCGTACACACGTCCGATAGGATGGCCGAAGGACAACCCCCAAGTACAAGAAACATGCACGACGAATGGGCGTTTTGGCCAATAATCGCGTGTGTATGCATTTATTCAAATGTCATTCATTGATCCAACATGGTGCATTGACGAAACAACGCCCAAGGGAATGCATACACACGCATGATTATCGGTTGAAATGGCCGTTTGTCATGCATGTGCACGCGCTTAGACGTCAAGTCGGACGTGTGTACGAGGCTTTAGACTGATCAATGATTAGTGAGTGACAGATGGGTAAACCTATCAATATTTCCCAGCATGCCTCTAATTTGTTTCCTTAAAATAGGTTCAGGCTTTGTTGAAGCTAAATTGATTCTATATTTCGGGGATGTCCGACGTGTGGCTTTCCAAAAGTTAATCTCATTACTTTGTTGCAGAATGCTGGGAGATGTAGTTTTACATCTGGACTGGAGTGGCACTGGTTAGACATCCATGAAATATCTCTGCTATATGACCTAACGTGCAGATAGCTTAAAGGGGAACTAAAGTCACAAGACAACATTTTCCCAATAGAGCACATTTGCAATGATACTGCAAAGGTGTCAGCAGGCTACTAGCGTCAGTTCCCATAATTCATCTCCATAGGTTTGCTGGGAGTCTAAGGGGCAATAAAAGGT
Organism: Hymenochirus boettgeri; assembly: GCA_019447015.1. Classification (NCBI taxonomy): domain Eukaryota; kingdom Metazoa; phylum Chordata; class Amphibia; order Anura; family Pipidae; genus Hymenochirus; species Hymenochirus boettgeri. Next base: position 310,345,782 of record CM033476.1, read on the forward strand.
GCATGAGTTTGCATGTGAAAATAATCAGCAGTAACCAATCAGATGTTCGCTAACTGCAGTAACCAATTGAAAAGCTAAAATCTGATTGGTTGCTGAAAATCATTAACATGGACAGACTGTTGCACCTCTTATTGTTTTACACTGTAAGGGCTTGGTCACACTATCACGCACATTAGTGCTCCTATACACATCTGTGTTAGTGGAACAAATTTGACACGCACAAAAAGTCACGTGCTCATGTGTTCTGAGTGCAAAACACAATCTGAATCGTGCAAGTGGGGCCTAGCCCTCTGTGTATGCCGTATACTTCTGAGCATGCTCTTTCTTGTACATGATTTCATAGCATAACGGTCCCAGCACAAGTAGTGTGGCCAATCCAATTGGCAGACACTAGCGTGTGCTTAAGGTGGAGGATGTCTCTATGCTAAAATTTCTTTAAAGTCCGGACCAGAATCTAAATATGTTATAGGAAGAAGCGTAGAAGAAACAAATCCAAGTGTATCATCCTCTATACAGTAGATCCACTTCCCACTACCTTGTATTGTACAGTGCTTTTTCTTATATTGAGACCAGCAGCTTTTACAATTCAGGTAATGAATCATAATGAAGTTTTAGGGTTAGGCCATATGCACTATGTTTAAATCAATACAAATACATGAAAATATATATAAATAAAGCTGTGCAGTGCAACTGTTCAATTCTGTTACCGTATTCTCGGGCATATTTATAAAACGGCGACTAGTCATCACGGAGGAATTTACACTTTTGTTTTGTAAATCTACAATATTGATTTTCAGAGTTTTATTCTGCTACGCTGTGTTTTTTTTAAATATTTATGTTGCTATTTCTAATGTACGTTACACTGAATTGTCGCTCTGATATTTATAAAGCTGCGAAAAGCAGACAAGTTGTCAAGTCTAGAAAGTGTAAATGCGTTCAGTTCAATGAAGAAAGGTGTTCAGGGTGTGTGACTAATTTTCATACATTTTTATCTGGGAGGTGTAAAAACTATTATTATAACTACATTAATGTGTTTATTACCATAACTACAGTAATGTGTTTATTATCATAACTACAGTAATGTGTTTATTACCATAACTACAGTAATGTGTTTATATTATAACTACAGTAAAGTGTTTATTACCTAGTACCGTAATGTGTTTATTACCATAACTACAGTAATGTGTTTATTACCATAACTACAGTAATGTGTTTATTACCATAACTACAGTAATGTGTTTATTACCGTAACTACAGTAATGTGTTTTTATTACCGTAACTACAGTAATGTGTTTTTATTACCGTAACTACAGTAATGTGGGTATTACACATAACTACGGTAAGTGTTATTCTCATAACTACGGTAATGTGTTATTATCATAACTACAGTAATGTGTTTATTACCATAACTACAGTAATGTGTTTATTATCAAAACTACGGTAATGTGTTTATACCATAACTACAGTAATGTGTTTATTACCATAACTACGGTTATGTGTTTTTATCATAACTACAGTAATGTGTTTATTACCATAACTACAGTAATGTGTGTTATTTCATAACTACGGTAATGTGTTTATACCATAACTACAGTAATGTGTTTATTACCATAACTACGGTTATGTGTTTATTATCATATCTACAGTAATGTGTTTATTACCATAACTACAGTAATATGTTTATTACCATAACTACAGTAATGTGTTTATTACCATAACTACAGTAATGTATTTATTTCATAACTACAGTAATGGTTTATTACCATAATACAGTAATGTTTATTACCATAACTACAGTAATGTGTATTTATTATAACACATATATGTATTACATAAATACAGTAATGTGTTTATTACCATAACTACAGTATTGTGTTATTGCCATAACTACAGTAATGTGTATATTTCCATAACTACAGTAATGTGTTTATTATCATAACACTGTCATGTGTTTATGCCATAAATACAGTAATGTGTTATATTACCATAACTACAGTAATGTGTTTATTATCATAACTACTGTAATGTGTTTATTATGTTTATTTGTAAGTGTAAGTTTATTCATAACTACAGTAATGTGTTATTACCATAGCACAGTATGTGTTATTACCATAACTACAGTAAGTGTTTTTACATAACAGTAGTGTTTATTACATAAGCTACAGTAATGTGTTTATTACCATAACTACAGTAATGTGTTTATTATCATAACTACAGTAATGTGTTTATTACCAATAACTAAATAATGTGTTTATTATCATAACTACGGTAATGTGTTTATTACCATAACTACGGTAATGTGTTTATTACCATAACTACGGTTATGTGTTTATTATCATAACTACAGTAATGTGTTTATTACCATAACTACAGTAATATGTTTATTACCATAACTACAGTAATGTGTTTATTACCATAACTACAGTAATGTATTTATTATCATAACTACAGTAATGTGTTTATTACCATAACTACAGTAATGTGTTTATTACCATAACTACAGTAATGTGTATATTATTATAACTACAGTAATATGTTTATACCATAACTACAGTAATGTGTTTATTTCCATAACTACAGTATTGTGTTTATTGCCATAACTACAGTAATGTGTATATTTCCATAACTACAGTAATGTGTTTATTATCATAACTACTGTCATGTGTATATTGCCATAACTACAGTAATGTGTATATTACCATAACTACAGTAATGTGTTTATATCATAACTATGTAATGTGTTTATTATGTTTATTGTGTAATGTGTAATATGTTTATTATCAAACTACAGTAATGTGTTATTACCATAGCTACAGTAATGTGTTTATTACCATAACTACAGTAATGTGTTTATTATCATAACTACAGTAATGTGTTATTATCAACTACAGTAATGTGTTTTATCATAACTACAGTAATGTGTTTATTATTATAACTACAGTAATGTGTTTATGCCATAACTACAGTAATGTTTTTATTATTATAACTACAGTAATGTGTTTATTACCATAGCACAGTAAGGTTATACCATAACTACGTAATGTGGTTATTACCATAACTACATAATGTGTTATTACCATAACTACAGTAATGTGTTTATTACCATAACTACAGTAATGTGTTGTATTACCATAACTACGGTAATGTGTTTATTAACATAACTACGGTAATGTGTTTATTACCATAACTACGGTAAGTGTGTTATTACCATAACTACAGTAATGTGTTTATATCATAACTACAGTAATGTGTTATTACCATAACTACAGTAATATGTTTATTACCATAACTACAGTAATGTGTTTATTACATAAAACTACAGTATTATTATCATACTGCAGTATTGTGTTTATTGCCATAACTACAGTAATGTGTATATTTCAATAACTACAGTAATGTGTTTATTATCATAACTACTGTCATGTGTTTATTGCCATAACTACAGTAATGTGTTTATTACCATAACTACAGTAATGTGTTTATTATCATAACTGCAGTAATGTGTTTATTACCATAGCTACAGTATATCTGTTGTATTCAATTAAATCAACTGGACTTGAAATGTAGTTCTTGAAGACGTTTCGCTAGTCATCCGACTGGCTTTCTCAATTCAGAATGACTTGTACAAGAATCTGTGGCAATTATGTACCCTGGAAAATCCCAATTAGCATATCACAGCCAGGTGTAAGGGTGTGATGGATAGTGGCTAAGAGGTGTATAGGAACGCCCAGAGTAAGGTGTTAAAACAGCATTGTAATGGCAGACAGTTGGTGTCGAACCCCCCACCTTATTAGGCTTGGTACCATAACTACAGTAAGTGTTTATACCATAAATACAGTAAGTGTTTATTACCATAATTACAGTAATGTGTTTATTACCATAACTACAGTAATGTGTTATTACCATAGCTACAGTAATGTGTTTATTACCATAGCTACAGTAATGTGTTTATTATCATAGTACAGTAATTTGTTTATTATCATAACTCAGTAATGTGTTTATTACCGTAGCTACAGTAATGTGTTTATACACACAGTAATGGTTTATTATATAACTACAGTAATGTGTTTATTATCATAAACTACAGTAATGTGTTTATTACCAAAACTACAGTAATGTGTTATTTATTATAACTACAGTAATGTGTTATTGTCTAACTACAGTAATGTGTTTATTATTATAATACAGTAATGTGTTATTATATCGTAGTTTATTACCATAACTACGTAATGTGTTATTACATACTACAATATGTGTTATACCATAATACTAATGTGTTTATTACCATAACTAAGGTAATGTGTTTATTACCAAAACGGTAATGTGGTTTATTACCATAAACTAGGTAAGTGTTATTACCATAACTACGGTAATGGTTTTTACCATACTACGGTAATGTGTTATTATATAACTACGTAAGTGTTTATATCATAACTACAGTAATGTGTTATTACCATAACTACAGTAATGTGTTTATTACCATAACTAAGTAAGTGTATATTATTTTAACTACAGTAATTGTTTATTACCATAACTACAGTAATGTGTTTATTACCATAACTTCAGTATTGTGTTTATTGCCATAACTACAGTAATGTGTATATTTCCATAACTACAGTAATGTGTTTATTATCATAACTACTGTCATGTGTTTATTGCCATAACTACAGTAATGTGTATATTACCATAACTACAGTAATGTGTTTATTATCATAACTACTGTAATGTGTTATTACCATAACTATGTAATGTGTTTATTGCCATAACTACAGTAAGTGGTTATTGCATAACTACAGTAATGTGTTATTATCTAATTACAGTAATGTGTTTATTGCCATAACTGCAGTAATGTGTTTATTACCATAGCTACAGTAATGTGATTATTACCATAACTACAGTAATGTGTTTATTACCATAACTACAGTAATGTGTTTATTATCATAATTACAGTAATGTGTTTATTGCCATAACTGCAGTAATGTGTTTATTACCATAGCTACAGTAATGGTTTATTACCATAATACAGTAATGTGTTATTATCATAACTACAGTAATGTGTTTATTATCCTAACTACAGTAAGTATTTACCATAAACTACAGTAATGTGTTTATTGCCATACTACAGTAATGTGTTTATTATCATAACTACAGTAATGTGTTTATTACTATAGCTACAGTAATGTGTTTATTACCATAACTACAGTAATGTGTTTATTATCATAATTACAGTAATGTGTTTATTGCCATAACTGCAGTAATGTGTTTATTACCATAGCTACAGTAATGTGTTTATTACCATAACTACAGTAATGTGTTTATTATCATAACTACAGTAATGTGTTTATTATCCTAACTACAGTAATGTATTTACCATAACTACAGTAATGTGTTTATTGCCATTACTACAGTAATGTGTTTATTATCATAACTACAGTAATGTGTTTATTACTATAGCTACAGTAATGTGTTTATTACCATAACTACAGTAATGTGTTTTATTATCATAACTACAGTAAGTGTTTTTACCATAAACTACAGTAATGTGTTTATTATCATAACTACAGTAATGTGTTTATTACCATAGCTACAGTAATGTGGTTATTACCATAAACTACAGTAATGTGTTATTATCATAACTACAGTATATGTTTATTTATCATAACTACAGTAATGTGTTTATTACCATAGCTACAGTAATGTGTTATTACCATAACTACAGTAATGTGTTTATTATATAACTACAGTAATGTGTTATTACCATAACTACGTAATGTGTTTTTATTATACTACAGTAATGTTATTGCCATAACTACAGTAATTGTTATTATTATACTACAGTAATGTGTTTATTACCATAGATACAGTAATGTGTTGATTACCATAATACAGTAATTGTGTATTATCATAACTACAGTAATGTGTTTATTATCATAACTACAGTAATATGTTTATTGCCATAACTACAGTAATGTGTTTATTATCGTAACTACAGTAATATGTTTATTACCATAACTACAGTAATGTGTTTATTATCATAACTACAGTAATGTGTTTATTACCATAACTACAGTAATGTGTTTATTACCATAACTACAGTAATGTGTTTATACCATAACTACAGTAATGTTTATTACCATAACTACAGTAATGTGTTTATTACTAACTACAGTAATATGTTTATTGCCATAACTACAGTAATGTGTTAGTATCCTAACCAGTATTGTTTATTCCATAAATACTATGGTTATTATCATAACTACAGTAATGGTTTATTCCATAACTACAGTAATGTGTTTTATTATCAAACTACAGTAATGTGTTTATACCATAACTACAGTAATGGTGTTATTACCATAACTACAGTAATGTGTTTATTACCATAAACTACAGTAATGTGTATACCATAACTAAGTAAGTTGTTTATACATAAACTACAGTAATGTGTTTATTATCATAACTACAGTAATATGTTTATTACCATAACTACAGTAATGTGTTTATTATCATAACTACAGTAATGTGTTTATTACCATAACTACAGTAATGTGTTTATTACCATAACTACAGTAATGTGTTTATTACCATAACTACAGGAATGTGTATATTACCATAAACAAAAGTAATGTGGAGGGTTTTACAGTCATTAATTTCATTGAAATCCCCCCATGCCTCTTTTTTCCCCCTTATTTACAGTAAATATAACACCAGATTTTAAGCCAGCAAAAATAAGTTGCTATTTAAATTTGTCCCTGGCCTAGATCACAAACTTGCTTCTAAAACCAGTACTGTAAGTTATCCTTTATATTATATCCGTATAAGTTGTTCTTTGCAATGTAATCAGTTTAAATCAGTGTTTGTTTTTTTTAAAGTCCAATCGCCAAGGCCTATTTGGCAGTAGAATAAACCCGGGTTTTTTTTGGTGGTAGAATAAATAACTATAAGAGTATACACCCTTCTCTGAGTGTTCTCTGATTGGTGTAGATGGATAAAAAGACAAGGTAGGCTTCCTATAGAGGCCTCTGACAGGAAGAAGGATGGAGAACTCTTCCATATTTCTACTGTTGTTCCTGGATCCATTTTTTTTGTTTTGGGGGTTGCGTTGTGAAAGGAATGGAGCTTGGAAGGAATGCTTTTCTATCATTGTTTGTGTTTGCCCTGGCAGGTTACCTCCTCCTTTCACGGTATCTTTGTTCCACCAGTCCGAGGCCTGCGGTTTTTATTTTATTTTAGTTTTTCTTTTTGGTCAGCGTGAAGGGCCTTTTTCTGCTGGACATGTAGCTTTTTTTTCTTCTTCTTCTCTCCATTGACAAGCCCGTAGGCTGGAGCCTGTCAGCCATGTCAAGACCCTCACAATAGAAACCCTTTTCCTGTCCGGGAGGTGAAAGGGGCCTATTCAAAATGGCAGAGAAAAAGAAACAGAAAGGGAGAAATTTTGCAGATTCCCCCGTCAAAGAGGCGCATGACAATAGAGAGGAAGGAGAGGGGGGTTTGGGGCTGTTGTTTGTGCTGCTATGCAGAACTTTTATTTTGTGAGGGGAAGAAAAACAACAAACACCAACTTTAAAAAGTGATTGAAATCTATTTTAATGATCTAACAAAGGGACAGACAGAGATAATGGAGATATTCACTTGGTGCGGATGTCCTGAAAGGTGCAGTATATACACTTTTGACCGGTCGGCCAGGAGGAAAGATTGTCAATCTCGGCAAAAGTAGCCACGGCAAACAGTTAGTCACGACCAAGCGAGCGGTCCATAACTACAGCCGTGGTTTTTTGGACATGTCAGATTGCGCGTTCGTCCTATTTGAAACAACGAAAGGTCGGTTGGGTCTGAATAACCGAGGCCGACCGTGCGATACACACCATGGTCTCTGAGAAAGTATAAGTTCCGCGAAACGCGTCAAGCCACACCCCACGTGTCCTGTGTACTGGGCGTCCGAACTGTTGTTTGAGTTTATACGGATTACAATAAACGCTAAGTTTTAACATCTTCATCACGTCCTGTTGTCTATAGAGCTGGAGCCTTCTCCGTACAGTTTACATGGTGTGTACCCAGCTTAAGGCCTGGGACACAAGGCAGATTTATTGGGGCGATAATGCTCCGGACCAAAAAATAGATATAATAGTCATGTACATTGAAATTAAATTAAAATTCTCCAGTTTTCCACCAGTTCTCCATGTCTAATTACCCAGGCTTCCAGTGCCCATTACAAAGATTATCCAGTGCTCACATTAAATTGTATAACTTCCTCTCCCGCTAACAACTAATGCCCCTTCTACAAACCAGTCCCATAGCAATTTAAAGCTTTTAGCATGTGGGTTGTGCTGAACAGAGAAGCCCATGACCCATGAGGCCATGAGAAGTATATGACCAATGATTGTACCTTGGTCATATACAAGCACAAAGTATTTACAGTAAAAAAAAAATTTGTGAATGTTGTACGTCTCCTCATTTTATTTCCCTTGGTTAGCCTGAACTTAGCTTACCTGCATTCACGCGTTTTACTGATAGGCGCCATATTGCTTTCATTGCATATTGTTAATTGTGTTTTTTTGGAATCTTGACTGCCAACGGGTTGCTAGGGTCACCTTGCTATAGCAACCAGACATGAAGAAATTTTCTTCTGGTGCCATTAAAAAAACACGCCAACCTGTTATGTCAATGGAATATGGTCAGTCTGGGTTTTTAACCTTTTTAGCCGTTTAGGTGTCATTTCAAAAAAAATTTGGAGATGGTGCCGCGCACCATAAAAGTCACGTTTTGAGCAGAATTCCATTTCAGCCAATAAACTGGTGCATGTGAACTTCCTCGTCGGAAAGTGATTACTGCATCATGGGAAGGAGCAGGGTAAAGGGGCCGCTTTCTGCTTATTACATTGCCCCCTGTGTCGCTTCCTCATTAACAACTAGCAGACTGTGTCAGTAAAGATATTCTGGTCACATGAAATGGATTTATCAATGGGAGAGTTTCATTGTTGACTTTTCGAACACATTTCCCTGTATATGTTTTGCTATGTTGAGTGAACAGTAATGGCCCAAACACTCCCCAGAGATACTAAGTTATGTGGGGACAGCAGTTGTCTATTCCTATACAAGTTTTTCTGTGTTGTTAATCTGCAGAAACCAATCAGATATTATCTAACTAGTTAAAATCTTAAGGCCTGTACACAGATCCGATTTTACGGACGAGGGCCAACGAACAACCTTGTTAACCCGGCAGATCATCAATGAGACCCAACCAAATAGCTGTTTCAGCTGTATGGCCAGTTTTAGGGTGTTATGTACAGAATTTCCTTTAGCGAATGGCACAGTTGAGGACGGGAGACTTGTATTATGGAGGATAATGAGGCCTGTGTTTTCCTACAAACATACTAAAGTCAAGCGGCAACCCACGGACCCATTTTTCTTTTTTTGTAAAGCTCATAACATCTTTATACACAAGGAACATAACAATAAGCCCAGCTTATCCCTCATTGTAAAACCCTCTTGCTTTCTTGGGATTCATTCATGGAGAGCTTTTCTTTCTCCAAAATTCCAAAATTTTCCAGTTTTCTATGTGCTCACAATAAGAGGTATTGTTTTCGCACAGGGGAGGCTAAATCCACCAAACAGTTTATCTGCTTTTTTCTGACATTAGGCCCAGATCCTAATTGACAGTTCATTATTCCTGGGTGTCCCATAATCCCTTTCCATTCATCACTGTGACCTGCTGAGCTCTCCCTCTCCTGACAGTTGAAAGTACGGTATTATATGCGGGAGGAATTTGTGGGCCAACCATAGAACATGGCCTCATATTTTATATGTGCTCCCAACCCGCTCACTCTCTGTGTGCTGCGTCACACTTGAACTTTCATGAACTTCATAGTAGAGAGCAGTACGGGCTTTGATGTGTAGTATTGTCAATGAAGCCAGTGTTGTCAGGAAGTGGCGGAAGATAGATGGGACAGTAGAGAGGGAAGATTAGGGACTAAGCCGGGTGGCCTGGTGAACAGATGAAAACATAACACCAAATTACGCAAAGGCCTGTTGGATTTTGGGCCCCTTAGCCAGTTAGTGCCAGCATTTCACGATGCAAGCTTCAGCCCAAGGCCCCTTCTTCTCCAATGCTGGCCCTCTATAAATACAGTCAATGTAATAACCCTAAAATGAAACTTGGGGCATGGAAACACGTCATAGTTAACATGCCCTTCCCTCGTACAGTAAGCCACAGTGACCAATCAGCATTAGGCTTTGATTGCTCTGGTCTTTTTAAAATGTTGAAAGCACATATCTGGTTGGCTACCATAGGTTACTGGATTGGGACATACTTTGCTTTGATGCATAAAAGCAAATCACTGTAGAAGATTCCGTTTACCTGGCATGCTTCAGGGGTAAAATATTTGTGCTTCCAGATACAAATTAAAGGAGAATTATAGTCCAATAAAAATACAACTTTAAATTTGGGTGATTCCTCGTGTGACAGGGACCTGAAACACTATAGGTGAAATTTACCCAGCAAGCGCGGTATTCAATCGCAAGTGCCGGTTGAACGGCTGAACGTTAAATTCGTGCTAAACGATATTGAATGGATTGCATGTAGCGTGAATTTCCAACTTTCCGTCACTGGATTTTCAGCTTTTTGATTTTTTTGACTGTTCTATGCCATTTTTGGTTTTTTCGACACCCAAGTTTTGCTCCGACACTTCCTGATCCACAAATTTCACCAAAGCAGAAAAAAAGGTTTAGTTTGAAACCCGGGAATCATCCCTGTCCGCAATAAGAACACTTTGTAAGTAATTCCTGGGGTATAAAAATATATATAACATTAAAGAGAAGTTCACCCTAAAACACATTTTCCTCTGACTCGCAGACCAGAAACTGCTAATTATCACCTACGTAATTCATAATCAAAGATACACACTAAAAGCTTCCAGTACAGAAAGCAATTACTGTCTCCGACCCAAGCTAAGTGCGTTGGGCATGCTCAGTGTGATTCACCCTGGAAAGAGAGTGAGACCAATCAGATACTTTCTATCTTTCTAGTGAACTAAAACTGAAACTGAAAATGGCTGGAGGGCTTTCTGTACTGTAGGACGTTATTGGTTATAACAGATTGGTCTTTAGTTAGGAATTACATTGGAATACACTGTAATTATTGATTATCAGTTAGGGGGACTCCTGTAAACATTTAAAAGGCTGCAAATCATAAGGCATGGAAAATGGACAAAAAAGATCTTGAAAAGGAAAAAAACAGAGGACGTAAAAGAGGCTTTCAGCATACTGGGGAGACTTCCTAGTTCTTCAATCCTGGCCCCAGCTCCTACAGAACTTCTCCCTTCCATCAGGGCAAGCCCAGCACTTGCTACATTCATACATGATCTCACTTACAAACATCTCTTAATTCCCTCCTACTCCGGGTAATAAGGGTGCATTATCACTCCAACACCAACATGGAGCACTTTTACCAAGTGTGGTCAAGTAGTACAGTGCTCTTTATTATGGGCTGATCACCCTACCAGCTTTGGTCCTCCTTGGGCACTCAGCCACAGTACAGCACAGTATAGATGGGGGGATATACTTTCAACCCACCAGCTCAGGTCACCAGGTCCTTAGGCAGCTGCAGCTTGTTTTTTCTGACCATGGTTGGCCATCATTGAGCTGCTGTGGCCAGGCATGAAGCATTTTTTTCTGGCTGTGGTCAGCCAGTACATTACATTATGGACTACCAGGAGGAATACTTGTCTCACTCAGCCAGTTTCTCACTCAGCAAGGAGGATGCAACCAGCTCAGGTACACATTGGCTAGTGTTGCCTGGGATTGGAGGACTTTTTTACAGCCATGGTTAACCAGTATTCCCTGGTGAGGATACTTCATCCAACCAGCTCTGGACACCTTGCTAAAGTATTCCGTTCCTTAACAAACTCTCTTATGTTGCATAATAACAATGATATTTTATTTAAAAGAACAAATTAGATATGAGGCGGGAACATGTCACCTCCCAACATTGTAGGCGCAGGATATATTTAGGCTCTTGGAACACCCCCCGAATGCCCATGTCCTGGAATGCCAACCCCCCTTCCCTGTGGGACAAAGCTGCATGTTCCAAGACATTGGTGTAATCCCTTCAGATCAGGTCTGTCCTGGCCAAACCAGGACAGTTCGAGGGCACACATGTTTATTATTATAATAAATCCATTTACCATACACATAAAAATCATAGGTTTTCTAAGATTAAAACACTTTTTTCCTTGAACATTAAATATTGGAACCCTTTAGTTAAACAGAATGGTTTGTTTTTACTTTCCCACCCCCCTACTGTTCTGAAATATAAGCTGTCCAAACAGCCAGAGGGCTGCCATTTTGGTATCCCCAGCCCCCAGGCACAAACTGTTAGAACTGGAATTATTCCCAGAATTCCCTGCTTCTCGGGTTTCTGATGAGAGACCATGTTTTCTTTTCTACTCCCTTCACGGCTTTGCTCAGTTGACATGATTTCTAATTTAATAGAAAGAACTAAACATTTGTTTATAGTCCCAAATAAGGAATGTGAGAATGTGATGTACAAATAGCAAGAGCAAATGTATACACCCATGACATCTACTTACCCCCCTGAGACCGCATACCTACCTTTTCAATAACAAAGGGAAATAAAGCTAAGAATTTATGTTTTACATTTGTATGTCAAAAAAATCTCTTAAACACTTCTTGTTATGAAGTATATGGTGAGTCTTATTATTTGCAGAGCCTGCGGTGCCTATATTAAAGGACAACGTAAGAATATAACAGTTTTGTAAATGTGGAAGAGAATATTTGAAATAACAAGGTATGTGTAATATAAACTAAGAATTTTAAAAATGATATTTTCCACTGAACTTTCCCTTTAAAGGGCATCCCCAAGTACTAATGGTAATTATGTGAAGGACCCCTGCAAACCCTTTTTCCTGTGGTGCCTGAAGCAGGACATTGCTGGCAGCTGCAACCTGGAAGGAAGCTTTGCGGTCTTGAGGTTATGTTAACATTTCTATTGGTACTTGAAGGGGCGGACATGACCATTAACTCTGAGAGAGATATTTATAAGGAACTGCAGTAATATCAGGTGCTTCTTCTATGAGAAAGTTTTTATGAGTTTGATTCCGCTAAACATGGAAGATTTAAGCTTTCATCCTTTAATTCCTCTTCCAGACAGCCATTATAGGGTATAAGTGACATGAAATAAGAGCAAAGTGGAGTAAAGTGTTTTGTTGTGCTACAAAGAGATGTACAATCCCCAAGGGAGTTGATATGGGGAAATGTCAACCCACAGAACTGATTTGGTGTGAAATGTGTTATAATTTAATTGCTGTTGAAGAGACGCATTCTAAATTCCATTTCAGGAGCTATATTGGTCTACCAGTGGATATGCAGCCATTGCACGTGTTCATGGGAGGGCACCGGCGATTTGTCCCATTAAGAAGTGGGCGGAAATGGGAAGGATAAGCGTTGCACGTGCAGCCAGTAATTTATAGCAGTGGATAAGTCAGTGTGGCTCTGTAATGTGGCGGGGTTTAGAGGAAACTGTTTAACACTTTGTCACAATAGATGGAAACACTTAATTTGGCTTCTTGAGAAAAGTATCCGTTTGCATCCCGGCAAAAAAAAAACAGGCAGGAATTAAGTTGTCAGCCCATTCATTTCAATGGAAGGGGAGGAGGAATAAGATTCCAATTTCTCTAATTCTCCAAGATCAAATGCACTTGATCCTTTCTTCACCACGAGGACTGGAACATGAGACCTCCTGGCAGGAGAAGGTTTAGAAGAGGAATTTATCTACCAAACTTATTTAGGGCCCTTCAACCAATCTCTCTGAATTACCAACACCGTATTAGCTAAACACACAGAAAGGCTATAGGGATATTCAGATTGACTGATATATATTGGTTGGGACATTTCTATTTCACAGAAAGAAAGACTTTGTTTGAGGCTGGAGTAAACCATTTTCTCTCAGTCACTTCCTTGTCAAGAAGACACAGTAAACTGGTGGGTTGGGCCATTTAGCTTCAAGAACTTCTCTTTTTTTAAAAAATTCCTTCTCACAATTACTTTCCCTTTGCTCTCCCGACTTCCTGTAGACTGCACCCTAGTAACATTTAGAATTTGGTCCTGGAAGAAATAAGGCTACGTTCACACTAGGCGTTTTATTAACCCAGCGGGACATCGTTTGAGATTTCGTGCAATGCTTGTGCAATTGTTTTCAATGGTAATGACGCACCAAACCGTTGCATGTAACGCACTATATCGCAGGTCAATAGTGTAAATAGTGCTATTCATTAATAGGAGAACAGCTTTTTGGTGCAATATCACGCTCTAGTGTGAACAAAGCCTTAAGAAAGCTTGGACCCTTACTGCAGCTTGCTGGGTACAAAAATTCAGATTTATAAATATATAGGGGCTGATGCAATAAATAGAACAAGATTCGGCAGCTACCAATCAGATGGTATCTAACTGCAGTTACCCGGTAAAAAGCAAAAATCCGATAGGTTGCTGCAAATTACCGTAATAGCATTGTAGATTTTTGCACCTCATATTGTATTAGCCCCTAATAAGAAGAAACATACAGTTAATATGAGATATTTCCTATTATCTGAACACCCTGTGGCATTTACCAGAATTACACATCCCAGAATCCTCCTTAAGACTGCTAAATCTTTTACTCATCTGAGTCGCAAACACAAAATGCATTTGGGCTTGACTAAGTTTGTTGGTGGTGAGTCCTGGATTTAATTACCCAAGTACAAATCACCCTGGCAGGTCTAACATTCTATAATAAGTAACTAGTGGTGGTCAATAACTTACAGTCTCCTTTGCACCTGCTTGTATGTGACAAGTTAATTCCTTTTCCAGACTCACAGGTCCCCAACCCTCCCACGAAGGTCACATGGAGATGTAAGTGATCTGACCTGATTCCCTTCTCTTTACAGGACCTGGAGGGTCAAAGAGCACCGAGCAAAAATAATGTCCAGCTAATAGGCCCAAGGCATGTGGCTCTACATGTCTTGGGCTAAACGGTATCATTTATAAAATATCTGTTTTATTTGGAGAAAACCATTGAAAGGGAACACATGTAAAATTCAATTTTATTTAAACTGTAAAAAAGAGAAAAAAATAACTTTTTCCAAAGTTTCAGGTTCTCAGCATCACTTTCTGGATAGAAAGCTGTCATTTTTACCAGCTGTACTCTGGAAAAGAAGGGTAAGAATAACCCAGGTGTGATGTAGGTGTACAGTCCTTCAAACATGCAGGTAATTCTAGACAGCAAGTGTTAGTTACCTACAGAGTTAATAAAAAAAAAGAATTTAAAAGGTGCAAAACGTGCAGAACTGCCATCCTTGTAGTTTGGGGATCACTGGCATATTGCTCCCCCAAAATTGATTTTGATGTCACTACAGCTCTACTGTGACCTCACTGAGGAGGAGGGCCTGAAACTGGCTGATGTCACCATCCACAAATGATACCAATAAGTTATTAATTTACTTCTTTATATTAATGGTACACCATTATAGGCTGAAAAAGGAAAGGAAACCTTATTATTAAGATGGCTGTGAAGGTTCTCAATGATCCAGGTCATGGTATGTCTGTAACATTCATTAATCCAAGGTTAATTGTAGATCTGTAATATTCATCCTCCAGTCATGGTAATCTGTAATATTCATCATCCCAGGTCATGGTTATCTGTAATATTCATCCATCCAGGTCATGGTATATCTGTAATAATTCATCCATCAGGTCATGGTATATCGTGTAATATTCATCATCCAGGTCATGGTATATCTGTAAATTCATTCATCCAGGTCATGGTATATCTGTAATATTCATTTATCCAGGTCATGTATATCTGTTATTCATTCATCCAGGTCATGGTATATCTGTAATATTCATTATATCCAGGTCATGGTATATCTGTAATATTCATCCATCCAGGTCTGGTATATCTGTATATTCATTCATCCAGGTCACGGTATATCTGTAATATTCATTCATCCAGGTCACGGTAATCTGTAATTACATCCATCCAGGTCAAGGTATATCTGTAATATTTATTCATCCAGGTCATGGTATATCTGTAATATTATTCATCCAGGTATGGTATATCTGTAATATTCATCCATCAGGTCATGGTATATCTGTAATATTCATCCTCCAGGTCACGGTATATCTGTAATATCATTCATCCAGGTATGGTATATCTGTAATATTCATCCATCAGTCATGGTATATCTGTAATATTCATCATCAGGTCATGGTATATCTGTAATATTCATTCATCCAGGTCATGGAATCTGTAATATTCATTCATCCAGTGTCATGTTATATCTGTAATTCATTCATCCAGGTCACGGTATATCTGTAATATTCATCATCCAGGTTCATGGTAGTATCGTGTAATATTCATCCATCCAGGTCATGGTTATCGTAACTATGCATTCATCCAGGTCATCGGATATCTGTAATATACATTTATCAAGGTACATGTATATCCTGTTAAATTGCATTCTCCAGGTCACGGCTATCTGTAATATTCATTCATCCACGGTTCATGGTATATATTCTGTAATATTCATTCATCCAGGTCAGTTATATCATGTAATATTCATTCATCCAGGTCATGGAGCATCTGTAATATTCATTCATCAGATCATTGTTATATCTTAATATCATTCAATCTAGGTAACTGTAATATCTGTATATTCATTCTCCAGGTCATTTTACTATCGTGTAATTTCATCCATCCAGGGTCATGTATATCTGTAATATTCTTCATCCAGGTCATGGTATATATGCGAATATGCATTTATCCAGAGGTCATGGTATTATATCTGTAATATTATTCAGTCCAGTCATGGTATATCTGACTATTCAATCTCATACCAGGTCGTATTATATCTGTTAATATTCATTCATCAGGTCATGGTAAGTCTGTAATATCTTATTCCGGACATGGTATATCTGGATATTCATATTCATCATCCGGGTCATGGTTATATCTGTAATGATTCATTCCATCCAGGTTCACTGGTATATTCTGGGGTAAATATTCATATATCCAGTATGTATCATCTGTAATATTCATTTCCAGGTACGATGTATTCTGTAATATTCATCTCATCCAGTCACTGTATAGTTCTGTAATATTCATCTATCCAGTGTCACGGTATATCTGTAATAATCATCATTCCAGGTTCATGGTATAGTCTGTATATTAATTCATCCAGTACATTGCATCTTCTTAATATTGCATTTACATCCAGATCATGGTATATCTGTATAGTTCTTCACTCCAGTCATGGTATATCTGTAATATTCATCTCATTCCAGGATGCATGGTATATCTGTAAATATTCACATCCATCCATGGATCGAATTACCAGTCTGGTATATCTGTAATCATATCCTCATGTAATTGTAATTATACATCAGTATGATGATTTATTCACGGTTGGTATCGAAATAGGGTGCTGATCGGTCATGTTTGTATCATAGACGGAATGAACATTCTCCAGGCCGATATCGATTTTTCCGGTAGGTAATCTGCGTGTTAGCCAGTCGGTATGAATTTTTCCAGGTCAGGACCGTAACCTCCCAGGTCATATAGGTCTGATTCATTGACCCGCGGTAATGTAATACATTCCAGTGGAAGAATCTGCTCGCACGGATGGTCATTCAGAAAGGGGAAGGGTCAGGTCAGGGTCTGCGGGGGGTTGATTCGGAGAAATCATCGCGAAGGATCAGGTTGGTCGCATACGAGTCTGAAGATCAAGGGAGGTCCGACCAGGTCACGGTCACTGTAAGATCACGATCAGTGTCATGGTGATGAAGTCAGGGTCGCAAATCCAGATGTATGGCGTGGGGGTAGCGGTGGTGTAAAGGTCAGGTCATGCGTCAGCGGGGGGGTGATAGCGTAGCATGACCAGGTTCCAAAGGGCGGTCATCTGTGGTCAGTACAGGTGCATAAACGCTACGTTATCCATCGGAGAAGTAGCTGTAAGGCGGTTTGGGAGGCAGCCAGGTGAGGTGAAGTCACGGGGGGCGTTAGATTCTCGGGCGGTCATGGGGCTATCGGGGTGAAAGTCCCCAGGCAGGGGCGGGGGGATGGGAGGAGTCTGGCGAAGGATGGGGGGGAGGGGTCGGGAGGGGTTCGTGGATCGCAGGTGAAGGCATGGGTAGACTGAAATATGGGGGTCAGGCTGGTAGGGGCAGAGGTCGGTCATGGTAGCATATTGTAATAAGGGTGGTCGAAGAGCCAGGGATCAGGGTATAATCTAGGAGGGGAGTACTACGACTTCGGAGGTGGGAAGGGCTGGCAGCGGGAAGAGGCGACGGGTTGGAGTGTGAAGGAAAAGAGTCTTTTTCCATTCATCATCTTTGTTTTAATTTATATTCAGTTTCAATCCAGGTTCTTCATTGTTTTCATCTTAATTATTTTCAATCATCCGTTCTGGTATACTGTAATATTCATCCATCCAGGTCATGGTAATCTGTAATATTATCATCCAGGTCATGGTATACTGTAATATTTCATCCTCAGGTATGGTATATCTGTATATTCATTCATCCGGTCATGGTAATCTGTAATATTCATTTATCCAGGTCGTGGTTATATGTTATCTATTCATATCAAGGTCATTGGTTAAATCTGTAATATTCATTCATCCAGGTATGTGGATATCTGTTAATATTCATTTCATACAGGTCATGGTATATCTGTAATATTCATCCCATCCAGGTCATGTATACTGTAATATTCATCCCATCAAGTCATGGTATATCTGAATATTCATTCATTCCAGGTCATGGTATATCTGTAATATTCATTTATCCAGGTCATGGTATATCGTTATATTCATTCATCCAGGTCATGGTATATCGTGTAATATTCATTTATCCCGGTCATGGTATATCTGTAATATTCATCAATCAGGGTCATGTGTATATCTGTAATATTCATTCATCCAGGTCACGGTATATCTGTAATATTCATCATCCAGGTCACGGTATATCTGTAATATTCATTCATCAAGTCATGGTATCTGTAATATTCATTATCCAGGTCATGGTATATCTGTAATATTCATTCATCCAGGTCATGGTATATCGGAATATTTCTTATCCAGGTCACGGTATATCTTGTTTATTCATTATCAGGTCATGGTATATCGTAATATTCATTTATCTAGGTCATGGTATATGTAATATTCATTCATCCAGGTCATGGTATATCTGTAATATTATCCATCCAGGTCATGGTTATATCTGTAATATTCATTCATCCAGGTCTGGTATATCTGTAATATTCATTATCAGGTCATGGTAATCTGTAAATTCATCATCCAGGTCATGGTATATCTGTAATATTCATCCTCCAGGTCATGGTATATCTGTAATATTCATTCATCAGGTCATGGTATCTGTATAAATATTCATTTATCCCGGTCATGGTATATCTGGTAATATTCATCATCCGGGTCATGGGATATCTGTAATATCATCATCCAGGTCACGGTATATATGTAATATTTCATTCATCCAGGTCATGGTATATCTGTAATATTCATTCATCCAGGTCATGGTTATATCTGTTATATCATCATCCAGGTCACGGTATATCTGTAATATTCATTCATCCAGGTCATGGTTATGTCTGTAATATTAATTCATCCAGGACATGCATATCTGTAATATTCATTCATCCAGATCATGGTAATCTGTATATTATCTCGATAAATATCATGGTATATTGTAATATCTTCATCCAGTCATGGATATCTGTAATATTTCATTCATCAGGTCATGGTATATCTGTAATTAATTCATCCAGTCATGGTATATCTGTATATTCATTATCCAAGTCATGGTATATCTGTAATATTCATTCATCAGGTCATGGTAATCTGTATGTAATATATCATCCAGTCATGGTATATCTGTAATATTCATTCATCCAGGTCAAGGTATATCTGTAATATTCATTCATCCAGGTCACGGTATTACTGTAATATTCATTCATCCGGTCACGGTTATATCTGTAATATTCATTCATCCAGGTCACGGTATATCTGTAATATTCATTCACTCAGGCACGGTATAATCTGAATATTCATTCATCAGGTCATGGTATACTGTAATATTCATCATCAGGTCACGGTATATCTGTAATATTCATCATCAGGTCACAGTATACTGTAATATTCATTCATCCAGGGGCACGGTATATCTGGAGATATTCATTCATCCAGGTCATGGTTATCTGTAATATCATTCATCCAGGTCATGGTATATCTGTAATATTCATTCATCCAGTCATGGTATATCTGTAAATATTCATTCATCAGGTCATGGTATATCTGTAATATTCATTCATCAGGTCATGGTATATCTGTAATATTCATTCCTCAGGTCATGGGATATCTGTATAATCATTACATCCAGGTCATGGGATATCTGTAATATTCATTCATCCAGGGCATGGTATATCTGTAAGATCATTTTCTAGGTCATGGTATATCTGTAATATCATTCATCCAGGTCTGGTATATCTGTAATATTCATCCATCCAGGTCATGGTATATCTGTAATATTCATTCATCCAGGTCATGGTATATCTGTAATATTCATTATCCAGGTCATGGTTTATCTGTAATATTCATTCATCCAGGTCATGGTATCTGTAATATTCATCATCCGGTCTGGATATCTGTCAATTCATCCAGGTCAGTATATCTGTAATATTCATTATCCAGGTCATGGTATAGTAATATTCATTCATCCAGTTCATGGTATATCTGTAATATTCATTCATCCAGGTCGGTATATCTGTAATATTCATTCATCCAGGTCATGGTATATCTGTAATATATCATCCAGGCATGGATATCTGTTAATATTCCTTCATCCAGGTCATGGTATATCTTGTAATATTCATTTCTCCAGGTCATGGTAGTATCTGTAATATCATTCATCCAGGTCATGGTATATCTGTAATATCATTTATCCAGGTCATGTATATCTGTAATATTATTCATCCAGGTCATGGTATATCTGTAATATTCATTATCCAATCATGGTATATCTGTAATATCATTCATCTAGGTCAGGATATCTGTATGTAATATTCATTACCAGGTCATGGTATATCTGTATATTCATTCATCAAGGTCAAGGTATATCTGTAATATTCATTCATCCAGGTCACGGTATATCTGTAATATTCATTTCATCCAGGTCACGTATATCTGTAATATTCATTATCCAGGTAAGGTATATCTGTAATATTCATTCATCCAGGTCATGGTATATCTGCAATATTCATTATCCAAGTCATGGTATATCTGTAATATTCATTTATCCAGGTCATGGTATATCTGTAATATTCATCATCAGGTCATGGGATATCTGTAATATTCATTATCCAGGTCATGGTATATCTGTAATATTCATTCATCCAGGTTGGTATATCTGTAATATTCATCCACCAGTTCACGGTATATCTGTATATTCATTCATCCAGGTCATGGTATATCTGTAATATTCATTCATCCAGGTTTGGTATATCGTAATAATCATCATCCAGTCACGGTATATCGGTAATATTCATTCATCTAGGTCATGGTATATCTGTAATATTCATTCATCCAGGTTATGGTATTATCTGTAATATTCATTCATCCAGGTCATGGTATATCTGTAATATTCATTCATCCAGGTCATGGTATATCTGTTTATTCATAAGGTCATGAATACTGTAATATATCCATTGGTCAGGTATATCTGTAATATTCATCCATCAGGTCATGGTATATCTGTAATTTATTCATCCAGGTCATGGTATATCTGAATAATATTCATCCCGGTCATGGTTATCTGTAATATTCATTCATCCAGGTCATGGTGTATTTGTAATATTCATTAATCAGGTCATGGTATATCTGTAATATCATATCCAGTCATGTATATCTGAAATTTATATCCAGGTCACTGGTATATCTGTAATATTCATTCATCCAGGTCACGGTTATCTGTAATATTCATCTCCAGGTCATGGTATATCTGTAATATTCATCCATCAGGCCATGGTATATCTGTAATATTCATCCATCCAGGTCAGGTATATCTGTACTATTATCATCCAGGTCATGGTATATCTTAATATTCATTCATCCAGGTATGGTATATCTGTAATATCTCCATCCAGGTCATGGTAGATCTGTAATATTCATCATCCAGGTCACGGTATATCTGTATATCATTCACCAGGTATGGTATATCTGTAATATCATCATCCAGGTCATGGTATCTGTAATATTCATTCATCCAGGTCATGGTATATCTGTAATATCATTCATCCAGGTCAGGTATATCTGTATATTCATTATCCCGGTCATGGTATATCTGTAATATATCATCACAGGTCATGGTATATCTGATAATTTCATTCATCCAGGTCACGTTTATATCTGTAATATTCATTCATCCAGGGCCGGTATATCTGTAAATTCATTCATCCAGGTCATGTTATATCTGTAATATTCATTCATCCAGGTCATGGTATATCTGTAATATTCATTCATCCAGGTCATGTTATATATGTAATATTCATCATCAGGTCAGGTATATCTGTAATATTCATTCATCCAGTCATGGTATATCTGTAATTATCATCCATCCAGGTCATGGTATATCTTTAATATTCATTCATCCAGGTCAAGGGTATATCTGTAATATTCATCTATCCAGGTCACGGTATATCTGTAATATTCATCCATCCAGGTCAGGTATATCTGTAATATTCATTCATCCAGGTCATGGTATATCTGTAATATTCATCTATCCAGGTCAGGTATATCTGTATATTCTCATCCAGGTCATGGTATATCTGTAAATTCATCCATCAGGTCATGGTATATCGTAATATTCATTATCAGGTCATGGTATATCTGTAATACATCATCCAGGTCACGGAATACTTAATATCATCTATCCAGGTCACGGTATATCTGTAATATCATCCATCCAGGTCATGGTATATCTGTAATATCATTCATCCAGGTCCTGGTATTTATGTAATATTTATTCTCCAGGTCATGGTATATCTGTAATATTCCTTTATCCAGGTCAAGGTATATCTGTAATATTCATCCATCAGGTCACGGTATATCTGTAATATGCTCCATCCAGGTCATGGTATATCTGTAATATCATCTATCCAGGTCACGGTATCGGTAATATTAATCCATCCAGGTCATGGTATATCTGGAATATTCATCATCCAGGGTCTGGTATATCTGTAATATTATTTATCCAGGTCATGGTATATCTGTAATATTCCTTCATCCAGGTCATGGATATCTGTAATATTCATCCATCCAGGCATGGATATTGTAATATTCATTATCCAGGTCAAGTCTATGATATTACATCAGGTCATGGTATATCTGTTATTCATCCATCCAGGTCATGGTATATCTGTAATATGCCTCCATCCAGGTTACGTTATATCTGTAATATTCATCCATCCAGGTCATGGTATATCTGTAATATTCATTCATCCAGGTCATGGTATATCTGTAATATTCATCCATCCAGGTCATGGTATATCTGTAATATCATTCATCCAGGTATGGATATATCTGTAATATTCATAATCCAGGTCACGTATATCTGTAATATTCATCATCCAGGTCATGGTATATCTGTAATATTCATTCATCCAGGTCAGGGTATATCTGTAATATTCATCCATCAGGTCATGGTATATCTGTAATATTCATTCATCCAGGTCATGTATATCTGTAATATTCATCATCCAGGTCATGGTATATCTGTAATATATCATCCAGGTCATGGTATATCTGTAAATAATTCATCATCCAGGTCAGGGTATATCTGTAATATCAATCTATCCAGGTCCCGGTATATCTGTAATATTCATCATCCAGGTCATGGTATATTGTATATTCATCCAGGTCATGGTATATCTGTATATTCATCTCCAGGTCAGGTATATCTGTAATATTCATCATCCAGGTCATGGTAATCTGTAATATTCAATCCAGGGTCATGGTATATCTGTAATATTCATTCATCCAGGTCATGGTATATCTGTAAATTCATCCATCCAGGCGTAATCTGTAATATCATCTATTCAAGGTACGGTATATCTGTAATATTCATCCATCCAGGTCATGGTATATCTGTAATATTCATTCATCCAGGTCATGGTATCTGTAATATCATTTATCAGGTCATGGTATATCGTAATATCATTATCCAGGTCTGGTATATTGTAATATTATCATCCAGGTCACGGTATATTGTAATATCTTATCAGGTCACGGTATATCTGTAAATTCATCATCCAGGTCATGGTATATCTGTATATCATTCATCCAGGTCATGGTATTCTGTAATATATTTATCCAGGTCATGGTATATCTGTAATATTCATTATCCAGGTCATGGTATATCTGTAATATTCATCCATCCAGGTCACGGTATATCTGTAATATTCATCCATATGTCATGGTATATCTGATATTCATCTATCCAGGTCACGGTATATCTGTATATTCATCACCAGGTCATGGTATATCTGTAATATTCATTCATCCAGTCATGGTATATCTGTAATATTCATTCATCCAGGTCATGGTAATCTGTAATATTCATTCATCCAGGTCATGGTATATCTGTAATATTCATCCATCCAGGCAGGTATATCTGTAATATTCATTCATCCAGGTCACGGTATATCTGTAATATTCATCCATCCAGGTCATGGTATATCTGTAATATTCATCATCAGGTCATGGTATTCTGTAAATGCTCCATCCAGGTTACGTTATCTGTAATATTCATCCATTCAGGTCATGGTTATCTGTAATATTCATTCATCCAGGTCATGGTATATCTGTAATATTCATCCATCCAGGTCATGGTATATCTGTAATATTATCATCCAGGTCATGGTATATCTGTAATATTCATCTATCCAGGTCACGGTAATCTGTAATATTCATCCATCCAGGTCATGGTATATCTGTAAATTCATTCATCCAGGTCACGGTATATCTGTATAATATTATCTATCCAGGTCAGGTATATCTGTAAATTCATCCATCCAGGTCATGGTATATCTGTAATATTCATCCATCCAGGTCATGGTATATCTGTAATATCATTTATCCAGGTCATGGTATATCTGTATATTATCCATCAGTCACGGTATATCGTAATATTCATCTATCCAGGTCACGGGTATATCTGTAATATTCATCCATACCGGTCATGGTATATCTGTAATTTCATCCATCCAGGTCATGGTATATCTGTAATATGCCTCCATCCAGGTCACGGTATATCTGTAATATTCATCCATCCAGGTCATGGATATACGTATATTCATTCATCAGGTCAATGGTATATCTGTAATATTCATCATCCAGGTCATGTATATTGTAATATTCATTCATCCAGGTCATGGTATATCTGTAATATTCATCATCCAGGTCATGGTATCTGTAATATTCATCCATCCAGGTCATGGTATATCTGTAATATTCATTCATCCAGGTCACGGTATATCTGTAATATTCATCTATCCAGGTCGGTATATCTGTAATATTTTCCATCCAGGTCATGGTAATCTGTAATCTTAATCATCCAGGTCATGGTATATCTGTAATATTCATATCCAGGTCATGGTATATCTGTAATATTCATCCATCCAGGTCAAGGATATGTAATATATCTATCAAGTCACGGTATATCTGTAATATTCATCCATCCAGGGTCATGGTATATCTGTAATATTCATTCATCCAGGTCATGGTATATCTGTAATATTCATTTATCCAGGTCATGGTATATCTGTAATATTCATCATCCAGGTCATGGTATATCTGTAATTTCATCCATCAGGTCACGGTATATCTGTAATATGCCTCATCCAGGTCATGGTATATCTGTAATATTCATCCATCCAGGTCATGGTATATCTGTAATATTCATCCATCCATGTCATGGTATATCTGTAATATTCATCTCTCCAGGTCACGGTATATCTGTAATATTCATCCATCCAGGTCATGGTATATCTGTAATATTCATTCATCCAGGTCATGGTATATCTGTAATATCATTTATCCAGGTCATGGTAATCTTAATATTATTCATCCAGGTCATGGTATATCTGTAATATTCATCCATCCGGCCATGTATATCGTAATATTTATCTATCAGGTCACAGTATATCTGTATATTCATCCATCCAGGTCATGGTATATCTGTAATATCATCATCAGGTATGGATATCTATAATATGCTCCATCCAGGTACGGTATATCTGTAATATCATCCATCCAGGTCATGGTATATCTGTAATATTCATCATCCAGGTCATGGTATATCTGTAATATCATATCCAGGTCATGGTATATCTGTATATTCATTCATCCCAGGTCAGGTATATCGTAATATTCATCCATCCAGGTCATGGTATATCTGTAATATTCATCCATCCAGGTCATGGTATATCTGTTATATTCATCCATCCAGGTCACGGTATATCTGTAATATTTATCCATCAGGTCATGGTTATATCTGTAATATTCATCATCCAGGTCCGGTATATCTGTAATATTCATTCATCCAGGTCATGGTATATCTGTAATATTCATTCATCCAGGTCATGGTATATCTGTAATATTCATCCATCAGGTCATGGTATATCTGTAATATTCATTTCATCCAGGTCACGGTATATCTGTAAATTCATTCATCAGGTCTCGGTATATCTGTAATATTCATCTCATCCAGGTCATGGTATATCTGTAATATTCATCCATCCAGGTCATGGTATATCTGTAATATTCATCCATCCAGGTCATGGGTATCTGTAATATTATCATCCAGGTCACGGTATATCTGTAAATATTTATCATCCAGGTCATGGTAATCTGTAATATTCATCCATCCAGGTCATGGTATATATATTATATGCCATCCATCCACGTACGGATATCTGTAATATTTATCCATCAGGTCATGGTATATCTGTAATATTCATCCATCCAGGTCATGGTATTCTGTAAATTCATTATCCAGGTCATGGTATATCTGTAATATTCATTATCCAGGTCACAGGTATATCTGTAATATTCATCCATCCAGGTCATGGTATATCTGTAATATTCCATCCGGTCATGGTATATCTGTAATATATTCATCATCCAGGTCATGGGTATATCTGTAATATTCATTATCCAGGTCATGGTATATCTGTAATATTCATTCATCCAGGTCACGGTATATCTGTAATATCATCCATCCAGGTCATGGGTATATCTGTAAATTCATCCATCAGGTCATGGTATATCTGTAATATTCATTATCCAGGTCAGGTTGGAATCGTAATAATATTCATCCAGGTCTGGTATATCTGTAATATTCATTTCCAGGTCATGTATATCTGTAATATTCATCCATCCAGGTCAGGTATATCTGTAATATTCATCCATCCAGGTCATGGTATATCTGTAATATCATTATCCAGGTCATGGTATATCTGTAATATTATCCATCCAGGTCATGGTATATCTGTAATATTCATTCATCCAGGTCACGGTATATCTGTAATATTCATTTATCCAGGTCACGTATATCTGTAATATTCATCCATCCAGGTCATGGTATATCGTAATATTTCATCTCAGGTCAGGTATATCTGTAATATTCATCATCAGGTCATGGTATATCATGAATATTCATCTATCCAGGTCACGGTATATCTGTAATATTCATCCATCCAGGTCATGGTATATCTGTAATATTCATCCATCCAGGTCATGGTATATCTGTAATATTCATCTATCAGGTCCGGTATATCTTAATATCTCTTAGCGTCAGGATATCTGTAATATTCATCATCCAGGTCAGGTATATCTGAATATCATCCATCCAGGTCATGGTATATCTGTAATATTCATCCATCCAGGTCATGGTATATCTGTAATATTCATCTATTCAGGTCACGGTATATCTGTAATATTCATCTATCCAGGTCACGGTATATCTGTAATATTCATCCATCCAGGTCATGGTATATCTGTAATATTCATCCATCCAGGTCATGGTATATCTGTAATATTCATCTATTCAGGTCACGGTATATATGTAATATTCATCCATCCAGTAACTCATCACACTGTATTCAGTTAGATTAACTGGAATTGAAGAACTTCCACAGATCTGCACGAAGACTTAATCAGGATTAAAGAACCACATTTCACAGTAAGATAATAACAAAACCTTAAGAAGACTAGAAAACATTAATAATTGTATCCCAGATAAAACAGAAATATTGCTCAGGTTCAGCTTGTGTGGGATCAATGATTTGTAGTCAAATAACATACATTCAGATTTAAGATTAAGGCCAGATGGGTGTTTTGTCTCTACAGGGTACAGCTACAAAATGGCCGAAACAGGGCATTGGATTGAAATCCTTTCTTTTCTTCCAAGGGCTCAACAGTGACCTTTTTATCATGTCCGCCTTACCATAGTAAAATAAAAGGTTGGACCCCGTGTGAAATACATTGTACATAGAGGAAAAGGTGCTGCCAGTCTTGTGCTTTATAAGAATAATACATTGTCAGACAAAGTTTCTAAGTAACTGTCGCAAACCATTCGGAAATGAGTCCCTGACAAGGATAGACATTCCCTACAAATGTCTGACACAACCTGAGATAAATGGGCGCTCTTCGACCCCAGAGGCGCTCCACAGTCTCTGTAAGCAAAAAAAAATGGCAACGTCTTATCCAGACGGGGAAACTGTCCTGTTCTAAGCCCCATTCCCCAGCTGCCCTTAGGAAATTGCTTGTAAAGTGATACTTAACCTCGTTCCTGGCCACTTCCTCTTCAGATTTCTATTTAAACAATAGAGGAAAAAAAATCACAAGATATTTTCACAAATGGCATTATTTGTTATCTGGGAACCAGTCCCTTCAACGTCATTCATTATCGAAGATCTCCGTGTATTTTTACTGCTTCTTCAGCAAATACAATTGAAATATTACACGTGTCATCGCACATTATTTATCTAAATCACAGGGAATAGATCCAGGTCAATGGTCTGTGTAAGAAACAGAATCTCTGTAGATATGTTCTCCATATACCTACCTCCACACACCCACAATCAAAAAGACATGCTGGTAGGTTGCGTGTTGGTACTAGGGCACTTAGGGACGTATTTTGGTAAAGACCGCCAACGATTCTTTTGGTGCTGCTGGAAACAATGTTGCTAGAATGGGTATTGTCTTTGAATGCATTGTTGTTATTTTGATATCGCCCATTGATAACGATCCTTTATAAATATGGCCCTTAGATTGTAAGCCCTTCGGTGTAAAGCCTGATGTAAATTAATAAGTTTGTTGTAAAGTGGTATAATATGTTTAACGCTGTGTAAGTAAAAACTACAAAATAAAACATGAAAAAAACCACAGAAAAGTATTAAACTGATCTTTAGAGGGGAACAACAGTCCTAAACCAGCCTCCTAAAAGAGCTCCCTGGTCTGTAACTGGCTGTCCCCTTCACTAGGTTGATAATCCAGAAGCACCCTGCCATCAGGTCACAGGCCAAAGAGAGGCGCAGGGCTAAAATGGCAGTACCATTTTAGCATTTAAGGGGGTTGGTTTAGGAATGCAGTGTCGACTAGTGTAGCTTTCAGGCTGTCTGAACATGCTATCTCTGTTACTGCACTTGGATTTCTTTATTGTTGTCTCACGTGACAAGTTATCACATGAAAATCATCCAGTTGGGTCAAAACACGTCACAATAAATAACACCATTAGCAGTAACTATACCTGGATTTAGTTTCTACCATGTACAGTTTTTTTAGTATATTTGGGCGAAGGGAACACATACTGGAGGCATCTAGGGTTTAGATGTAGGGGAACTTATGAGGATATTTACCCTATGGTCACTAATCACTGTTCTATTACAGACCACATTCTACTGCTGTGCCCCCTATACAGCGGACTGACCCTTAAAGGCCATGTCCACCCCCAAAACTATAATCCCCCCACTACTGGCCCCAATCTGTAGTGTAATAAAATCCTTACCTTACACTCCAGCTCCAAATGGTTCACCAGTAATCCCCCCCAAAGTCCCAAAAACTGGCCACCAGGAGGATAGCAGAGTCCATATAGGACTGTGCCTCCTGTCTCCCCTCCGGGAGAATTTTGGCATGCGCACTGCAGCCCTTCTCCCCCTCCCTCTCCCTCCCTCTCCCACTCGATTTGGTCTCCCTACCCCTAGCCTAAATCCCTTTTAGCATATTATAGTCCATGTTCCCCCAGCCCCAACTGCTATAATTATATTCTCAGAAAGTCCCCCGATCATTAATTACCTTACCTCTCTCCTTCGCCGCTCTGAGCGGCCGGCAACAGCATCCATGATTGGCTGCCTCTCAGCCAATCACAGACGCGGCTGCCAGTTCCGCCCCCTGCTTGCAGTTACATGCAAGCAGAGGGCCGGGGCATTGCGGCGAAGGAGAGAGGTAAGGTAAGTAATGTTCGGGGGACTTTCTGATAATATAATTATAGCAGTTGGGGCTGGGGGAACATGGACTATAATATATTAAAAGTTTCTATAAAGGGTGGACATGCCCTTTAAAGCTACATTAGATGACATTTGCTGTCCTTAGAAATGGAAGTTTGTAGGTCTGTTAGAACTATTTTACACACTGGTCATTAGGGGACTGCTGAAAGCTACATATTACCTACGTAGACAATAAAGTACAATAACCAATGAATAGAAATAACTTTATAAAGTACATGTATGAAATCCCCAGGGACATTGTCTCCTGTTCCCTGGAAGGAATTTAAGGCAAAGAAGGAACTTAAGGACTTATCTCCCGGTGCCTCATTTATTCGTCATTTAAATACACACGCAACAAGCTACCCATACACGGGCAGATGTTCTTCAGACCGGATCTCGATCGATCGCAATGGTCACAAATCCGATTGGAATAACCACTCGAAGTTCCCCACCTTGTACCGACAATCTTTAGAAAGATTCCCCTTGAGATAACCACTCATCATTGTCAAGAATTTGATCTGGAAAATGGCATACACGGGGTTGATATCTTTTTCGATAACTTGAAAGAAAGATCAAAATATCGATCCCGTGTATGGGCTTTAGTTGCATTGGAAGCTGCTCAAGAATTTGCAACAAGTTACAAATACACTACAATCTACTACATTACGAAGTACCTCGTTATCGTCTGGGTAGGAAACTGTCATACTATGGCCACACACATTCTGATATTTTTTCCCTCTACCAGTAAGAACATAATGAAAACTTTCCATCGGTAACTATAATCTAAATGTCAAAAATGGTATTTATCAGCCTCAGGACCAGTTGTGCCTTACACATTGGGATGTGCTGATTTTTGGCCAGTTTATGGTCAGCTTTAAAACTAGGCAAGACATGGGGATCAGGAATTGCATTTAGGGCACCGTTATCAATGTGATTTGTACTGGGGACAGTATACTGGGCCATCAATCTAGATAGGTGCATCACTATGGCACCTTTATCTTGGATGGTGATGGAAGCTTTGCATGGTTATTATTATTATTATTGTGGATTTATATAGAGCTAACATCTTCCGCAGTGCTTTATAATTACATGTATACATTCACATCAGACTCTACCCCGAAGAGCTTACAATCTAATCACATTTATTTGACACATACAACTTATCAGTATGTCTTTATGATTGCGGGGGAAACCGGAGTTCCCGGGGGAAACCCACGCAAGCACGGGGAGAACATACAAACTCCTTGCAGATGTGTCCAAGGGTGGAATCGAACTCAGGACCTCAGCACTTCAAAGGCTTCAGTGCTAACCACTGAGCCACCGTGCTGCACGGTGGCCAAATGTTCCACACCATTGATATCTGATTGGTTTCTTTAAAGGGCATGTCCACCCCCAAAATAAAATGTAACCCACTACTGTCCCCACTGTATAGTTTAAAAAGAAATCCTTACCTTACATCTCTGCTCCTTATGGTTCTCCTGCAGTGCTTGTCCAAAGTCCAGGAAACTGAAGAGTAGGAGCTGCCTTCCTGTCCAAAGGTTTCGGCCTAATCCTAGTCCTCTGAGAGGACAGTGGCAAGCGCAGGGGAGCCCTTTCCCCCCTCCCTCCATCTATGGCTGGCCATCCACTTAGCATTAATTCCTATTTCTGTAATGTAGGGCATCCCTGCCCGCCCCCAACAGCCGTGTCCTTTTGTTAAAAAAAGAATTTGGAATGCAACTTACAGACCTTGGTTCTTGCGGTGCACTCCACTGATGGCTGCCAAGACTGGGATCGGCTGCCTCTCAGCCAATCACAGATGCGGCTGCTGGTCCAGCCCCTGCTTGCAAGTTCCGGCAAGCAGGCAGCCGGATCAATGTTTTGGAGGATCAAGGGGCTGTAAGTAGCGTTCTGAATCTTTTTTTAACATTCTGACATGGCAGTTGGGGCTGGGCAGGGGTGCCCTACATTATATTAAAAAAATTATTAGGATGTGCATATAAATTGGCCTTGTTTTCTGTTGTCTGCTCAGTGTTGTCTGCCCAGCAGAAGGTAAAGTGTTTACCACATTATTGCTATTCCCACCTTTCTTGTTTTTACAAGGAGTCCAGGTCTTGCTAACACTTTTCCCTGTTTGTCCTTAACATCAGTTCCCTTGTCTACCCCCTGGGTCTGTTGTCAGTCAGTCACGCCTTGTCCGTACCTCCTCACTTTGATACATCCAGTGAGTGATGGATAGGGTATTCATACAGGTCAATGGGAACCGCCGACAGGGAGAACTCTATAACTGACCATAGACTGCAAACACAAAAGCTTAAAGGACTATTCATGTCAGATGAGTGATATGGTCATTGAGAGGAAATCACCCT
Source organism: Hymenochirus boettgeri (assembly GCA_019447015.1). Taxonomy (NCBI): domain Eukaryota; kingdom Metazoa; phylum Chordata; class Amphibia; order Anura; family Pipidae; genus Hymenochirus; species Hymenochirus boettgeri. The sequence goes on from CM033476.1 coordinate 310,378,733, forward strand.
CAGCCCAATGTGAATTTTAATTTCTCCACATTAATCCCATTAATTGGACTTTCAGTCATATCACATATCAGGAATATTGTCTATTTAGTAATAACATTTCAAAGTTGAACTGCCCGTACACAGATTCATTTGTTTGAGAGAATTGAATGACTTAAAGGAATTGTTCACTGAAAAAATGACTTTGCCTCATTTCAATCTATAAATAAATATAATAAATAAAATAATGTAAGCAGCACTTACTCTGATGTGTTTGTGTTTCTGCATGACTTCAATCCAGTACTTGTTTTGTTCAAGCTCAGTCAGCTCAATCCCTCAGTCCCCTGCCCCCTGCCAGACTAACTGACTTTCTGTGAGGGTAAGCATGCTCAGTAATGAGGCATAGAGGGAATTTCCCACCATGCAGTTCATGTACCAACTGTCACCATTCCAGCTACAGCAAAACTACACATAACAGAACTTTCGAACTTCTAAAAAAGTCAATGGGGGGTAAATAGTTTGGAAAGTTCGAATGAACTTTCCGAAATTTTGCAGTATAATCTTACCTTACAGGCCCCTGGGACCTGGGAGATGGTCTGGGGAACATGTCCATGCACGGGGAACAGCATAAAAACCGGACGTATTCCCTATATTAAATGACACTATATCATGGTCGCTATTCCCTATATTAAATGACACTATATCATGGTCACTATTCCCTATATTAAATGACACTATATCATGGTCGCTATTCCCCATATTAAATGACACTATATCATGGTCGCTATTCCCTATATTAAATGACACTATATCATGGTCGCTATTCCCTATATTAAATTACACTATATCATGGTCGCTATTCCCTATATTAAATGACACTATATCATGGTCGCTATTCCCTATATTAAATGACACTATATCATGGTCGCTATTCCCTATATTAAATGACACTATATCATGGTCGCTATTCCCTATATTAAATGACACTATATCATGGTCACTATTCCCTATATTAAATGACACTATATCATGGTCACTATTCCCTATATTAAATGACACTATATCATGGTCACTGTTCCCTATATTAAATGACACTATATCATGGTCACTGTTCCCTATATTAAATGACACTATATCATGATCACTATTCCCTATATTATATGACACTATATCATGGTCACTATTCCCTATAATAAATGACACTATATCATGATCACTATTCCCTATATTAAATGACAGTATATCATGTTCACTATTCCCTATATTAAATGACACTATATCATGGTCACTATTCCCTATATTAAATGACACTATATCATGATCACTATTCCCTATATTAAATGACACTATATCATGGTCACTATTCTCTATAATAAATGACACTATATCATGATCACTATTCCCTATATTAAATGACACTATATCATGGTCACTATTCCCTATATTAAATGACACTATATCATGGTCACTATTCCCTATAATAAATGACACTATATCATGATCACTATTCCCTATATTAAATGACACTATATCATGGTCACTATTCCCTAAACTTCCCATTACCTTCATCTCCAAAGTAATATTAAACCCCCAGTAACATGGGTCGGCCCTGGATGGGAAGAGATCTCTAGAGCACCAGCAGGCGGTTTCTCTTTCATGTCAATGCCAGTGAAGTATCCCAGCTGCCTTTCCTCTTTCCCGGCCTAGTCCATCCAAGCATTGCAAAGGAAAATACAACCCAGGAGAGAAGCATATTTGTGAAGGTGCCAGACTAATTAAAAGTACAGACCCCCAGAGCAGGTTATCGGATCTGGAACTATGGGGGACGCTCTGTGGGACCGAGGGTGTGTTTGTTTGGTTTTAATTTAAATTCCTTTTGAAAGTCTCTGTCATTGGGAAAGGAGAGATCAATCCTTGTTATGGCCCAGTCCAAGAAAAACAGACCGAGCCTGCTGGATCCCCTCCGCTTCCAAGCAATAAATAAGCCATTAAATAAAGTGTGTTTACATGGCTTTAAAATCGCTTTGCTATTTATTTATTTGCGGGTTGTCGTCTCATCTTGGATTGCAATGGGATTCGATTCCCAGGAACAGAGAAATAAAAATAGACAAACACAACGGAGGATTTAAAGAAGAATAAAAACTTGCTGATTTATTCATTTTAGGTTGCTTTCTTCCTGTTTCCCATGGTCCTTTGCTGCTGGTGATTTATGCCCCATTCAAGTCTATTAGGATGATACCAAATAATGATTTGGCTGGCAGGGAGGTGTTACCAGAAGCAAAGGAGCTTGGGAAGAAATGGAGCAGCATATTCATATATACAAGACCTGTACTTGTATGTTGTAAATGTTAAAAATGCTAATACTTACCTTTAAAATGATCTGATCATTAATGCCACTCCCCATAATCCTCTGCATCTCCCGTCAACCCTTACATTCTTTATACCTTTCCACAAATTACAGTTCTCCATTAACCCCACCTGGTGGTGGAAGAAATAATTGGCATGACCAGATGCAGAGGATTATGGGGAGTGGCATTAAAGGGACAGTTCAGTGGAAATTATCAATATTTGTTAAATTGTAAGTTTGTGTAATGTCTTCTTAGTTATTCTACATATTCTATCCCATTTCGAAAAATCAGTTGATTTCATACCCTTTGCTGTTCCCTGCTGTTGACATTAGTGAGCTGACATTTTAGGTTCTAACAGTCCTTCTTCCTCCCAGGATGCACCACTTCCTTGGAATGTTCCTAACAGTAATTTCTACTGATTGGCTGTTGGATGGGTCAAAGATGCTCAGATCTCTACTGAGCAACTGAATCAACCCAGGCGCTGGGTCAAGGGCAAGACCATTACAGTCTCTATTAGGGGTCCTGCAAACAGGAAGTCAGTATTTCGGTTGCATTGATTTATACACAGACAAAATGCTGAGTTGGCAAATGAAGGTCATTGGGATGGAAAAATACTGCTCTTTTTTCTGAAAAGCATATGTATTTGCACTGAACTTCCCCTTTAATGATCAGATCATTTTAAAGGTAAGTATTAGCTTTTTTAACATTTACAACATACAAGTGCAGGTCTTGTATGTTACATGTGACATATGCAAACCTTTTGTTTTAGCAGAAATATCACAGATTATAGCCTCTTACTCCAAACTGTGTAGCATTACAGGCTTAAATCCCACTCCACCCATCCTCAGTGGTAACAAACGTAAAGCTAGGTACACACAGTAACGATTAACCCTGATACCGTCGAATCCGGCGGTATCGGGGCTTTATTGGTAATTTGTGTACCTTCGTACAGACCGAAAATTTCCTTTGGCCACGCAAGACTCCCTATAGAGGAGTCTGCCACGGCCGAGGTAAACACCCAGTCCAGAGCGTTCTCCCTATGATGTTCATAGGTAGAACACTCAGGACTGTGTGTATGCAGATCTTTGAAAGATGGCAGACAGGATCTTGCAGATCCTGCCTCTCATCTTTCACTGATCTGTACTGTGTGTACCCAGCTTAACAGTATAAAGAAGATAGTGTAAGAGCCTGTAGCAGATTTATTCTGCAAAAATTCTCTTTATTGCGTGCAACATGTTTCGGAGCAAACGTGCTTCTTGATAAAGGAGCATGTTTGCTCCGAAACATGTTGCACGCAATATAGAACATTTTTGCGGTATAAATCTGCTACAGGCTCTTACACTATCTTCTTTATACTGAAACCTTTTGTTTTACACTTAAAATTAATTCTTGTTTCTTACTCTTTATTGTATTTAAAATATCCTGTAGCAAAACAGCCCACTGCATAGAACTAAAAGGGAAAATCCTAATATTAGCAGATTCGGTCCGGAATTAAAACTTTGACTCAATCAATCCTAGTGTCTTTGATGGACGGCATGTAGAGTCCTGAATCGGGTCAGCTACCCAATTTGTAAATGTAGTAAATGTACTACCACAATGTACTAAATGTACTACCATAATGTACTAAATGTACTACCACAATGTACTAAATGTACTACCACAAATGTACTCAATGTACTACCATAATGTACTAAATGTACTACCACAATGTACTAAATGTACTACCACAATGTACTAAATGTACTACCACAATGTACTAAATGTACTACCACAATGTACTAAATGTACTACCA